>VWYP01022141.1:450552-587459 GCA_013400435.1 Pycnonotus jocosus | reverse complement strand
TGGTTTGGGGGGGGGGGGGGGGGGGGGGGAGCAGGGAGTGAGGTGATGAGGGAGAAGCATGGGGAGAAATTAGAGATTGGCATTTGAAATACTACATAGAGCTGTGCTAAGTTGCCCTCAAAAACAATCTAGTAGCAGCAAAATGAGGCAGTAGCTTGGATTCTTGCAGGCCGTATAAGCAAAACCTGATTAGACTTTTTTTTTTTCCCCTTTAAACTGGGCATGCTTAAAACAACCTTGTAATCCCTTATAGGTCTTGTCTTGTTTAAAGAAGTTCAAAGCTATTGACTTTAATTGAGTTACTCTTGCTTTACAATAATGTAAATGAGATGAGAACTTCCCTTCATCATGGCCCTGGTTTATATTACAGCATAATAGCCAAATAGACTTAATTTGGAGTTTTGAAACAGAAAATCCCTGGTAAAATTCATTCTTAATTTTATGTTTCTGTAATAACTCCAAGGCACATCTTGTTACTCTATGTTTCAAAGTAATTAAGGGAGCACTTGTAGGGAATTGGTTTATTAGCTAGTACTTAGTGTCTGTATTGAAAAAAAAAATCATCACTGAAATTGTTCATAAGTGAATACTATATAATAGGAACAGCACTTAAAAATTCAGACTTTGCTGTACTACATTTTAGTCTCTTTCCTAGTTCTGATATAGTCATATTACACAGGGCCTAAACTAAAATAGATCAAAAGGAATCCCAGCCTGCGTTTCCCTTATCTGAGAAATTCTCTTTGGTCCCTGCCAATTCAGAAATGAGTTTTAGTTGACAAAATGTGTTCATTATGGCTTGCTACATTATCAGAAAAAAATATCACTGCCCTGTGGAATTTGAGGTAAATGGGCAGCTTACAACAGCCACCCTCATCGTGTAACACAGCATCTATCAGTCCCTTAATTTAAAGTTGCCAATTATTCCCCATGCAATAGCCCCAAAAAGTACTCCAGAAAATGGCCCTGAGGTTCCTTTTCATGCTCTAGTTGAGCAGTTTGAAGCAGGCAAGCACAGCTCAGCACATATCCAGGGTGTTCTGAAGCCAATTCACATTTTAATAAAGATTGACACTTATAAACAGTGCAGGGAAGTTGACACTCAACTCCTATTGCATTTCAATTGAAGTTGGATACCAACTTCTCTTTGTCCTCTTATGGAAGTTCTAGCCTAATTAAAGATACAGGAGAGTTCATGTAAGAGGAGGGTCTTTGAACAGTCAATGAGGAGTGAAGGGAAGTGATTTTTTAACCTTCTAAGTTATTTATCCTACAATCTTTAGAAAAATTGTGTTCAGAATAATGTTTCATATACAACTTAGCCTGAAGAGACAAAGAAACTGGCCTGTAATAGGGGAGATAAGTTTTAACTGTAGAGGAATTATGCATTTCCCATAATGAATTTGGACTGTGTAGTACCCTTTTGTTTAGTCTGAACACAGCTTAGTTTTTTGTTGGCTTCTTGATTCCTTGGCTACAGGAAAGGAGGAATAATAAAACAAATACAGGATCCTTTTGCAATTCCGTTATAGTAATCCTCTCTGATTCAAACCATGTTCCACTGTTACAGACTTTAACTTTAGTCAACTGCAAAGGACAACAGAATGGGAGTAAGAAGTGGAAGCAGAGCGAGAACAATTTTGAATTTTACCTCAGTTTGTTAAACTCATTGCTCTCCACTGCTTAGTGCTGGCACTTTGGTGGACATCATCAATGCTGTCACAAGCGTTGGCTGGAGGGGTCAGTCACTCTCCATCCCTTCTTCGTTCAGCAGCAGCACCAAGCCAGGTATATACATCCTTGCAAAATATTTACAAGTCATAGAAACTTACAGCTTTAACTCCATTAGACATCCAGGCTGCACAAACATACCTTGTCTGTGTTGGGAATGAAAGCTGGAATAATTTACTTTTTCACTCTCTAGCATTTGCTACCAGCTTCTTGTCCATCAGTGTTCTTTCATCCTGGAACGGATTCCTCTGGTTTACAGGCCCTGCAGTCCAGCTAGATGATGGGCTGATCTTACTGCCCTTCTGTCCTTCTGCCTCAGCTGTTAATGTTGCTACATGAAGTTTGTAGTACAAAAGAATCGATTTCCCAAGTCTTCAAACAGGTACCTGATGGGTACTTTAGAGATTGCAACTTTGCTTTCTGTCCAAGCAGTAGTTTGTATTAGGATTTTTTGTCACTGCAACACTGCTGTGGATCCATGCAGCCTGTGCAATGGGGCTGCAAGTGTTCAGGGAGCAAAGGACCAGCTTTGGTAGGAATGGACTTCAATTTATTTAGTAAAATTTAGTGGCACATATTATCCTTTGACTGCACAGTTCTATGGAGCATAATATGATTGCACACTGTACATGGTTCTGTACAGGAGTCATGTCTCACATTTGCTGCTCCTGTATACTTTAGCCTCTATTCCTTCCCTGCTTCCCTGCTCCTTCACACTGAGCTAACTGCTCCTTTCTCACCTTTTCAGCCTCAAGGGCTGAAAAGCATTACAGATTGCATGCACAGTGCATATTCAGGCTGCATATTTGATATTTTGGCAGTCATTCTCTGATCCAACATTCAGTGCAGCTTACAAAAGTGTATGTCCATGGTATTGCACAGCCTCTTTGTGTTCTTCAGTGACATCAGATGATGTGAAGGTATTCTGTGGAAATGTGCCTCATCTGGAGGGATAGCATTGGTAAAAGGTGCAGTATTTTAACACACATATGTCCAAGCATAAGCCACCTAAGAAATAAAAGTTCTGCTATGAGGGAGCTCTTAGAATGTTACACAGAAGGAGGAGCAAGAGCCTTCTTGGAGAACACTCTATACTTGATACCAACAAACTTTAAGAAAACTGAGAGACGGTTTGCTGTCTCAGGCTGTTAATGACAGACCATACTTTTCTTCATTGTTGGAGTATTGGCGGGCTTATGCTGCATAATTGAGCTAAACTTGGCTTGTGTACAAAAGCAGCCCAGCAACAGCAGGTTACATTTGGAAAATCAGCTTACACAGACCTCCTTTCCCTCCTAGTGTTCTTCCTTTAGGACTGATTGTTTTGCCACAGAGTGCTGAAGAGGAACAATTAGGCAGAAAGGTGTAATGCAGTCAACATGAGAAGGCTGTCTTCATTTTGATAGTGTCTGTTCTTGCAGTGTGTGTCTTACAAAGCTGCTACAGCTCTGAAGTGAGATACTGGAATTCAGTGTGTTTTAGTGTTAGAGCAAGAGGTGTTGGAAATTGAGAATGTACAGGACAGCTTTGTTCTGTCTTGGTTTTTCTGATTCCTTTATGGTCTGAATGAGAAGTGGCCCAATAAATGAAGTTTATATCTGAGGGCTGATTTACTTCCCTGGAAATAGTATGGGTAGGAAATGGAGGGACAATCCCTGGGCATACTGCCAAGCCTGTGCTTGCAGGGCAGTTAGAGCCCCAGACTTGTCTGAGCTGACCCAGCAGGCACGGCTGGTGCCATGGCACATCAGCAAAGCTAGGTGGCCTAGCAGTGCTGTGGAGTTGCATTAATTCATGTTTCATGGGTGGTGCCTAAGTGCCTGCATGGGCAGTGGTCAAAGTCAAGGTAGTTATATAGGGTATTATAACTTCATCCTTCTGTAGTGTATCATGGAATTTCATGAGGGGATCTCTCAGGGAGATACGGCTGCCCTGAGAGGTTGGGGATACTTCCTGTGCTGGGATTCTGGATGATAACCAGAGATGGCAGGCAACCAACCATCTCAGGAACTGCAATCCAGCTAAGCCAGCCAACACAAAGTGGTAAAAACTCAGAAATGGCTGCATCTTCCTTTTTCCTAAAGTCAAAGCCATCACACTAATTCCTTTTAGCTCTATTAGCATGCTGCAGTTTTCAGCATGTGCTCTCAGCATGTTTGTAATGGCAAAGATTGATTTATTGTCACCTCATGAGTCAATGTGTTTGTATTAGCCTGTGAATGTCCCTCATTTTCTTTGTGGCAGTGCTGAAGAGAGCCATGTTGCTTTTCTTGATAACTCATAAGAGCTCCTCTTTGGTGTGCCCCTGGAAAACAGGCACTTTAAAATCCTACTTCTGAATGCCTCTTCAGTAAGTCACGAGAAGCTCTTGTCTGTTGTCTTTCTGCTGTTGGTTCTGAGATGCTCTACTGTTCTCTCCATTTCTGCCTCTCCAGTTGTGGGCCTTCAGTAAATGAGGGCAAGCCAAGGTGTGAACAAGGGGAATCTCACATGCAAAAGCTCAGGTTTTAGTCTTCTATCTCAGCAAAGGCAGAGTATTGTCCTTGGCAATAAGGAACTCCTCTGAGGCTGTTAGAAACATGCTAGTCTTCAAACGATAGCCAGCTTCCTTCCAAAAGGGAGACAAGCCAATAGTTATAGTAATAAATGTCATAAAAACAAGATACAGGATGTGTTTCTTTTCTCTCCTGTCATCCTGGTCATTGCATACAGTTTAGAAAATCAGGACACTCCCTTAACTTCCAGGGGGAAAATTTGCAATTTTTGCTTGTCTATAGGTGATTCCAGGTGCTTACCTGGTATTTTGGCTCCCCACACTAAGCCAGATGTATTGCTAACCCCTTCTTCCTTCTGCACAGTGTTTATCCCATTGTACATTGATCAGCTGCTGTGACTGAATGCCAGCCTACTCTCAGTTCAGAATTAAATGAAGGAAATAGTTTCAAGTAAAACCCTCGGAAAAATGTTATGCAGTTTATCTGCCTCTCTGTACTGTGTGTGTTTACTTGTTGCAAGGATTCAAGTATGTCTGGATAGGGGCTACCTTTCTAATTTCTATCCTCATTTGTAAAAGCCATCAGAAAATGAGGATCTCAGTTCTCCACCTAAACTCCAGTTCTCGTTTTCTGCATGCTGCAGATTTCCCCTCACTAATGATTTAATTTACCATAGGGATAATGTGTGTGAGGGAGTATTTTCAGGCTTTGTAGCTGCATTTTAAAGGCAAAACTGGTCACACCAGAAAGTCAAAAGAATTTTCTTTCTCCTAGTTCCCAAAAAAAAAAAAAAATTCAGTGACTGTATAAGTATAGATCCTACTAGTTTCTGAAACAAGGTCAATGGCAGTCTTTGAGGGCATTTTATAAGGTACTTGGGTTCATATTTCTCCATCAGCTAAAATGCCCCAAACTCACACCAGAATCTGGCTGCCTGCAGCAGGCAACTGTTTCTCTCTCCTTCCCGGGGAAGGAATTTATGCAGCAGCTGGATATGTCTCCTCGAATAAGTCAGAGCAATCAGTGCCAGTGTAGCATGTCTGACTACCTATCCACTAATTTCCATGCACTAAAATGCTTTATTCTTGGAAGGAAAAAAAGGTTCAGGTCTCAGCCTCAGTTCAGCATCTTTTCAGCTTTCTCGTGTTGGCATGCTCATCATATGGAGAAAGGACAGAGTAGCTTAGAGAGAGTTTCTTCCTTGGTTCTCAGTATCCCTGAGGAATAACTCCCTTTCCCACTGTTGCTGCAGAGCACCAGACACTGCTTAAATGGTATGACATAACAGTATGTGTTCAATTATGGCATGATGTTGAAAGGCAGCATTCTATATTTGCGTGTCTATAGCTGTTGCTGTTCCTTTTTTTTTTCCCCTCTTCCTCTCTGATATTGTTGTTGTCTACAGAAAGAAATTGTGAGTCAAATAGCATCAATTTTGTAATACCACAATGATTAAGAAATGAAACAAACTGAAGTTTCCAGCTCTGTAGTACTGCTTTTAATGGATTTGTGGTGTTTATCTGCTATGGAACTCTTATATGTCAATCAGCTATGAGAAAAGCTGAAAAATGCTGAAAATACAGCAGAGGAGTTCAGATTATATAAACAGATACAGGGAGAATATTGTATCTTGCCAAGGACCTTTTCAAATAATGAATGTGTCTTGCATTAAATTAATTTATTCCCTTTCTGAAGTCTTGATGTTATGTTCACAGAAACTACCATGACAGCTGACACTCATAGCTCTCTTGCTGGTAATTTGAAGGGGAGCCCAAGGATCAAAAGGACCAGAGAGATTGTCTCTTGCCCTCTAATGAGGATCATTCTGGATTAGGCAGAGTTTCAGCAACTGATGTCAGGAGAACCAGAGCTACTGAGGGTATCAAACTCCAAGATTCTTTTGGCAATTCACTTGTTAATGCTAAAGGACATTTTTAGAAAAAGTTCCTCTGTCTCAAAAGAGACAACTAAAAGGAGGAGATTGGAAGACCTGTGTTTTTTTGCTTACTTTGAACACAGCATAGCACTTGCCTGATTTGATGAGCAGCTCTTGCTCCTCAGCATGTGCTTGACAGTGTTGGTGAGAACACCCCTTTGTTGGGGGCCTGTGCTTCCTCTGTTGCAGGTTCTCTGAGCCAGACCCCAGCCACACACTAGAGGAGCGAGTGGTACACTGGTATTTCAGCCAGCTGGACAACAACAGCAGCAATGACATCAACAAGCGGGAGCTAAAGCCTTTCAAACGTTACGTGAAGAAGAAAGCCAAGCCCAAGAAATGTGCCCGGCGTTTCACTGACTACTGTGACCTCAACAAGGACAAGTCAATCTCACTTCAGGAGCTGAAAGGATGTTTGGGAGTCAGCAAGGAAGGAGGTGAGTGACTTTTCTTCCTCACTGCACGACAGTAAAAGCTGACAAACAAACATGACAAATAAAATCTGAGTTACAGCAAATTCAGAAATCCATTTTCTCCCAGCTGTTTCAAAAGTGCCACAGTTTGTGTGAGCAAATGAGTGAGATTAATACACTGCCATGCAAATGTAGCTTGTTACTTGTGTTATGGCTCCATCTTCTATGCCTTATCAGAGACCTCTGTGCTAGAGCACTATACATAAACAGGACTACAGATGAGAGCTCTTGGCCAGATGCTGCTTGGACTGTTGAAGTCCTTGGAAACTGTGTTTAAGACCAGGTCCCTTCTGAGTAATACCCTGCTAACAGGATTCTGTTGTCTCAGCCATGCAGGTTGGATGATGTATGAGCCAGCACAGACCCAGTCCTTCTCTGGAGACCCTGTTTATTAACAAAATAATATTTATTTTCATTGCTAAATTCAGCATGCAGGCGAGTGGATGATGCAAAGAGAACAACTCAGAAAGAAAGCACAGGGCTGTACTGTTTCCCCTTTTCAGACTTAAATTTTACTTTGAGATTGGGGGAGAAATAAGGCATGTGAATAACCTATTTTCCTTTCTGTTTAGCATCTGAGCAATCAACCCACTTTCCTGCCTTTTCTTCCTTTTTTCATGTTCACCTCATCATCTGTTGGGACCCGAACCAAACTGATATTTTTGGAAATTTTAGGAATTGAAACTGTTCAACACAGGTTCAATAATTATCAGTCATTCTTGACTGTGGGCAGACTTGCTTGGCAAGAGGAGGCAAACAGGGAGATTCCAGGGGACTAATTTCCTGTGCAGGTGTTTTGGCTGTGCAGACAGCTGTTGTTATAGGTGTCATGTAGTTGAGAAGGCTGGCTTTTTTTTCTCCCATCTTAATCTTTCCTTAGTCCTTTTCTCAGGTTTAGCATGAGTGGGAAGGGAGTCAGTACATTTGGGTGTTGGGAAGTTGCATTTTCTAGGGGCTTTGCAAACATCTTAGTTACCATAACAAGCATATAGCATTACTTGTCAGCTGTGAGAAGCATTCAGCTTCCTAGCCCTGTGGAGGTGTTTTTTTAGTCATCAGTACCGTACTGAGGAATGACATACCAAAATAGCAATCCTTAATTTTATTACCTTCCCAATAAGATGAATATGCCAAATGGATTTTATTGCTATTTGGCCTGGAATAAGACCCTCTGGAATCTGCTGCCCTGGCCAACTGACTGTTCAAAATTTAGTTTATGGAAGGGGAAAAAATCGAAGGGAGAGAAGAAAGAAAATACGAAACTTTGAGCCCACATGAAGGGGGAAGAAGGCAGCAGGACATTGTTGTGAGTTCCTGATTGTCCAACTGTTTGTTGAGAACAGAGCCTTGACCTTTCATGGCTTCTTCTGTTTTATGAGGACAGGACTGTGGTCAAAAAGAGGCTCTGATCTTGTTCTGTCATACAGCTCCACATACCTACTAAAGACTTGATAAGCCTTGAGGATGACAGATAAAGGGATAAGTTAAAGGATGTTGAGGACTAAAAAGCAGTGCAGGGGGCAGTGCAGAGACCAGGTACTAACAGGTAAGAAACAACTGAGGGAGACTGCTCCAGAGGTGCAGTAAGCAAGTTTGTAATGGATCTTTTTTAAGAATTCCTGAAGTTGTGAGGTGGTAGATTACATGTTTTCTATGCTTCCTATTCATAAGAGCTGCTAAATTTAGAAACAGTCAGTATCTTTGCCTTTGACATGGTCCCCCACAAATCCTCTCTAGACTCTAGAGAGAGATGGTTGGACGGTCACATCCAGAGCTCAGAGTCCTGATGGACATCAGGGACAAGTGGTGTCCCTTGGGGTTCATACTGGACCAGTGTTATTTAATATCTTCATTAATGACATAGTGGGATTGAGTGCACCTTCAGCACATTAGCAGATGACACCAAGCTGAGTGGTGCAGTTGGCATGCCTGAATGATGAGATGCCATCCAGACAGACCTGGACAAGCTTGAGAAGTGGCCCCATGGGAATCTCATGAAGTTTAAGACATCCAAGGGCAAGGTTCTGCACCTGGTTTAGGGCAATCCTCATTATCAACACAGGCTATGGATGAACAGATCAGAGCACCCCTGCCCAGAGGGACATGGGGCTGCTGGAGGGGGAGAGGCTGGGCATGACCCAGCCATGGGCACTCCCAGCCCAGAGAGCCAAACGTGTCCTGGGCTGCATCCAGAGCACCGTGGGCAGCAGGGCCAGGGAGGGGATTCTGCCCCTCTGCTCTGCTCTGCTGAGACCCCACCTGGAACCCTGCATCCATCTCTGGGCTCCCAGCACAAGGACCTGCTGGAGTGAGTCCAGAGAATGGCTACCAGTATGATTAGAGGGATAGGGCACCTCTGCTGTGAGGAAAGGCTGAGAGAACTGGGATTGTTCATCCTGTAAGAGAAAGCTTGGGGTGACATAATTGTGGCCTTCCAGTACCTGAAGGGAGCCTGTAAGAAAGAGGGAGAGGAACTTTTTACTAGAGCACAGAGTGACAGGACAAGGGGGAGTAACTTCAAACTGAAGGAGAGTAGGTTTAGATTAGGTATGAGAAAAAAATCCTTGACTGTGAGGGTGGTGAGGGCTGGAACAGGTTGCCCAGAGAAGCTGTGGATGCCCCATTACTGGAATGGTTCAAGGCCAGGTTGGATGAGGCTCTGAGTAGCCTGGTTTAGTGAACCATGGCAGAGGGGTTGGAACAAGATGAACTTTAATGTGCCTTCCAATCCAAACTATTCTATGATTCTGCAATCTTACCCCTTCTCTAACTTTCCTTTATCCTGATCATAGGTGCATGTAGTCAGTCCCTGTATTTTGCTGTCTTTCTCCGTACCAAAGATCTGCTGGGGCTGAGGTCACTGTGGGTTCAAGCCACGAGCTAGCTGGAAACCTTTTTGATGATGCACTTTCAGTTGTAAACTGATGATGTCAGATGAAAACAAAACTTTTCATGGAAATGTTCTGTTTCAACAAAAGCTTTGTTTGAAAGGTTCTTCTGGTCTAGCTTGGGTGAGGAGGGGTTGCAAGGAGGAGAGGAAGGTTATAATTCCCCCTTTTTATATTTCATTACAAGTGAACTTAGCTCAGATGTTCCAAATCCTCTTTGGGTGTCCAGTAGCATAAGGACTAAAATGAAGTGGGTCATCGTTCCAGGTGAGTATGCCTCTTGCTAGGCAAATTGAACACTTGTAATGGTTTTGAAAATAAAACATAATACGAATTTTGCAGTATTTGGGATGCTGAGGAAAACAGACACTAAGCATTCTGCATTTTTGTCAGTGTTTGGGAGTTTTTTTGTTTTGTTTTGTTTTGTTTTTGTTGGTGTTTTTTTATGGGCAGTTCCATCCAAATGTGGAAATAGAGCTGCTTAAAGGAAGCACAGAGCATAGATAATACATTACTGTTACGTGCCTCTCAGGAGCGAGAGAGTCCAAATAAGATTTATATGTGGGGATTCAGCTGGGATATTTGTAAGGACAAACCTGAATCTGAGCTCTTTCCAGCTTAGAATTAAATCTGTTTGAGATGCATAATTGTTTGTCTTCCCTTCCTCAGCAGTCTCTTCATATCTGTGGTAGCCTAATATGTAGGTACTGCCAACCAGTGGTTCTCCAGTGAGGAAAACAGCTTCCCAGTCTGTCAGAAACGCTCTTTTCCAGCCTTATGGTAACCCAAAAAGCTGCTGGCAAATCTGCTAGGTCTGGTGGCCACTTTGCACTCTTGTCCCTCTCTTTAAACCAGACTTGTTTCTATCAGGGGCCATTTACATGGAAAAATGCCATTCTTGGATCTCAGAATGGAGTAGCCACATAAGAGTCAGCCTTTGAGTGTTTGCAGAAGCCTGCAAATAGCTTCTTAAATTGGGGCAGAACAGGCAGGCAGGGCTTTTAGCTTGGAGTATGCCAGAAAGAGTCTTTGCCATCACTTGATCTAGGATTGTTTGAGGAATTGTGGAAGAAAAAGAGACTGATTTACAGCCTGTTAAAAGTTAGCATTCCTCAGCGTAGTCTGCACAGCCTTAGTGAAGGGGGGAACCATCTGTGATCAAAGAACAAATTTATCTCTCTGCATTAGTCAAAAGGCAGGATCCTTGAGAAGAGATAGATACACATTGTAAAACTTTGGAAAGTTACTGTATCCCAAGATTAACTGGAGTCCCATGATGTTGGAGAGGAGGTCTGTAGATCTGAGTGAGGCTTGTGCTAATTTTGCTGGCTGCAAAATGTTGGAGTTGAGTTTTACTTCTATATTCTTCCAAGTTCAGAAGACAAAGTCAGCATTTTGTGCCTGCTCAAAGAGGAGCTAAGGGAATAAGCAGCAAAGAAATGTCCCTCTGCCAGCTGACAGGAAGTTCCCTTCTGCCAGCTCAGATCCTGTGATTGCTTTGCTCTCCAAGAGCTGGTCAGATGGTAGGTGTTGGGCACGCTTCAAAGGCCATGAAGACGTCTGAGGTGGAACCCAGCCACCAAGAGCATAGTCCAGAAACAGGATTGAAATATCTTAATTAAAAAGTGTATGTGCGTGTAATTAAACAGAATGTCACTTCCCACTGAATCTGAGGAAATATTACAGAAAGAACGAAAAGTAGACAGACAATCTGAACAGCAGATTTCATTCAGTGATGTTTTGGACCTTTCTTATTGCTATCTTCAGAAGTAACTGCATGCTTGGGAGGCTGGGAATGACTTGTTCTATATCATTACTGTACAAGCCACTGTGTGGGAGAAGGTGGCAAAGAGCAGTCACCTGGGCAAGGTCTCTGGACCAATGATGATAGAAAATAACAATCTGAGTGGCCATGAAAAAACTGTAACCAGGTAATGGCTGAACTATAAAGGAATTTCAAAGTACATTTAGTTGCTATTAGATTAGAGTCAAAGGAGCTACACTGGTTCAGTGTTTGGTTATGTTTGTCTTTTCAGATACTCCCCTTTGGAGCTTTGTAGAGGTGCTATAATTTGCCTTTCATCTTGAGAAAAGTTAGTGATAGTATGAATCAGAATATTAGTATTGTATTGAGAACACAAGGCTGTTTCTCTCCCCAGAAGGTGAAAGGTTTGCTCAGTATGTCTGAGGAATAATAATTTCCTATAAAAAGCTGCTGGGGTTTCCTTGGGGCTTTTTCTTTTGAAAGACACCTGGCCTAATCCAGTGTGACTAGAGCTGTTATCCAAGACAGTATACTTGTGAGGATGAGCAAATACTTTACTTTATGAAACTTGCCAAACAATGGGATGTTACCCCATAACGCCCAGCCCAGTGTTAGTAACCCACAGTCACCGCCTACCATATTCCTTCCTCTCTTTTTTGTCAGCAGTGCAGTGTTGTTGTGGCAGGACTTTGCCTTTCACAGGTACACATGGCTGGCCTGGTTTGTATGGCAGGCAGGCAGCTGAAGGTGGTGCTCCCTGCCCCCAGAGGATGAGCCCCAGTGCGGTTTCCCACACGGCTGCCCGGGGCCATGTGCTCCAGCACACCGGCCATGGCAGGGAGGGTGCTCCTGCCTTCTCTGCACACCGGCCCAGAGCTCACAGCCTCTTTCCACAAACAGGCAGTGCTCACTCAGCTCTTTGCAGAGATGGGTTGTGCTCATGCACCGTGCTGCAGGCTCGTCTGCACGGGGTGTTAAAGGCAGGAAGCTTCTTTCAGATGCCCTCTGGCTTCCCCAGGCTGCCAGCCAGGGCAGTGAAGCACACACAGCCTGGCAGTGCCCTGCGGGGCCCTGGCAGCCACCCATGAAGGGCCCAGGCTGTGAGTGCCAGTCATCCCGGGCAGGTCCTCTGGCCCTGGCAGTGGAGCCGCTGCCCGTGGCTGCAGAGCCACGTTTGACACACGGGCATCAGCGAGCCGTGGTTCTGCTGACCCCAGCAGGGCAGGTGGATGGCACTGGGCTGGTGTTCAGGGTCTTGGAATAACTTACTGTGCTTACACGGTTTCTCTTACTAAAGTTCTCTAAAGCCAACAGGCTGTGCTTTGTGACCCATTTCAGCCTTGGCCACTGCCACCTTTTTCTCCCCGATTTTTACTTCCCAGCAGCTCTGTTCCCATCTTATAGCCCAGCCTCCTGGCCCTTGGGGCTTCCTGCACTTCAGTCCTGCCCTCTGAGCTTCTGCCTGTCTTGTTTTCCTGCTCATGCAGAGCAGCATATGCAGTAGAGTATTTGATGTGCAGAGCGAGCTGTGCAGTCAGGTCACGTGCATGCACAAATCAAAGTCATAGGCTGGAGTGGAGGGTGGCAACAGGCTTACTGCTGCTGGCTGGCAGCAGGAGCTCCCATTTTCAGCTAACCCCTCCTCTGAAATCAGAGGAAGCCGCTCACAGGAAGTGTGACATGCTTTCGACAGCTTCTGTAATCCCTGAGCTGTCTGTAGCCAGTGCAGAGGCCCTTGCCATGAGCTCCATCTGGTGTAGGGTTTGTGTGCCTGTTATCTCACAACGCAGTCGCAGCTCTGCCCTTCTGCCAGGTGTAAGTTCAGGTCTTTGATTTTAGGCACTTGGTTTTTTTTATTCAAGTGAAAGTTTTAATAAACCTGGGCTGTCTGTATTGCCTGTACTTCACTCTCTTCTGGCTGCCCCCTTTCTACATGGTATTATTTTGCTTGCTTGGGGAAACTTCATGATACTACTTGCATCCTTCCTTTCTTCTTTCTCCTTCCACTGTTCAATTTAACCTTTTGCCTGTTGTTCCTTGCCCATGCAAAACCTCTGGATTTCATGATATTCAGCTACTACAACACCAGGTATTTAACATCTGTCATCTCAGGCACATTGGTTAGACTCTTGCATGTGAATCCTGTTGGCATGACTTGCTGTGAGTATGCACAGAGGGGGTGCTTTGGACCTGCTCTCTGGCAACAAAGGAATGTTGTCATGCCATGGAATTTACTTCCTTTAATGTGGTTCTTGGATTTTACAGGTAGCCTGAGCAGTTTGCCCAATGGAAAAAGACAAGGCCTTAACCCTTTCAGTGAGTATCTTGTCAAAATGTTTTCTTTGTTCCTATTATAAGCATGTATTGCAGAATTCATTCTCCCCTGTTCTCCTATGTTCATGAACAGCAATACAGAAATAGCTGGAAACTAAAGTTGTTCTTAAGAGATGTAAATAAACCAACGTGCAGCTGCATGGCATCATTTCAACATCCAGGTCTATGTCTTTTGCTGGACCAGATGATATATTATTAAGGAATTAGAATAGGGTAAAGCAGCTATGGGATGACTACTCTCCTATGCTAGTCTTCCTTCTTCTATCAAGCTTCTATCTAATAATTTAGGTGTTTTGTTGTGTTTACATTACATTAGTCCATGGACAAGTTCCTATGAAGACTCTTCTCTATTGTGGTAAAGGTCTGCTCTTCCCTGTGTTTTGTGGCATTGAATCACATAGACCCTTTCATCAGGCATGAACAACATCATTTGCTTCGCATTTAGATTTGGTGCCTCATGGATTTGTTGGGTACTTCTCATTTTGGATTGTAGGAAGCAGTGAGAAGTTCCCCCCTGCCTAAAATATCCCCCCTAAAAAAATATCTTTTGCCACTTGTTCTGTAGCTGTCCTACATGTGTCTGGTTAGACTACTTTTTGTGTTGAGGAAACATGGGCTTGAGGAGGCCTGGGTGTATTTTTTTAATGCCAGAAGTCTTCCTGTACCTCTTGCTATCCTCCTTATGTTTCTGGGGAATGTATCTGGTCCTGGTGAGATGGACTGAACAGAGAACTGAAGATAAAGATCAACTACATCTTGTACATTGATCATGTGGTATTTCCTGGTGTGTCCTCCATTCTGAGTATGTGCTTGATTTTTGCCTGCTGCTAAAAGCTGAGCAGAGGCATTTGAACAATTACTGTGGCTTCAGCCCCTTCCTTGTCACTCAAAGTGTGGGACAGGTCACCTGCACTCCTGCGCTGCACTGCACTTACAGACATGGAGAACGAGCTGTTGTTTTTACGAGCTGGTCATTGAGCACTGCAGGCACCTTTTGCAGAGCTGTGCAATTATGCAATTATGATTGCAATATGGCTGCCTGAAATAATTTTGCATTTGACAACATTTGCCCCCTGTGACAGGGCATGTTGATCAGCACTGATCCCAGTGAAGCCTTTTCTTCCCAGTGAGGTAACCTTTCCCCTCTTTGAAAATCAAATCCCTACTTTGCTTTCTCTTTAGCATGTTTTCACCTGTAATTAATCCACAGAGCTCTAGCTCTGATCCCATAAGAGCTTTGGCTCTTTAAGAACCTTTGGTGGGGGTCTTAACAAAAGCTTTCTGAAGAAAGACCTAGGGAAGGAGGTAGCTGGCTGTGGCTGAAGGGGAGATGGTGGCAGGGCAGCCTGGCAGCAGTGGGTTTCTGCATCAGCTGTGCCAGGCAGAGGAGCAGAGCAAGGGATGTTGGACCAGTTGTTTCACTAATCTGCATGCCCATTTCCAAGGAGGGGGAGGAAAGTGGTGTTTTGTGTTTAAAAATATGTCAGTCCCTAAGGCTCCATGTGACTCATTCAATGCTTTTTCCAGCAAGGCTGTGTGATTGGCCCCTGGTTGTTTTCAGCCTCACAGCTTACTCTGGGATCCCAGCTTTCTGGGGCCATGGCTTCAGCAGAGGCTGTACTGGATCTCTATCAGTCAGGTTTCTTTTTGTTTTAATTTGCCTTTTTCTCTTACTTATTCTGCTTCTATTCTGTTTTTCCCTCCTTGCCCACCCCACCCTGCTCTTTCAGTAGGTCGCCTGGTGTAGCAGCAGAAGACAAGAAGGGAAGGCAAGAGCTGACCCAAAGGAAGAAAGGATCCAGTGACAGATGGACAGACACCTTGCTGCTTGTGAGCAAGCATGCAGCATCAGCAACATCCAGTGTAGCAGAAGTGGCACCCAGAACGTTTGCACTTTTAAAAAATTGGTTTGGGCTTGATTTTAATTGCTTTTCAATGCAAATTATCTAATACTTTGGAAAGTGGAGGGAAGCAGTATCATGACTTTTTAAAATTGGAACAGCTACTGATGATGTAAAATTGAGTTCACTGAGACTCAAAGAATTTTATATACTGTATATAAATATATTTGTAAATTGTACAGTTGTCTTGTACAGGGGTTGGACTCACTGTTCTGTTCCTCCCTTTGCTTTTGAAGGCTGTTAGGGTTAGAGGGACATTTTGCATTTAATGGATTATAGTAATGCATTCGTTTCTGCCACCAAACCATCATTCAGTGGCTAGCCTTAACAGCACCTCCATGCAGAAAGGAGCCAGTGTATCAGCACGAATTGTTCTTGCAGATGTGCACTGAGTGCCCCAAATATCAAATGCTTGAGAGCAGCTGAACCCCTTTTCTTACCTTTTCATAAAGCTCTCTGCAGCTCAGGCAATTGGGCTTTTGAGAGCACAGATTTCAAGTGAGTACTGGTGCAAAGCTGCTTAAAGTAGGGATAGAAAAGGGTTGTATTAGGGATATACAAAAGTAGTTTGTGCACCTGTTGCAAGTTGGGCAGAAATGAAATACAAATGCATTGCTATTCATGTTCAGATAACATGCTTAGCAAAGATGTGCCATGCCTCTGGAATCTAAAGCTGTAGGAGGGATGTGGGAGCCATAGGCCTAGTAGAGTCAGTAGAGTGAAGTCTTGCAGCTTCTGTTCTGACCAAGTGTTCATCTGTATGTTGTAGAGCAATAAACATTTTGAAAAGCCTGCTAAAAGCAGCATTAGCCTGCCTTGTGCTTTGCTGAAGAGCAAAGAACATACCTGTCAGTGCAGACAGACACAGTAGTGCTGCTGGTCCCCAAGAGTCTGCTTTCCTGATGGTTCAACAGTGCAGCTTGGGCCATGCCCACTGGTGAAGGTCTGTCAGCAGTGACTTTTCTTGTCCTTGGTGGTTGTGAACCCCAGCTCTCCTCCTGCACAGTGGTGTGCCTCCCCACTTGCCTGATTTGCTGTCACCAGTACCTCCTAGGTGCTGTGACACTGGGGTGGGTTTAGCAATAATAATGAAGGCTTAGAGTGAGGAGTCTGGTGTTCTTGGAAGCCACAGGGGCTGTGTCAACCACTAGCAGTTTTACCAAAGTTGTTTCTTTGGCAGGGGTGCCCATAATAGCAATGCTAGATTTGGGCAGAGTGTGATGGGACATGCAGTGTTTTGCTTTGTGTATTTCCAACCACTGGCAGCACTTGCCTCTTCTGAGCAGCCTCCCACTTATCTCTAGACCAAGAAACTGTTAGAAGAAACTGTAGTGAAGGTGATGAAATGACATGCTAATATGAGATCACATAACAATTACTTGCAACACCAATAGGTTGCTGTAGAGACTGGACTCATTCCTCAAGGCTCTTGCTTTGGTAGAAGTTGATACAACACAGCATCTTCACTCTGTTATGTCATCATGACAATACCATGAGATAAATACATCGCCAAAAAAAAAAAAAGTGTCCTGATGCAATAAGTTAGTGCTTGTTGACAAAATGGAAAGTTAAATAAAAGAAAAACTAACAAGCCTTTCTATAAATAACTGTTTAAGAGTAGTAATAACTCTTCCTCTAGGAAGTATATTGGAGCTAATTAAGACATATGGTATGGTTGAAAACACCTCTGGCAATATCTGAAATATACATCATACCATCATAATATAAAGAAGTCATCTCTTTAGCAAGAGCAGATCCTGCTGCTGCATCTTCATGGTTTCTCACACACAATGTATGTGCTTTCTTGGCCTGCAAGCTCCCACCTTCTTGATTACTTCTTCTCTTTTTTTTTCTTTTTTGGTTTTGTTTTGTTTTGTTGTTTTGTTGTTTTTTAATGCCCTGGGCACATCTCTTTTTGTGTTGAAATAATTTGGTTTAGTGTATAGTTAGAAATGTCCATGTCACACTCACTAATTCTATTGTAGGGAGTAAAGAATTAAACCAACTGTATAAAAAAACCCCTGTCTCCATTTTAATATTCTAGTTTTAATATTCTAGTTTTAGGAATTAAAAGTTCTGGCTGCTGGGTTGGTGTTTGGTGGTTTGGGGTTTTTTGGGGGTGGAGTTTTTCTTTGTTTGGTCAGGGATTTTTTTAATGTATAGTTATATCCAGCAGAAACAGACAATTGGATGCCTCTAGGAATTCTATCAGCCAAGCACTGGGGCTGGGCAATGCCCCACAAGATTGTGGGGGGACTGCAGAGCTGCTAAAACTCACTGCATCTTCTTCTGGAAATAAACCAGCCAGTCACCACTCCTGCTTGTTACATAAATCCTTCTGCTGACCTCCTTTTTCTCATCCTTGTGTCCTTCCCCTCCAAAAGGCCTGCATTCACATGTGGTTTGCAACTAAAATTGGGTCAGTTCTTCAAGGAAGGCAAACAAGCAGTGGCTGTTGGTTAACTTTGGTATTTGTGGGTATTCCTGTTGCTAGGCCAGCGCTGACTTTACAGATGGATTGGGGACCAGGCATTACATTGCTTTCCCTTGTCACAATTCCAAGTCCCTGCATCCTGACTTGCTGAATTTGCGTGGGTCTCTGAGCAGCTTCTGGCAACACTCGTGCATTGCCACGGAGGGCCCAACCAGCATGATGGTGTAATGTCCAGGCAGAGGTCAGGTTACTTGTTCTGGGTTTGTGTTGGAGGATTGTGCAGGCCATACTGGTCCTGATTCACACAGCCCATGCCATGAGCTGTCCAGCAACCTCTATTCATCAGATGAGAGCACTGCCTCAGCTGCCTGTTTGCCCTCTTGGTTTTATTGCCAGTCCACCTGGCTGCTAGGCCAAATTGTCCTTACCTGGTGGTTGTAAGCAATCTTCTGCTCTGCCTTGCATCAGTAGTAGCATATTTCTGAAGCTGGGACACAGTGTCAGTGCTGTGTCTGAAAGCAGACCCCGGGCATGTGTCTCCTCATCCTTCAAGTCCTCCTGGGCCTCTCCAGCTGCACTTTGAATGACAGCTGAAAATGGCTGGGACAGAGAAGAGAACCAGGACTCAACAGTGCAAGTCATCTGTTTGTCCTGCCAGTAGTAAAAAACCTTTCCTTTCTTGCTGATCTTCCAAGGGCATAATGTGTTCTAGGAAACTGCATTACAGTGGGATTCATTTGTGTAAAGGCACTGCTTTCCATGGCCTGAGTTTATATTGAACTTTCCCTGCCCCAGCGCATTTCTGCCTATGGCAAATTTGTTACACTGAGAGGCATCTCTTTGGTTTTGGTTTTGTAATAAAATAGATAACTTTTGCTCCAGTGTCTCGTGGTGGTTACTCGTTGAATCTTGATTTCCAGTTATTCCTGCAGTGCTGTAGGAGAGGGAAGGGGACTTTCCTCCTCGCAGAGTCAGGTGTCAGTCTGCGGTTGAATTTGGAGGTCTGTGATGTTTCTGCCCTGTGTGTAGGCCTCCAGGCTGAACTAAAACAAGCTCCAGAGTGCATCTCTGTGGTTTGATGGCAGCTGTCTGACTCTGCCCAGCCTGCTTAGAAAAGCTATGAAGCTCCAGCAGAAGTGTAGCAATGATTGTAGAAGGTGAGATGTGGATCTTGTAGCACAGCCTCCCACACCACGGGTAGGAGATGGGCACTGCACCTTGTGGCTCCTCGCACCTCCCTTTCACATGGGAGCCTTCATACTTGACTTTGCAGGGCATGCCTCACTCCATGGGAGCCTGAAATAATATCTCCTAGCTGTTGTCCAAAACCTTTTAATCCTCAAAGATAGTAAGTAAGAAACCATGCTGGAAAGCTGCTGCTGTTGTAAAATACAGGTTTTTCTAGGCTACAAGGAAGTGGCATTCATCAGAGGCTGCAGCACCAGGTCCATGGCAGAGGAGGCCACACACTGATCCCTTCAGGTGCATTTGGCCAGCTTTGTCATCACTGTCATTTCACTTGGTCACATGTAAATCTCCTGCAATGAATAAGGAGCCAACTCATTTATTGCACATGGAAGGCAAGGCAATTGCAGTCCCAGGGGAGGGTTTCTGCTTGTGTTGTAATCACAGGCTGGAATGTTTGTAGGTGGTCAGAGAGGGCTCTACAAAGTCTTTAGGTGCAAATTCAACAATAAAAGAAGGAAATGCAGAGGTGTGAGAACCAATGTGCATCTGTCAAGAATGAACTGGCAAACCAAGTGAATTTCTTGAATTTCCTTGTATTACCAAGGGTAACAAATTATTGGGCTGAGGGAAGAGCAGTAGTTACCTCTGGGGTTCTGCAAGACTTAACAAAAAACCAGAAAAGGATGTTTTGAAAAAGAAAAGACCAGTTCCTTGGCCATGCTTCCTGGTTCTGGAGTCAATGTAAGGTACCCCAAGAGGCCTTCACCCTTTCCCTGGCAGTCCTACCATTCTGTAAGCAAGTCAAAAGGATTGAAAAGGGCTTGCTTCTGCCTCTGCTTCCAACAGTGATAATGCCATTCTCTTTCTCCTCCCCCTGCCTTTTTTCCCCTTATCTGTAACATAACTAACACAATCGACATGCAGAATGTTGACCTTCTGACTTCTCAGCAGCCAACCCTTACAAGCCATTTCAGGCAAAATACCTTGGAAACTGTTCAAAAGCTGATATTAAATTGGACAGAATGATCTGCAGAAGTGATTCTCCTTAGTTTGGAAAACACCTTGAATAGGAAATGAGTTTAAAAAAAGCCAGCTTAGGAACCAGGAGTCTTAACAGCGAGTGTTTTGTATGGAGCGTTTGCCAGAAAACCCAAGACTGGCTACTTTGGGAAGCAATTATGCTTTTTGTAATTCTGCTGAGGGCCTTACTGATTTTAATGGTGGGTTTTGTTTTTCAAAGGGGCCTTCCCTGTGTACTCCAGGAGTTGTCTAGCTTTCGTTCAGAAAACATCACAAACTGCTGTGTTGTTGTAGCACAAATCTATATCCCCATCTCCTGCAAAAGCATAAATGAACCTTTATTCCATGTTATGTTTTCTTTCAGCACATTGGGATTGGGCTGAGGGGTCTTCAGCTGAGGCAGAGGAGCCATGGCCCCGCTGTGTGCTCAGCCAGCCCGCACCCCCAGCCCAGGCAGTGGTGGTGGGTGGCTCTCTGCCCCCAGCTGAGCTAGACCTGCACTGTGCTGCAGGCACAGGGCGTACACTGGGCAGTGGGGGAGGCAACTCCTTGTGGCTCCAGTGGAGATTGAAGTTTCCACACCTTGCCTCTCCATTGCCAGCAGGAATAACTCAGGTCTCCTGCATACAACTCACAACTAGGTGGCCCTAGTTTGGACCTCAGAGTAGGTTCTTGGTGCAAGATCTGGGAGTCTGAACTAGATGAATACAGCTCACCTTATTAAAGGAATTCAGTCCCAGTGTAAAACAGATCCTTAATTCATTGCTTTATGGTGTGTGAACAAAGGACTTTGGTGAAACAAGTTCTTCTGTAGCATCTCCATGCTGTGCTTCAAGCACCTAAAAACTGCAGTTTGAGTGTTCAGTGTCCCATTTTGCAGCACAGGTCTGGCCTTACATAGCACTAAGTGCCACTGCTATCTCCCTCAGTCATGATTTTGGCTGGAACCACTGAAGTAATTCCTGCTGGCTTCACCATGTCAGAAAAGAGCTGACACAGCATCTGGCTGAAGAGAGGGAGCTATTTCTGAAGTGACTTAGATGTTCCCACTCTGAGCTGGCAGGTTGTCTCAGAGGAAGCTGTATGAAGGTGGCTGAGGTTGGATTTGTTCACCTGCAGCCCAACATGAAAGTTAATTTTTGCATCTCTGGAGCTGTTAAAATTGTTTCACGTTAATGGCTTAAACATTGCAAAAATTATCAGAGGACTTTTGCCCACTCTAGGAGACTGCAAAGAAACCTTGTTGTCCTTCTGCCACCACGGAAGTCCACCCCTCCCCAAATATGCCTGCTAACTGGAATTTGGACTGTGACAGGAACTTAAGATAAAGGGGATACTATTGTCCAGTCATCCCAGGTCTGGGGAGAAAAATGTGTTCACCAATGATACTGGAAGAGAGACTGGAATGCTGATGGCTCCAGTGTTCATGGGGCAAGCTGCAGCTGAGCAATCCAGCCTCAGCCACCTTCATACAACTTTCCCTGAGAAAACCTGCCAGCTCAGAGTGGAACATCCAAGTCACTTCAGAAATAGCTCTCTCTCTTCAGCCAGATACTGTGTCAGCTCTTTTCTGATAAGGAAAGAGGCAAACCCTGTGAGTAGGGTAATTTTTCTTTGTCCGTACTCAAATGAACTCAGCTGTGATAACTCCCCAGCTGGGGAAGTACCAGGACATTCATGGAAAGCCTGGAGGTTTTCATCTCTGCTGATGGGCTGTAATGGGCCATAATGGACTCAAATCCCACATGTTAGGAGCAGCTGTCTTAGAAGGTGTCAAAGATTCCTGAACTGATCCCCAACATTACATCATCCAGTTGAAACTCCCTGCCCCAGGGGAGGTACCTGGGTGTTCCTACCTGAACCGGAGTGAATATAAACCCAGCAGATGTTGTGTTTTGGGGATTTCTCCCCACCACTTCTTCGGGAGTTCCCCCACCACACAATGGATCCAGTCTGAAGCCATCATTTTGACCAAGAGACGTGAAAATTGCAACAACCAAGTCTCATTGTGAGGCCTACAGGTGACCTTTCTACTCTTATCCTTTCCTTCTCTTTCTTACCCATTTTCTTAAGTGGTATTTTTGTGCTTTTGTATTGCCACATTACTATACATAACAGTAACAAAAATGGCTGTTTTACAGTGAAACCAAATGGTTCTACAATAAACCCTACATGTGTATATTTACAAACACCACTCATTCAGTGTCATTTGACTCCAGTTCGCCCCAAGAGCTCTATTAGCAAGAATCTGGGCTACCCTTGCTTTCTGCAGTGGGTTCTAACACAAGCGTTGAAGTGTCTGCTGCAAGCTTTTTCTCCTCAAAATGCACTTGGATACCAGACCTTTGTAAAATGACTTAATCTCAAAGTACTTAGACTCCAAAAAACCAAAACATCAAATATAAATGAATTCAGAAAACTTGTAGGCAGGATCTGTGAAGAGATGTCCTAAATGATAAAAGAGATCTGGGTGCTGATAAAAGGAGTCATAGTCCAAATAAGAAACTACCCTGCTGCAAGAGAAATGAAGGGAGTGTAAGCAGAGATCAATAAAGTGGATCAAGAGCTCTTCAACAGCCTGAAGCATGAGAAGAAAAAATATGAAACGTGGGATGGGTGTTGGAGCATTGTAGATTACATGTGAGCTGCCAGGGGACTTAAAGAGAGCATGGCAACATCACCTAACTGGTGATGAAGAAAAACCTAGAGAATTACAGACCTGATACCTCTCTGTGAAAACCTAAAGGAGCAAGCTACTGACCAGTTATTCTCTAATCCTTTAATGATTTATAGATTTGTAAATAAATGGCAGGAATGGGTTTGTTGAGGTTTCACTAAGGACAAATTGTTTCAAACTAATTTGATTCCATTCTTTGACAGGATAACTCGCCTCATGGCTAGGGGGGAACAGCACTGGATGTGATAGGTCTTGACTTTGGAGAGGCTTCTGGCACTGTCCCAGAAGACATTCTCGTAAGCTGCAGCCTATTTAGATTCACAATACGTTGAATTCAGTGTCAAAGTCAGAGAGCTTTCTGGGGAAATCTTCCCAGTGATGGTCCAGAGTCCAGATCTATTCTGTATTTTCAGCAGTAGCTTTTGGAAATCACATTGCTATAAATTTTCCTGGTGATACCCAACATGAGGTGGGGTACTGGGGGGCCTAGGGAAGGTGTCTGTCAGCACCTTTATAGGGTAGGATGTGAATGGTTGATAATTTGAAGAAACGATCCCAATCAACAGGATGAGTTTCAGCAGAGGCATGGGGTGATCTTCCATGAGGCAGCTGTGAAAATGTGCAAACACAAAGTGAGGCCCACAGGACAGCAATCCTGTAGAAGTGGCTTCTCAGAGGCTGAAAAAGGAGAAAGTGGAGAACCTGAAGGACTGTGCCACATACAAAATCCTCTTACCATAAGGATAGCAATGAGCTGTTTTCTATGCCCTTATCAATAAAACAAAAAGGAAAAAAATTAGCAATGCCAACATCAAAACTCTGCATTTGGCTTTGCTTTTAATTTCTGCCCAAGATGCTCCATAAGAAGAGGAGGCAATCTCTTTCGGGAGCTTTAAGAGCTTATTTGGACACCTCTTGTGTTAACAGAGAAACAAAGGTGCTCTGTACAATATGTACACATCCTTAGTGCCAAGGATGTGCCATGGGGACTTTCTGAGAATACCTTGGAAGCTTTTGTGCTGAGATGTTATTCCCCCTACAGCTTTTTCATGCACCCAGGTTGTACTCATAATTCCCACAGAATGGGACCATGTTTCTACAATAGAAGCTTATTTTCTTCAATATTAGAGGCATCTTCTTGGGAAGGTCTTCAAAACTTCACAACTTATACCTTAAAAAAATATATATATCTTAATTTGAAGGGTTTATTTCTTTAATTCACCCAAATTTCGCACACGTTTCAAAGTACTTCCAGCCTGTGAAGTTTTTTATTGCATTCTTGAAACTGGGCCAATTTCTGAGTGCATGCCCAGCAATGAGTACTAGGTGGGATTATTCTTTTAGCCACAGCTCCCACTGAGCTTGCGNGTAGCCCAAACCTTGACACCACAGCTCCCACTGAGCTTGCCATATACATGGCAACAGCAACGGTACAACCTGGGACATTTAAGTGCAGTGGGAGCATCTGCTGAGCTCATCTACCTCACATCATGCCTTTAGACTCTATGTCTAAGCCCAAACTACACCCCAGGCCACATGTGGGTAAGTGCAGTGCGGAAAAGGCACCAAGGGTATCTGCTGTTGGCAGTGGGGCAAAAGTATGAGCAAACCCCAGCAGCCACCTGCAGGGATTCCCTGGGGGCCCTGGGGCTGGTCTGCCCCTGCCACCTACCTCTGGGCAAAGCCCAGACCTCCTGGGTGAAGAGAAGGCAGGGAGGAGGGATAAATCTACTCATGGTGTTAATTACCTATATATTTTAAATTACTCATTTAAGTACCAGGAGGCCCTTAATCCCCTTCTGCAGCAGGGGCAGGTTGGGAGCACTGTGTGCTGGGCACTAAGTGGCACTGGCACACACGGCTCTGTCATTGCCAAGCTGGCTGCAGCTGGCACATGCAGATGACACAATCATGCACACAGATGACAAAGTCATTAAAAACATTTTTTTCCATCTAATACTCCAAAGGTTATTCCTGGTGACAAGTGCTTTCCAGCTTGTGGCCAGGGCTGAGCAACTGCTGCTCCTATTTGTGCAGGCTGGCCCTACATTGAGGCCATATTCAAGCATGGCCAGATCTTTTGGATGCCTTTCTCTTACCATCTAGATCTATACCTATATCCTATTGTGCTGTCAAGAGGTGAGCTGAACAAAAGTGTTGTTGCCTCTGGTTTATCTCACCAGTGTCCAGGTACAACACCACTGGGTGTCCTCCAAAATGTTTTCCCAAAGCAAAGGGCTGTGCTGGTGGAGACATGCAGGTAGGCATCACCCCACTGCAGCAGCTGAAGCCTGAAGAGGCTCATGCAGATGATGGGGGCTTCTCCTTGCAGCTGGTGCTGTGAAGAGGCATCCTGTTGGTACTTAGGGATGGAGAGTAGTGGAGGGGTTCCTTCCATACCAGGGACAACTGACTTACGAACCAGTCCAGCAGCCCCAGACATGGAATCAGAGGAAAAATGAATCACAGAATATTTTTGTGGTTTGTCTGAGCTTGTCCAGAAGAGTCCTGATCACACCACCACCACAGTAATTGCCAGAAAGGTGACAAAGCCTAATCCACGTGCTGCAATTGCCTCCTTCCTTTGCTCAGTGTCTCTAACAAACACTTCCATTTCTCACTGTATTGTACCACAACAGATTTCTGATGCTTGCACACTCCTTTTACTCATTCCAGCTTTCTCTGGCTTGTCCCCCTTTGGTTCTGGATCTAAGCCTCAGAACCTGTAGGGACCAGGATACTTCTATGCAGCAGTGGCAGAAAACCAGCCCCAAAGGACCCCAACACTCCCAAAACCCCTCTTGGTCCCATCACTGGAGTCAATGGACCAGAGCCCGAGCATGGCCCTTCAGACTACATCCCCATACCATGGTAGGCCCCAGGGACAAAACAGCTCCTTTGATCCCCTTGGCTTTTCCCTCCTGATGTCAGATGTGTTATTTACTCTCAACCACAGCAGTGATGCAGGGGAGGAGGCAGAAAGGGAAGATGTGCAGCCCAAAGCACGAGGGCTTCTGGGAGGGGCCAGCAGCTGTTATTGCAGGCTGCCGTGGGAAGCTGATGGGAGAAACAAAGGGGAAAGATCAGCAGCAACAAAAACAGCAGCAAAACCTCCTCTCTGCCAGCTAGACAGGTGCAAGGGCTGCAGGGTCCTCCCAGCAGTACCAAACCAGGGGGCTGGGGTGGTGGGGTGGGGAAGCAACCAGTCAGAGCCATTGCAACCAAGTCCAGGCAGCTGCCCCAAGGAAAACAGAAGCAAGCAGATAGCTAAACCCAAAATGAAACAACAGCTTCAGAAAAAAAAAAAAAAAAAAAAAAAAAAAAAACCCCAAAGGCACCAAACCTGTTGTGTTTTTTTTAGCTTGCATATTTTTAATGGAGTAAAAAAAAATTAAAAGGAACATGCCACAGATGTCAGCCTGGTGCAGATCTCCCTTCTGCATGGAGGGCACCAGGGGCCCCATACAGTTCCCTCCTGGCAGCCAGTCCTACTCCCACACCCTTTCCCTGTTGTCAGCTGGAGAAGGAAGTGGATGAAAAGCACACAGTGGATACAGCACAAGCACAGAAGAAGAGCACAGCAGCACCCCAGGCTGGGCTTTAGCCAGGGATGGCTACGCTGGCACAGGTAAAATAAAAGTTCAACAGACTCTGTATGTCCCAATTAAAACCAGCAACAATAACAATCTCCCCTTGAGAGCTGCACTTTCAACCCCTACAAAGAACATTTGAGGACTCTTGTAATTTTTCTTTTTGTGTCACACATGTGAGCTCTGGGGCTGATGGGCCCCATGGTGGTGGCAGCAGCTGCTCTTGGTGGCTGCTGGCACTACTGGAGCCAGAAGGACCAGTGAGCTCAGTGGGAGCCTGGCATCAGGGGTTCTTGTCCATCTTTTTTAGGCCCTTCCTCAAAGGCATGGCAAAGGGAGGATAAGGAGGCAGGGTGTTGGATGCTTGTTAGCTTCAAACCCAGTGGCTTTCACTCATTGTGGGCTCCCACCAACAAAGCTCTGGCTGCTCATCTGAGAAGGATCCCTCTTCTCTGCTTCATGTATACACATTTATATATAGATATCTGATAAACATTTTGTATGAAAATAAATACTTCATCTGTGTTTTAAGAACCATCCTTGCCTCCTTCTAGTCACTTGCTGTAATGTTACCTCTCTTTTTGTCCATGACAATCTTGTTCCCATTGCTTTTTCCCTAACCCATGGGCACCTCCTCCCTGCCTCCTGGGGCAACCAAAGCACTGCAGCAAGCAGAACCGTTCCTTTTGGCAGCCCCTCTCTTACTTGCTGCTTCCCAAAGTTTAGTTTATTTTAGGGAACTTGATGAAAAGGGTTCCCTTTTACAGCACCTGTTTCATAATAGAAGAAATGATCTTCATCTCAAAAACGCTTTATAAAGAGCAGAATTTTAAGAGTAGAATTCTTTTCCAGGGCTCTCATTAAGAAATATGTTTCTAGATAGCACTGTTTATATAGATATAGGTATAATTTTTATTTATTTTATTACCAACCCAACATTTCAATTTGCAGCTGTTGATGTAACTCATGACATACTCTCATGGTGGTGGGTTTTTTTTCTTCTTTATCCTTAAAAAGAAATGCATTTCAAATTAAAATGATGCACTTTTTTTGTCTGTCTGGTGTTCCTAAAAGATACTTGAGATGATGCAGGAGTCCTGACGTGGGTGGCAGTTTTTAAGCCCGTACCTGCCAATGGCCTGGAGACCACCAGCGAGGTGGGGGAGCCGTGAAAAATGGGGTAGCAACGGAATGGAAGGGCAGCCACGCCACAGCTCTGGGTGGGATGGTGCTGGGAACATATGGGCACGCTATCCAGGTTTTCCTGAATTCATTTCCACCTCTGAGCAGGAGGACCACGCAGCAAACCTGCCACCACCACCACCATCCCAAGGAGCCTGTGCTGCTTTCCCTGTCCCCCTTGCTCCCCCAGGGCAGGATGTTTTATTTCTTTAACACTTGTAAATTAACATAATTTCCTCTCCCTGCAGTACCATGAGCTCAAAGTTAATTATACAAAGAGAAATGCCATAGTCAAAATATACATGACACGTATTGTATTAGATGGTTGGGGGGTTTTTTCCTTCTTTTTTTCTTAGCCCAGGCAGGTGATTGTGATGCTACATGCTCCAGCTTTTGTCACTAAATGTGTGTGACTGTGTGTCTGTGTTCGTATTAAAAATATATCAGTCTTGTGATGTTCTTAAAAAAGAAAGAAATGGAAGGCGGCAGGGGAGGAAATGGGTAATAGTGAAAAAGTTTTTTGACTGTGTCACAGTCTTTTGTGGCTTCAGAAATACAGATGTTCAATTCCAGCACTGACGGCAGCTTGAAGCTTTGAGTTTAACCTTTTAACATTTTTCAGATTAAGTAGTAAAAAAGAAAAACAAACAAACAAAAAAGAATCAGCGTGCTCCCCCAGAACCAAAAAACCCGAGCAAACAGAAAAATAAAGAAAAAAACCCCACAAATTCCTGAACCAGACTTCTGTAATTCTTAACTAGTAAAAATAAGGAAACATCTCCTTACAATGGAGGGGTGCTCGGCAGGAAAGGAGATGACCCCCTATGGGAGAGGTGGCCTTTGGAGATGGTTGAAACTTCATAATTTCACTGAATAGGGTCAGTGCCTGGGTTTATTGTGTTTTATTTCAACCCTTGTCATTGTTGCTTTCTTTTGTACCGTTTTTGGATGGATTTTGTCTCTGTTTTTTTTCTCTCTGTGATGGTTTTGCCCTTCTTGGCACACAGCTGTCCGTCCATCTGGGCAGTGGCAGCCCCCGGCAGACAGCCGTACCCTCTGGTGGAACCGCGATTCCAGGACTGGTGTCCGGTGAGGTAACGGAGGAGGCGGGTCCCTCCCCCGGCAGCACCGTCCCTCCACCGCCTAAAACCCCTTGATATAGCAATAGGCCTCCAGGGTGGCGAAGAGGATGTAGAGCAGCCAGAGGCTGACGAAGAGCAACGTCGTGGCCACTTTGCAGCCCCGGGGGCCGCCCAGCTCCCCCCCAAGGTGGGGCCGCCGGCGGTAGAGGAGGACGCTGATGCAGATGAAGGCGAAGATGGTGAAGAGGGTGACGGAGAATGCCAGGGTGCCTGCTGACACCTGGAACTCCTGCCCCTGCGACGCCCAGTAGATGGCTGCCACTGACCATGCCAGCCCGATGCCCAGGAAGACATTGACGGCGTTGCTGCCTGTGACGTTGGTGATGGAGGCGTCAGCGTACATGTCCTGGATGGCTGCGGCTTTGCTGGCGAAGGTGTCTGGGGTTGAGAAAGGAGGGAAGGAGAAATCACTGGGGGTCCAACAGGAGAAACAGACAACCCTTCATGTCTGGGAGACAAGGGAGGCTCAGTTGTGGCACCAGCCAGGTCAGGACATGGATCGGGAGGTGCACAATCCCCTCCTAGGTTCAGAAATCCCACGTTGCCCCAAAGCAGGATGCAGACCTTGCCTGGGAATGAGGCTTTGAGGATACCCTTCCCAGCCTGAACCTCATCCCTTGACAGAGCTTTTCCCCTGAAATCAGGAACATCTCCAGAGGACCCACCTCCCACCCCATCCCCTCCCCAGGGCCACCCCACCTGGTACAGAAGTGCCGAAGGCGACAAAGACGACGGCGGTGACCGAGTCCTTGAGGCCGATGGTGCAGCCGAAGTGGGAGGCGAGGTCGCCGATGACGGCTGTGAGCATGCCGATGATGAGGATGGAGACGACAAAGCAGGCCCAGCCATTGCAGTACTCGGTGGGGGGCACGCAGGCAAACAGCACCTTCCAGAACACTGTCAGGAAGTGCATCACGTAGTCAAAGCAGGATGGCAGGCGCTCCTCACCAGACTCGTCCTCGTCCTCATCACCTGCTGCAAACAACATGGAAGGAGAGGTCTGGCATTCATTCCATTGGGGCAGCTCATGCTTGTCTCCTCCACCCCAAGGCTCCAGGGATGCTGTTCTGCTGGGACAAGGTAGTGTGGGTGCTGGCCATGACAGTGAATTCAAGGCACACCAGGTTGTTCAGTGATGGGTGAGGCTTGGCAAAAAGAATGTCTCCCAGCCACCCCAGAGTCCTCAGGGATAGGGACTGATGTAGTGGGGTGTTGTACCCACAGAGGGGCAGCCCTGTCCCCATCCATAGGCAGTCACATAGGAGGTAGTCAACCTGTGGAGATCACTGTTGAGTAGCATGAAAAAATTACACAAGCAAGTGGTGTTTTGGGCCAAAACTTGCGGAAAGGAATAGAATTGGGAAACTGGAGAGATCTTTTGATCCTCCTGCTCCAGAGCATGAGCTGGGCCATGCACTGCCTCCTCTACAGCTGGGTGGAAAACACCCCTTCAGGATAGATTCCAAGCCAAGCATCAAGGAAAGGTTCAGAAAGATGCCCAACCGCCATTACTGGCATAGATATGCTTAAAATACTTTCCCCACAGCTGCCTGGCTCTGAAAGCAGTGAGCTTTCTCAGGCAACAGCTGGCAGGTCTCTGAGCCTTTTCCTTCATCAGCCGCTGCCTCATGAGGCAGTATCTCCAGTCTTCATGTGGTCACCCTCCCTATCCCAGGAACTCTACTGGCTATGACAGGACATCTCTCAGTAGGAGACACCTGCACTGGCCAGGATCCCAGCCAGGATGGGATTTTGCTGCCTGTACACTGCTCATCAGATCACTAAAGCAGCAGGAGCACTGCCAGCTGATGCAGCCATCGAAAACTGGCCTTCTGGAGGGCTCTGCACCAGAAGATGGATCTCCAGGGCTTTTCACTAAGGTACCTGCAAAAGCCCACTGTATTTGGAGCAGAGGAGCTCTTTGGACTGGCTTTGCTGATGGGTCACCACAGCTGAGCATCACTGACCAGGGAGATGCTGTCATTCCAGGCTGCATGAATCCTGTGGATGTTCGTATGGATTTACTGATGTCCCCCTCACCTGCGCTCACAGTAATGGCCTCCATGAACTGGTCCCTCCAGGAATGTGTCCCTACAACCAACGCCAGGTTTGTCTTCCTAATCAGCTTGTCCACGGTGCTCTGTTGTGGGAATAAAGATGCACAGCAATTAAACCAGCTGCTAGTGGGCAAGGATGATCTTGCAGTGCACTGTGGTCTCACAGACCTTTTCCAAACTTGTGGAAGTGTCACAAGCACTCTCCTACCAGCTAGATTAGGCCGTGACTAGGGTTTAGCACACCTTCTCCCTGGACTGGCTGATCCAAACCTCACCAGAGCCAGCTTGTTTGCCACACCTCAATCCTGATAAGGTTCCTTCTTCCCTCAACCCTACCTCATCAGAGACAGCTTTCCCCCTGCATCCTCCTGCCCACTGGCTTCTTCTGCTTCCAGCAGGGCCTTCTTGCCTTTCTCCCTCCACCCCCACCAACCAGCATTTGCTACTTTTGACATTTCTTGCAGACTTCACCCACCCTTTACTGCATTACATACTTCTTTTTCTCTCTCAACAGCCCTTTCCCTGCAAATGCTGTCCCCTCAGTCCTGCTCTCCAAGGCTGCTCGACAGTGCCACATGGCTTTCCCCCTGGAGGACCCCTAGGATACCCACTGACCTTGAACTCATAGGACTCTTCTATGATGACTTCCAGTTTGGGGTGCTCGCCGAGTATTGGTTTGCCCATCTCTGCAATTCTCTTGGCTTCCTCCTCTTCAACTGTCATCTTCCTCTCAGCCACCTCTGTGAAAGCAAGGCCAACACCAAGCTGTGGGCAGCAGCCCTGGACCTCCAGGGCACCATGGGGGCTTGCCTGCAGGGTCTGAGCATGGGCTCCTGCAGCCCCCTCACAGCTTGCTAAGATCACACAGCAGTTTGGGGGGCAGTGGTGGGGTGCTAGACCACAGAAGAAAGGACCAAGATCTCTGAATATCAGTCACCAAGAACACAGGCAATATGTTTTTAATTTATTAACAAAAACCCTTTAATGTTCCTTCAGTCTGCATTGGTGCTCTTGGTTGTCACACACTCTCCCATCACTCCCGCAGTGGCCACAGTTCTGGGGAGACTGAGGTACCAAATCATTCTGCCATTTGGCAGAAGTGCCCTTTAAGACATTTCTAACACCCTGACGTGCTCCCTGATTTGAATGAACAAGAGACAGAGCCTTTTTCCCCCTCCTTTAAGTAGAAAATCATGGTTGGCTCCTTGTGCCACTCAATGCTTGATGTAACACTCAGACACGCATAGTTGCAACCACATGTAAACTACACATGAACTGGAAAAATGAACAAGAAGAAAGTAATCCAAAAAGTAGTTTTTTCCTTTCATAATACTGTGAGGGTGCTAAGACACTGGAACATGTTGTCCAGAGAAGATGTGAATGCCCTGTCCCTGGAAGTTCAAAACCAGGTTGGATGTAGTGTTTGAGCAACCTAGGGAAAGATGTCCCATAGAAGTGGGGTTGAAACCAGATGATCTTCAAGGTTCCTTCCAACATACTCCATTCTGTAATTCTATATTTAGTTTCTGCTGAAGGAAATTAAACCAGGACCTGGGTCAGCAGCATGCTGAGATGACCCTGTATCAGGCTCAATCTCGCTGATGACCCATCTAACCCAGCAAGGTGCCTTAAGAGGGTTCTGGTTGCCCAGATGGGAAGGAGCATTTCAACCAGCTGGAAGGGTTCCCTGGCAGTGTCCCTAGTCCTGGCCTGAGTCTCCTCTTCCACCCACATGCCTTAGTGCAGGTATATGCTGATGGGCTCTCTGCAAAACTGACATCTCATGGGCTGGGTTCCCCCTGGCGTTCCTGTGCCTGACCAGTCAGGGAGTACAAGCTGCAATACAGGGCCTGGCTGAGCCTGGGGGTTAGAGCTGGAGCTCTTTAGAACTTTGGACGGCATATCACAAAGGCAGAACATCTTGTTCTGTCTAAGCAGTGGGTCAGATATGACCTGAAGTTTCCTGCAGAGGTTACAAATGCCCAGGTAATGCCTCAGATATGATTAATCCCATGTGGACTCCAGCAGATCTCATACTTCACACTAAAACTCACACAGAAATTATGCAGTCCCAGTGAAATCTATTTATAAACTCTGACTTCTCTCTTCATGTGCCTGGCTAGATTGACTGCAAAGACTGTAAGCCATGCAAGACCTTTTATAAAATATATAAAACTCCTGCAGCAGGTGACATTATTATAACCCATCACAGAAATAGAAATAGAAAAAGCTGCATCCATCATTTGAAATCAATGATGTACATCAAAACCATCACTACAAAACAGTGTCACCTGAATTTAGGAATCCCTGTAAGTTTAGAAAAAAATTACAGAGATAAAGGAGCCCAGCACCTGGAGAAGAAGAAGGGCAATGCAGGATGCTGATGGATGCAGGGGGCACATCTTTTCACTGAAAGGGTAGTTAAGCATTGGAATGGGCTGCCCAGGAAGGTGGTAGAGTCACCATCCCTGGAAGAGATCAAGAAACAACTGCATGTGGCACTTTGTGCTATGGTTTAGTTGACATGGTGCCGTTTGGTCAAAGGTTAGACTCAATGATCTTGGAGGTCTTTTCCAACCTTAATGATTCTATGATTCCATGATTCTATGAAAATGTTCTGCTTTACACTACACTTGGAGGCATGAACTGGTGACTATCAAGAACAAGATTCAAGGTACTTATATTCACTGGAACAAGGAGTCAGATATAATGTACATCTCTTTTTCTCAGACTCAAACCAAGAAAGTCTAGTCTCTTGCTCTAGTTGGGAGTGTGTGAAGATGACAAGCTGTGTCCATCAATGAAAATGCAGGTGCTCACACATCAGTTGCCATAGCACATATAATGTGACTTTGCTTCTGTCTGAGCTCCCCATAACCTCAAGGTCAGGGGCAAAGGCACCCTCAGCTCCAGCTTGGCAGATGAGCTGAGCACATGCTGACGCGTGCTGACAATACAGAACTGAGCAAAAGCACTACAGCCATCCCAGCAGGGTTGCAAAGCCCAGACTTGGTGGCAGTCTGACTCACTACAACCTTCCCTGGAATAACTACATCTGAAATGCGGCGGTCACAGTTGCCGGCACAGTCCCTTAGGCTCCTGCCTATGTTGCAGAGTGCAGAAAGCAAATGCCTGGAATCTGAGGAAACACTCTGAAAATAGGGAATATCAGGCAGAATTTCCTCAGCTTAACTCCAGGAGAAACGATGCAATGAAACCTCAGTCCTCAGTCTAACTGATTTAACGAAAGCCTTTGGCATGGTAAAAGAGCACAGAGCCTCACGCAGATGTTCTGCCTCAAGGTGAGGCTGAACCGCAGGCAGGTCTGTAGGCACATGCAGTGCAGCAAGCTTTCTTATCTCCACAGGAAATGGTATCCAACACAGTGTTACCCCAGAACCTGGCATCTTGCTTATGGTGTTTATACACTTGCACCAGGCAGGACACTGCAAAATGTGAATCCCTTCCTGAGGAAAAGAATCTCCTGTGTCTCTTCTCAGTGTGTGCCACATCCAGGGCTGTTGGGCAGGCTGCATGGGAATGCCCGTGTTCACAGAACCTTGCACCTTCCAGCATGTGGCTTTGTTGTCTCTGGAAGCCGCCTGTGGCTCACCAACTGATTCAACAAGCAAGGCAATCACTTGCCAGGCAGCTCTTAGAGTAAATCAAGCAACACAACCATGTCCAAGAGTGTTTGTCAGCCTAGGGGCTGGATGCTAGCATGAGCCTGGGACCGGACATCCCACAAAGTGAAGGTGGTGGGAGTCCTGCTATTCCAGAAGGCACCTTTCCAGCAGCCTTCAAGCCCTAGGTAAGCCTCTTGGAGTGAAGAGACAAGCTGACTGGCAATGGAGACCTTCAGCCTCCTGACAGCATATCCAGGGAGACATGAATAATGGAAGCCCTGATGTCACCTCCTCTGTCATGTGTACGGTGAACTGGGGTGCAGACAGAAGAACGCAGCACCCAAGAAGGCACGCCAAGGGCATCCTGTGGGGACAGATGATTGAACATGACTGCCAAGCTAAGTCTTTCAATATCAGCTGCAAGCAAACCACAGAACAGGCACAGGGAGCATGTCCAAATGAGCACCTCATAGAAATGCTAATAGTGGAAGCTTTTGGATAAGGAAGAAAAGTAATTCCTTAATGTCTCATTAAAATGCAGTCACATTTGTGAACATGCAACAGGAAAGCAAAGCACAGAAACCTAATAAATTTCAAAGGTGCATCTGAAAACATTTAAGCTGCCATTGTATTTTCACTGAGGCTCCATCCCAATGTAGGAGAAAAACATAAGACTCCCATGTCAGTACTGTTCTGGATCTTGCTTAATGCACTCATGCAAGTGACCCATAGGTGCTAAATACCAGGCTGCTGACTGTCCTCTGAAATTAAGGTAGTGGCAGGAAGGACAAATTTAGGAGCCCAGCTGGTATTTTTTTTCCCCCAAACCTGTACTTGCCATACAGTTAAGGTGGGGAGCTAAGCACCTTCAAAGAGGGATATGAAGCATCTACGTGATTCCACATATTCTGCCCACCTACTCTTTAGGACACATGAGCATCTTGTGGCAGGAATCAGTGTCAACCTCTGCAAAACACCAGATCCCATCCTAAGCCTGCTCCAGGCCTGCTGGGTCTGCCTGTTCCAATGGGATGTTGAGGGCTGAGCTGAGCCTGTGTGTACTGACCCAACAGCTGAGAAGGAATAAACTCTTGAAACAACTCAGTGGCAGAGAACAATCCCAATGCTCCTGCATTTTAGGGAAGCACTTCAGCCAGTACAGGGTGCACCAGCCTGCCTGTAGAGCCACAGGAGGTTGCTAACCCTGCAGCAAGCATGGAACATGCTCCCACACAGTCTGGTGTAGGGCTGAGGTCGTGGAGGGCTCCTCCAGAAGCAGAAACAGGACATCTGTGAGGTGTGTCACACATTACCCTAGTGTGATAGCCTGCAAAGAAGACTACCAAGGGCTAAGATAAATAAAAGACAAGCTAAGGGGGAGTGAGGATAGAAGGGTTTGTGTGTTGGGAGAGATATTTTAATTTGGAAGGTTAAGTCTATCAAGGTGAATGCTGCCAAGCTGCAGCTTAATTATTAACTAGCCTGATTTCTGTTTGTAGCTGCATCAGTACCTACTTTTCAATGTGGATTGCACCCTAGACTCCCTGCTGTCAACTCCAATTAAGCCTGATAAGGTCTGGCTGTGCCCATCAAGAACAGAGCTTGCCAGGACCTTCTGAGCTGCCTCCACCTCCTCCCTGAGAAGGAGAAGGTGGCCAGAAAGGGGTTCTCTAGACCCTGTCTGCTCTGGCACCTAGGAATGTGCTACCACTGAGTGTTAGGAACCTCTCTGTGCTGCAGGAGCACACACAGGCTGCTGAGGCCAGGCAAGCCGGGGCTGCTGTGCCAGCTGCTGCACCAAGGTACCCTGTTCCTGGTGCTAGGGAGCCAAGGAGTTAGAATACGCTCCAAGCAGGTGAGACAACAGATCTGGTAAAATCAAAGGCTGGGTGGGAGGAATGAGGATGAAGCTTTTGCCTGGGCTGTAGCAATAGCCCCAGCTGATACCCACTAGGTTCTGGACTGTGTAGGAAGCGAGGAGAGGTTCTTGGATAAATCACTCCATGCTCTCATTCTGCTTTGTTCAGACCCTTAAAGCTATGACAGACAAGGAGGCTGAGCAGCTTCTGGTTATGGTCCTGGCACTGCTGTGCTCTGCAGCCCTGGGCATGTCCCTGCCATGCTCACTGCTCAGCTTTCACCCCACGCCTGTCTCAGTCTGTCTCTCTCACCTTATGTCTGAAGGGCCATCCCAGGACTTGAGCTGCAGTGATCTGCAAAGCACTTTCAGACCTGCACATGACAGGCCATTTCCTGGGTTCAAAATACTGTAAGCATACCCTGTCTTCCTTGTATTTCTTCCAGGGAAAGGGGAGCATTGAGCTGTGTTCCCGCATTGTGCATTGCTTGCCCGCTCAAACTCCTTCGGACTGGGGGGAATCAGATGGGAACTAGACATTGCCTGTGGCTTCCTGGACACATTATAAATCTAAGTTAGATAAAGTCCATTTCTATGGTGTAATCTGGCCACTGCATCTTTTGAGCTGAAGCAGGCAATGGGAAGGCCCTGTAACACTATCACAGAGGTAGATACTCATCACCTAGGCAATGCTGCAAGACTACCAAACAACCATGGGCCAGTTTGTATTCCTTGACACTTGCTGAATAAATTGGATTAAAACCAGCAATGTATTCATGCAAGATTGCTATGAAGGCCATTTCACACTCCTTGAGCTATCTTGTCTCCATCCATTTCTGGAGCAGGCATGTATCTGCATGAAGGTCCCCCCTTTTGGGGACTATGCTGCTAGGAAGAAATTAAAACAACAATTAAAATGGGATTTTTTGTTGTTGTTGTTGCTTAATAAGATATAATCCTGGTTAAACAAAGCAAATAGTGAGCATGAATGAGTTCCTCTCTGCAGAGCACTGTCAAGCTGTCAGTCACAAGTGGGGAAGACTTCTGGCTAAAAGACACTCTGGCTTTGGAGATTAGCATATGGATATGCCCTTTATGGAAGCACATGCACATATACAAGCACTGGCAGCCTAGGCTGCCTTCTAAAGTATAAGGAATCTGCTTACTTTGCCCTTAAAGCTATTTTTGAGACATGATACATCCCATATACACCCCAGCATTCCTTAATGCTAACTGGGAAATGCTGCACATTCATGAGAGTGAGGCTACGGCAAAAGGATGGGAACTGAGCATTATTCCACTCCTGGCTCTGCCTTGAGATTGCTGTTGACATGAGCATCCTCAACTGGCCAGACAACTGGCATGTCTGGTCCTCAGTCCTTCCCACTGCAAAGTAGTCATGGGAGTTTTAATGCATAAATAAAGAAATGCATTTAGAAATATTTTCATTGAACTGGATGAATATATAGAAATTATGGTAGAGAAGTGTCCACCGTTAGATAATCCCACAGCCCTTTAAAGACCTAGATCACTTGAGCCCAAGAACTTTCAAGGAAAGGCTGTGCTCAAGCTTTCAGTGACTTTTGCAAAAGCTGGGAAGATCTTGAGAGCAGCTCTTCCACTGCTGGCAAAGGCAGGGACCACTGGAGTACCTTTGCACTTTGGTATCAAGTATTTCCCTGTATAAACAATATACAGAGAGATCATTGCCAGTACCACAGAATCACAGAATGACTAGGTTGGAAGAGACCTCCAAACATCATCAAATCCAACCCATGCCCTAACACCTCAACTAGACTATGGCACTGAACAGAAGGCTAAAAAATCCCCCAGACTCTCAAGTCTCTCCACAGCAATTCTAGACTACTCTGAAGCCTGAACAGCTGGTGCTGAACACGTGGCCAAGTGTTGTATGGCCTTGCAAGTCTGGCTCAGAGAGAGAAGAAATTTGGAAGAAATAAATGCTGAGCAGAACCGGTGCCCTGCCCAGTTACTTCACCTTGTGTAAAATTCATAGCCTTGTTTTCCTTGGGAGGGCCCTGCAAGGCCAGGGGGCCAAAGTCAGGATCCCTCATTTCTCCCCAGGTAAGGGCTCTTGGGACAAGAGAAGCATTGTCACTTGGGCCCATCCATCAGGGGACCCACACTTTCTGTGAAGAGAAGGGATCACTCTTGTGAGTGGGGGCTGTGCAGCTGCTGGCCCTGCAAGGGCTGCCAAAGCAGTGCCATGGGAAGGGGAATGCCCCAGGGCTGCAGAGGAGAGCCAGGGCACCCAGCAGTCCCAGGGACACATCCCCAGGAATGGGATGCTGCCCTGGAAGAGCTGTGCAGGCTGTTCCAGGAGGTAAGGGACGAGGTGCAGGATTTCACCGAAACGTTCAATAATGCAGTTTTTAAAACAAAGATTCCCGTGCGCCTGTGTAACCTAAATCTAACATGACATGGACTAAACGAGGACATTGCTTCTCTCCCCACTGAGTAGCCCTGATTGCTGCTGAGTGACACTCCAGCATGTGCCTGCTGCTGGATTGAAGCACGTGGGGGGCCAAACCCCATGAGCCCAGCACACCTCATGTGCTCAGAGTGCACCCCGAGGCTGCTTGGCAAGGGGGCACCCCAGGGACCCCTCACCAGACAGGGAGGAGGCTCTCCCTTATGAACCTTATGAAAAGTAACTTTTCATAGCTGATGATCAAGTTCTCCAATAACAGATGCCAGAAGCAATCAGGCTGGATCAAAATAGAGGGAGGAAAGTTATGTTATTTTAATAGAAATTATTTGGTTCCTGGGGTTCTGATCAAATTAGGCAGCTACTGAATTAAAGCAATGAAATTACTGGGAAGGATGCTGTGCTCAACTTATTTCCATTCCTCCCAGATCTGAAGAGATAACAAAGGAAGCCATCCAAACCATTCCAAGGCATTTTCCACTAACACCCTAAGCTGGTATTTGGGGAACTGGGGATTTCTGCCTGCCACTAGCAATTTTCTAATTAGTCCAACATCCAGTGGGCTCAGGACATCCCCTGTGCAGCAGATCTGGCATCCTCTGAAAAGGGGCCGGACTGAAGCCTGCGTGGCAGATGCTGCTACTTTCATTTGCAGCACAGCTGAGGGATCATGAATGCTTTGGTTTTCAGCTCTGCTCACAAACCTGTGGGATTTCAAGCTCCTCTCTGCACCCTGCATACCCACCCTTATCTTATAAGAAATGCTTCTTTAGTGGAAATTCAACAGTAATCACACCTGGAATTCAAGGAATAATAACAGTACAGGAGGTGTACATTGCACCACAGTGGGATAAAGACAGACCAGTGTAATTGGGATTTCAGTCAAGGAGGAGAGGCTCTGTATGAATACACATGAAATCCTGACACAGGGACAGGAGATGCAGAGTGTAGAACCAGAGCTGAGGGTGAGGAGGGAAATGCTGATTGCATTGTGGCAGTACTGCTCTGGCACTGGGCACACCCTGGGGACCCCCTAAGATGGGAGGTGGAGAGCACAGGGGGGAGGCACTGAGGGGTGACGTGTGACCCTCCATGGGAAGGGGGTACCTGCACAACCTTGTACCCTTGCCCATCCCAGGCAACACTGTCCCACACTGCAGAAGTGCCACCTCCCTGCAGAAATCCCTCTCCAGTGCATCAGGACAACCCAAGCACCAGAGCTGCATGAAGAGAGGCTCGAGTCACAGCTTCAGACCAGGCATAGCTTCATGTGTTGCTTTGCAACTCTGTCTGGATCATTTCCCCCAAACTGCAAGGAAAAATCTGGAATATGGGAAATGCTCTTAGATGTCAATCAATTACTGTTATTTTCTTAATTGTACTGCTCTTAACTAGTTCATGCTAGACACAAACACCATGATCTGGGGTTGTCTACAATACAACAAACACAAACAGGGGGCATCTGACTAAAAGGGACAAAAAGAGAGCCAGAGCAGCCAGAGGAAAGGAGAAAAAGCACTTACCTTGCGTGAGCAGTAGGGCTGTGGTGAGAGAAGAACATGAGAAAGACAGAGAGAGAAAAGAAAAAGAGGGAAAAAGTTAATATCCAACAGGAAAAAGCTGTTTTGCAGATGAAGGCTGTCAGCGAGCAATGGACATGGTGGCAAGGCAGCGTGCGAGCTCACCAGGGCTGCGTGTTGGGCACAGGCTGGGGAGCAAACACCACAACAGCGAGATGGAGAGGAGACTGGGGTGCTCCAGTGAGCACCACGGCACTGGCTCCCCAAAGTCACCCCTTCTCCCCCAACAAAGGCAAAGGCATGGAATGCAGCTGGGGGAAGTGGCAAGGAGGGAAAGGGAAGGGGGAAGGAGGGCAGTTACACTTGCCACTGGCGCCTGACACAACCCAAACTGACCCAAAAGCGTGGGAGGTCACCCTGCTTAAGCTGCGTATGTGTGGTTGTGGTGGGGCTTGGCACAACTGAGGACCCCCAATAAACTTGTAGGTATTGAGAAGAGAAGGTGATGGGCAGCTCATTGAGAAGGGCAGCATCAGAGGGAGGCATTGATGAAATGGATGCCCCAGTGTCAACAGGGGCAGGGGGTAACAGGGCCATCATCCCTCAGGATGATGCCCTGGCTCACCTACACCTATCCCACACCCCACAGGTACCACTTTCAGAGGGTCACAGTGCCTAGAGGAGCATAGGCACATGTAGAGCATCACTGTTTGAGTCCTCCTGAATATCTTTGTTCCAAATTGCTGGTCTGCCTGACAGTGCTGCATGGACACAGGACATGCAACATCACCACAGTGGGATGCAACTGCCTGTCAGAAAATGTGACTGCGTGGTCTCAGGAAATGTGACTGCATGGTCCCCTGAGATTTGAGGTGGGAGGAAAACAGAAAGGGGTGAAGGTCCTTGCAAGGGATGACCTTACCCTGGCTTTCCATGCAGAGGCAGCCCAGCCCCCTTGGGCAGTGACCCCCTGACCCTCTCCTTTCTTGATTTCCCCACTCCTCAAAGCTGTCACAAAGAAACATCTGGCTGGATCCCTCTTAAATGTAACCCAGACAGCACAGCTTACATCCAGGTACCAAACCAGCTACAGCACAGTCTGTATAGCAAAACAACTCAAACACTCTTTGAGACGGGCCAAGCACAAAGTTTGTACCTTAGCTTAAACTTCTACTTGTCTTTCAAACAGCAAACCAATCCCTGAAGACTTGGTTGCATGTGATGACAGTATTGTAATTACTAACACTTATTATCATGCACTTTTAGTCTCAGAAGCTTAAATTGCTGTACAGAGTCAGTATTAACAGCCCTATTTGACAGATGGTGAAGCAAGCAAAAAGAAGCTAAAGGGAACATTTTGCAAACTCAGAAGTGGGCTGGAGTCCAAAAGTGCTAATTTTCCCAGACTTGCTAGTTCGGGCCTCTGAAAAGCAGGCACTTTTATATAGATGCACCCAATTGTATCTGGGCCATTTGAAAGATTTCCTAAGCAATTTATCAAAGGTTGCACAGCTCATCCATGGCAGAGCCAAGGAAACTAATCCTGAGTCTTGACACCCAGTCACTTCCTTGCTCTGTTGAGCAGCAACCATGGACACAGCTTTGCCAACAGTCTGCAAAGAGACACTGACCCAGTCAAGATCTTCATCCACTGATCCATCTCCCCAGCTGGAAGGACTGTGGGCAATCCAAGAGATCTCAGATCTCCCTTGTCCATGCAGGCAGATAGAGGCACAGTGAAAGGTGAAATGAAGAGGCTCCTTGCTGAGCATCCCTTCTGTTTCAGGGTCAATTCCTTTTGAGAGTCAAAAATTTTGGGGAGACTATTTGTGAGTACATTCTGCATTAAGTGCAGTGCCACTGAGCCACAAGATGCAATGGGATGTTTGCTCTGCCTGCACTACCTCCTGTCATGCACACACCTCTCCTTGAAGTCTCCAACAGGTTCATTAGTACCCCTGGTAGCATGAATCTGGAGTTTCCTTGCAGCTCTGTCCTGCTGCAGTTCATGCTGTCATGTGACCTCCTTACTGTTCCATGGTCTTCTGGTTCTCCAGACAATGTGCAGAAATTTAATTTGCTTTTTGCAATTATAAGCATTAGTACAGTGGGTTGATTTGGTGTTCAAATGTAATATAATGAAATATTACTGGGACCCTAAGCTACTGTGGCTATTAAAAAACCATTGGTTCCTCATGTTTTTTAAAACTGTTACTATACTGCTCTGGGATTTGAGTTTATTTTTTTCCCCCATTTGCTTGTGAGCCTGAAAAAGAACAATTTTTCTCCCTTTCACTTATGATATGATACATGAATATTTGAAGAAGCCTATAAAGCTATGAATGAAACATCAAGAATACAGCATGCAGAAAGCCAAGGGATTATTTTATCTTTATATTTCTGAGTGAATGCTGTGCATGCAAGCAAGAAAATTATTTCACAGACTAAAGCTTTCTTCCTGCACACACATCTGCTAATGTGCCCTTAGCCCTGACCTGTAATGCTTCCTGACAGCCCATCTGGGGATGCTGTACCTGTACCAGCTTCACTGATGGCCTTTGTGCTGTTCCCATCCCACAAGCTTCCCTCCACTCTCCCCAGCCTGGGCTGCATCCCTCCAGTCCTCCCCAGGGCACTTCCCCATCTCCTGCACTGCTGCTCTGCACATCACGCTCCTTACAGGGCCAAGCCAGGCCACCTCACTGCTCTTGGCATCTCAGGTACTCTCAGAGGCTTAACATGTGTACTCGTACAGGGAACTGCTAAAATTAGCTCCACAGCCAAATCCAAAATAGCAGTCCCAAGTATCCCTTACCCAACCCTGGCATGGTGTGATTGTGGACAAACACGTGTGCTTGCAGATAAGGAGGCTGTGACGCTGACTCACCCAGGAGGACCCAAAGCCTTTAGCTCTGGATCCCTGTTCCTCCTTCACTGGGGTTTCTCTGCCCTGAAGGCTTGGTTTTGACTAGGTGAAGTCAAAATTGCATGCATGAACTCTGCTTCCCTTGCCACTCCTGAAAACTTAGATGTGAATTTTAAAAAGCTGCTAAAAATAAGCCATTTAATCTGCATGGTTTTGGTATACTTTGAGGTCAAATTCTGCTGTGACATGCATGTTGGCGTGGGATCAGGAATTTCGTTACCTACATTACCTGTGTTAACTCCAAAAAGCTTAAAGCAAGAGGAACCAGGCTTGGGATTGAAGCAGACCAGCAGTCCAGCAATCCTGTGTTTACACCAACCTGATGTGCTGAATGTGTGTCCCAGCTGTTTTCTAAACACTGAAATACTTTGCTCTGCTGTTTGCCTCACTGAGAGATTTGACTATGCTGTATGCTTTATTCTGGACTCATTCTTCATTAACATAAATCTTTTCTAATCAGTATCCCTAAAGACTCAGAGAATCCACTGTGTAGATAGGAGGATCCTATCCTAAAGGCCTGGGATTTAGAGTGCGAGTTGAAATGAGGGAGAGGAGGATGAATTTTGAGGAGACTCTCAGTCACACAGCAAGGCAGTCACAGGATGCCCAAGGCAAAGAGAACACACTGCCTCCACCCCCTGCACACTCAAAGGTGACCAAGAAGTGACCACATGAAACACAGGCTCACTTCCCCAAAGAGATAATGTCCTCTGTCTTCCAGATGTAACTGTCCACAGGCTCTGCCTCTAGATTTGCTCACCAAGGTGAGTAAACTGTTTCCCTAATAGATTGAGAAGAGATGTAAGCATGGGGGTTTTTATAGGCTAAACAAGGCAGAGATTTTGCAGCATTAACCTGAATGCTATTATTATTGAAGCCAATAGCAAAGCTTTTGCAGACTCCAAGAAACTCCTCCCCATTAGGAGAATCAGCAACATTCAGCCTAATCATAGAGTCGTGAGCAAATTATTAAACTTTGAGGGAATGAAGTAACAGCAGTCTAACATGTTTTTGGTATTCTCATCAGCAGCTGATGGAGTTGATGAAGACGGAGTTTCTTAGCATCTGTACACATTTCAGAAACCTGCAGCACATGTATCAATACAGCTTCTCTTAAATAGCTATGGATCTTTGTACCAAGTCAAATAATTTCATCAATATTTTGATATAGATAACTTGATGGATCAATCCAAGCTGGGAATCCTTCCTTTTTTGCAGTTTAATCCGTCCTCTGTGACTCCCAGTCAAATCCTCCCTCTGGGCTCAACGCTTTCCCATCTAAGGTGCTGACACTTGATTAGAAGGAGATGTGCTATGAGATTTGTCTGCACCAATTGACTCTGTGCTGGGAGGGCTGAGAAGATTTCAGACAAAATCCTCCCAAGCCAGGGAATGCCAACCAGCTGTTAACAGTGTTTGCCAGCCATCTGTACTCCCATTTCCATGGGAAAAAGTCGTATCTTTAGGGAGACATGCTTTCTGAAGCAAAACTTCATATGAAAGTTGGCAGTCCTTTTTACGAAACATAAGCCTCAAGACTCAGTCTTCAAGCATCAGCCCTGAGATTGAATCTTCTACCACTGTGCCACAAGGTGAATTCTCATAAGCTGATTCCCAGTAACCCTCATGTAACATATTTTTCCAAATGCCATTTGCACCATTATCTGCAATCAAGTGAAATCTTCCAAAGTAGCCTCACTTGCCATTCAGGCTGTATTAACACTAAGATTAGCCACAATTCAGGCAGAAGAGCAACTTCATCCAGGAAGCGCAAAGCAAGTTTTCTCCTGTAATCCAGGGCTGTGGAAAAAGTGTAAAAGCTGATGTGTGAAGAAAGTACTACTCCAAAATCTTGCTGGGACAACAGCAAAATCCTCATTCTGAGTTGTGAGCTGACATGATAGCAGAGCTGCTATGAGACCAAGAGTCAAACCAACAGTCTCGTCATAAAGGAAGAGACTCATTTCCCTGCAGGAACCCTTTAAAAAGGTGCTGACAAAAGGACATCCATAGATGTGGTCCAAGGTGCAGGGAAGTTTCAAAACCCTGCAGCACTTGGTAAACAGGGATTCCGTTTACATGACTTTGCACATGGAGGAAAGGTGAGACAAGAAGGATTTGAAGATTAATTTCTTAGAAATGCAGAGGACAAAAATAGTCATGAAACCTGGGAAATGGCCAGGAGGATAGAGAAAAGTCACATTTACCATCCTGGCCAAGCAAAGAATGTGAGTCTCTCTCTTTGATTTCTTTTCACTCACACTCATCCACTTTGATATAACAAGCTTGCAGCAAGCATCATCTTTGCCAGTGTTCTGTGCATCTGATATAGCACTACTGAGTCAGTACTGGTCACCATCGCAGGCCAGGCTGGCAAGGTATCAATCTCAGATCTGTTCTCATCTCTTTGAATCATCAACAAAAAGAGCTGCTATAGTCAAACTACTTGATGTGACCTGTTTGGATGATCAGAAAGACTTTGAAAAACTACAGCTGCAGAAAGTGATTGGTGAAAAAGAACAGAAGACCTGCGAGACAAAGTAGATACAGCATTTATGTAGCAGGAGTAAGTGGTCAGCTCTCCTTACAGCAAGGGTTAACAACTGAGTGTCCCGAGGCTCAAAGCAGCATGACTGATGTTATTGATGTAACTGGGGACGAACAGTGAGGAACAGCATCTGCAGATGATGCAAAATGTTCCAGTTCAAAGGCTGTATCAGTGGCTGTTCTGCATTCTGCAAGCCCTGGTCAACCTGCAGACAGGCATTTGTGTTTGGACCACCACAGGAACACTTCTAAGTAGAGATGATTTTTCCTCCAGTAAGGTGCTAGCAGATGCAGAGACCAAGAGAAATAGGATGAATTTCATGCTGAGTTCTGGCCCTCACAGAGACCCTCCTGGAGACTCCTGTGCCCCACAGCTCTGATCAGGGCCAAGGAGAAGTTCTCTTGACTGGAGGTGACTGCTTTGTATTGGCAGGTGTACAGGACAACACAGAGTAATGCAAATCAACTGTGTGGTAGCAAGCCCTGCACCCACCTGCCATCTCCTCCACTGCATGTCTGTCAGGAGCCACTGTCACTGCAGCCTGCAGTAGTGTGGGCACCCTCAGGGACAGCACACTGGGTCTGAAAAGCACCAGGCTCCGGACTAAGCTCTGCATCCCAAAATAAACCACTCAAACTCTGCCCCAGGCTGCTTTGAAAAGCACATACTACTTGTCCCTGTCACCCCTGATTTCATCACTGCCACCTAGTTTGCATCCCTAAGGTAAGGTAGGAGCTGCCCTCTGCATGGAGAGGTCCTGGGCTGGGTGCAGGCCCTCAGCACAAAGCTATGGTAGTGCAGGCACAGCTGGCTGTCTCTGTGTGACCTGGATTGCAGAATACTTCCAAACATGACTGCCATTCATCTGAGGTGCCCAATGCCACTCTGCTCCAGAGGAGCCAGGAGAGGTTTTGAAGACACTGCAAATAGCTGAAGGCATCAATCCTCCTATAGCACTGAGACAGAGGCTGAGTGACACAGCTAAGTGGGGAGTAACAACAAAATGAGGACACTGTCAAGAAAATGGCATCTTTTGCAGCACTGGGAATAAATGTTAAAACCCAGAGAGACTCTGCCTCAAAAGCTACCAGGCCTGGGCCCCAAATGAGAGGCAACAGCTGCGCTTTGCCCTTGCCATGTGAGTCACATGGGGGTACATCCATCACCACAACAAAACACAGCAAAGTCCCAGCTGGGTGACTGTGGTGTGGGATTGTCCCTGTCTGTGGGCGCGGGGCAGTGGCAGCACCTGCATGATGCTGGCAGGAGCATGTGTGCTGCAGTCAGCACCAGCATCCCTCCCCAAAGCCGCATGGCACGCCGCACGTTGCCCCAGCATGTTCCCCCTCCGCCGGGAGCCAGCTGCTCATGCATGAACTCTGTGAAGCTGCTGGCCACAGCATCTGCTCTCAATTGCTCACAGTGCTCTCGATGGGAAAGCCTCATTCAGCTCCTTATTCTTCATGCCAGGCACAAGGTAGGCTCATCGGAGCTGCTGCAAAGCGCAGGGCTACGGAGCTGGGGATCTTTCCAGATGCCCTGGATTTAGTGTAGCGACTGTGCCACCTTGTGCCAGCAACATTTACAAATGCAGTTCAATCTCCTGCCTCTTAGATTTTAAAACCATGGTGCTCTCACTCTGACTTTTCTCTAATGAGGCCAACCAGGGCCCTGCATCTCCTCCCTGGCATGGTGCTTTACTCCCTCCAGGCAAAAGAGGGTCTGTCCAAGGGTGTGCCCTCACCTCTTGGCCTGCAGGTTCTGTGCTGCAGATCAATTTAGTCCAGCTCTGACCTCTTCTGTGCCTGTTGCAGATCAGACAATCACACTGACTAGAGCTGATATAGATATAAATAAGAGACATATGATACAGCAAACTGGCTCTGTAGTCCTAGTAATAATGAGGACGTTTTACAACTGGTCCACTTCAGGGGCCATTTGGATTTTTGTCAAATACTTGTTCTTATTCAGCCAGGTGCAACATGACCTGTGTAGGAAAAAGAAATGTGGGACTTCACAAAAACAGCCCACTTCTGACTCTGTATTCTGATTCTGCTCATTGTTTAGAAAAGGATGCAGGATTTGCAGAGAACAGACAGCTAAGAAAGAATTCAGTGTGTTGCTCCAAGTTGCCAAATACATAAGGAGGAGAAAGCCAGGGGCCTGTGATTTTCCTCCTGGACCTGCTGGGATGGAGGTGGAAGACCCATAGGTGGGAAAGGACACATGTGGAGAGGAGACCCCAGTGTGGTTCTAGGACTGAAGACACTGATCCAGGACTGAACATTTGGCCTTCACAATGCTCAAGAAGCAATCTGAGCGTACTGTGGGTGTAGTGAATAGATATCTACAGGGAAGCTGTGGCATTATATAGTTCTTTCATATGATGGAAAAAAGTAGTAAAATAACTAGTGGCTACAAGGTGAGGCCAGACAACTTCTACCTAGAAGCCATGCTCACATCTTTACCCTGCAGGGCAGTTGATTGCTGGGACATACTCCCATAGGATATGGAAAGGTTGATCACTCCTTCTGCTCAGGAGCAGTTGGACTTGGGTGATAACTGAGGGCCTGTGCTTGACAAAGGGAAACCTGATATCCCTCATTGCCTGTGGGCTGCAGGAAGCAGTCTGACAGTAATAAAATATGGGTTTACATTTTACAAGTCCATGGATGCTGTACAATACTGAAATGGTAACGTAACCTGTGTCTATCCTGAACATCCTACGGAGCGGTCTATGGGAGCTTGGACTGGCCAGAGGGCAGCTGCTGTGCTGGTGAAGTAAGAAATAGAAGACATTTCAGCAAGGGAAAGTTGTGGTGTACAAGGCACTGGCAGCAGCCAGGTGTCCCATCACCAACAGCAGCACCTGAGAGCCAAAATAAGCCTGTGGGCACACACTTCTGGCTCTACTCTGTAACAGGTACCCAGAAGGTGGATTTGAATTCCTTTTTGCAAAGTGGCTACATTTAAATCTTTGCCCTCCCAGGCCACCCCAAAGCTAGTGAAGCCAGTGGCAAGACTCTGTGAGAAATGGGTCAAACACGTATAGGACAAGGACAAAGATAGATGTAGGCAAGACACAACCGTAAGTCTGGGTTTATTCCAGCTATGAATCCTGGTCTGCTGGGGAGATCCTGGGTCTGACTGCTGATGAAGTAGGACCTCAGTAGAGCTTCACACCCTCTGCATGACAGACTATGATCGTCTGTGACACATTAAAGGGTTTTCAAATGGAAGACATGAAGAACCATTAAAAAAAAAAAAAAAAGGCAAGCCAGGTTACTTCACACCTTCTCTCTTCTCCTATGGACTTTTCACTGCACTTCATAGGGACCCAAGAGCACCAAAGCAGTGCCACTGGAGGCGACAACAGAGGGAAGGACAGGGGGAGTACAGTAGGAGCTGAAGGGGGCAGCCATGCATTACACCCTTCTCTTGCCTTTTGCATTCCCCAAGGTCCTGGCAAAGAAGCAGGAGCAGGGAGAACAGCAAAGGTGTGCTCAGAACAAAAAACAGATCAAGACAAGGAAACCCAATCAAAATAACACAGCCTCTGAGGCTCAAGCATTGCACAAAAGTAGGATCAGAAGTAAGCTAGGCTCTTAAAGGCAGAGATGACACCGAAACAGGGTAAGAGCAAGAATACAGGAGGGCAAAGAGTAAAAGTCGATCCCTCTACAGGAGGAGGAGAAAAGGAGGAAGGGTAAGGAGGAGAAAGAAGGTTATATTTTCTGGATTTGGGGTTTGGATACTTGATTCTGATTTTTTTTCTTTTTCGCATTTTTTTTCATAAAGGATCTCACACCTGATATTCCACGTTCCATCCATTGCGGTTCACCAAGGGCAATGAAGAAATTCTCCTGCCTTTCGTATTCCTCCTCATCTACTATCTTAACCCTTATGGTCTTCCTGTAGGGACAACAAGAGAGACAACCGTGTACAGCGGGTCGGCTGGCAGGAGGCGAGGCAGCGGCGGCAGCAGCGGCGGCAGCGGCGCGGGCTCCAGGCACGCAGCCCCTTCCCGCCGGGGCGGTGTGCGTTGGCCTGCCTGTCGGACACGGCATCCTCGCAGCGGCTCCTTGGGAGCAGGGGGGTTAGGGGCACACGGGGCTGGCAAGGGAGTGAGCAGGGAGGGAAAAGTGGGGGTAGGACCTTGCTGATGGTTAGTGGGAGGCGACTTCTGCAGCGCGTTTTTTTTTCAGTGTCAGATGGTAATGGAAAGGGTATCGGTTGCCTGAAAAGCACCAGGGACCACCACCCTGAGCTACCCACTGTATTTTAGCTGGAAGACCAATTTCTTCTTACCATTAATAATAAACACAGTAATAATACCCTCACGATTAATAATAAATCTGCAAAGGCTCTGGGCTGGAACCTGAGGAGAAGAGAGAGATACATTCCCCAGTGGGGTGATATAGGTCTCTGCCAGTGGCTATAGATCCACCAGCTGCTAAGGAGGCTGATGGTTCTAACTCCCATTTTTAAAATGGCACATCTTAATACTTTCTCTCCTTGTTAGTATCTACCTCATCCTCCTGTCCTGTTCCTCAAATGAGGATGCAGTCTTCCCAGGGGATGGACAGCTTTGCTGGGACCTCACTAGGGACACAATGGAACAATGCCTCCAAGGCTCAAAAGGAAATGCCCTGGGCACTGCAAAGAGGCCTAACCTCTTTCCCCTGAGGCCACCTCATCTGGCTCTCTCCCTTACCCCTGCAATGCACACAGCTGCTGTGAGCCCCCAGGCAAACCAATGTGGGCACTAGCTCTTCCTTGCCCTCAGCTTCTCCTCCCAGAGTTTCTTTGTGACAACCAGACCAGGGGTTGCACAGCCTTTGCCCACTGCTTCTCAAAAGTCACAGAGCTGCTTCTCTGCCAGGCCTCAGTTCCTGTGTTTTTCTAACATGGGTCTGACTGGAACAACCCATAGGACCAGGGCTGGGCGATGATCTCCTGAGATGCTGGTTATGTTTCTAGCCAGCATCTTCCCACTGACACTACAAAATTTGCTTGGGCCCTCCAGTGGGCCTCTCAAGAAGGTTCCTCTCAAGTCACCACAGAAATATGGACAAGCAGGACTGCTCTCCATCCTTCTCTCTCTCCTCCCCTCACCACTTTGCCTCTCAGCAGCCCCAGCACCACTCCCCATGCCACCTCATGGGTACCATGTGACACGGTGTGCGCGCACAGCAGTGTTTAGGGCAGAGCAGTGGGAGACAGAGAGACATCAGAGGAAGAGAAGAGGCGGAAGGAGATGGAAGAGAGGAGGAAAGAACGTTAATGTTAGTCTGCAGGGCCAGTACTACACCTTTCTGTAAACTCATATCCACCATGCGGGGGCTCATCAGCTCAATGAAGAAATTCTTGGTTTTTTCATACTCCTCATCATCAATTACCTTGATGTGAACTGTTTTGCTGTGGACGGAAAAATAATAAGGGTCATAAAGGGGAGAGGGGAACAGAGAAGCAAAAGTCAAGGAAGAACGGAGTTAAATGGGTACATTAGAGAGTCAAAGTTTTCTCACCCACTGAGCAAACTCAACATGGCCCTTTGAGAAAGGCTAAAGCCCCTCTCCTGCAAGTGGCATTGGCCAATTTTTTGTTTAACCCAAAGGCAGAATGGCAGCCCAAACTACAAATGAAAACAAAACCAATCCCCCAGCAAACTGGCTCAGGGCTCAGCCTGTGGGCAGTGAGGTCTGATGGCCAGCAGAGAAGCAGGCTTCCCTCTCCTTGTTACTCATGTGCGCACACACACACACACACATACAACAGCAGCCACAAAAGCACACACACCCCGCTGGCACCATGCTGCTGCCTCAGCTTCATTGGCCTGCCCTGAGAAGTGCTGGCTTCTGGAGCGGCAGATCCTGTCTCTCCTTTAGCAAATTTCTTACAAGTTCTTGTACCATTCTATAGGAAAAGAAAACCTCACTGTGCCATGGATTCCTTCACAGCAAATACATGCCTTCTGCAGAGGTTACTGCCCTATAACTTTCACACCCAAAGAGGACAAGACAAACAAGTCAAAGACTCTGCCAACCCACTGCCTCCTTACACCCAGGCTGCAATGACTGTCACAAGCTCAAAATGATCCCTGCCCTCCCCTCAGTCTCCCAGTGGCTGCAGAGGTTTATGCAGTCCCATCCCTCACTCGCAACTGAAGAGATTGGTGCTTCAGTTCCAAGCTGGTATAACACCTTTTTAAATACAACATTGTCTGCACATGTAACTCCTCTGAATGGGCATCTGCTTGCCATCTTGGGGTTCCTGGACTTCTAGTTGACCCCAACCCCAAGCTGGAACTGCATTTTTTTAAACTAGAAGTTGGTTTCACATAAAAAGCATTTCCCTTACCTCAAAACAATTGCCCTAAGAGCCATGACTCAAGTTGCCCCACCTGCCAGTGAAAGACCCCCTTGCTTCTCACAGCTCTGTACTCACACATGGCCCTACAGCAACAACCTCCTCTTTCTTCCTGCCCATCCTCAGCAGTCAGATCAGGCCCAGGTGCACGTTGTGCACAATCAGTCTTGACTGGCAATGGGAAGGAAGAGAAAAGCAGGAATGACAATCACAATCACTGGCACTCTGGAAAGACAGACCCAAATTCAAATCTCTATGTGCCTCAGCCTGTAGCCTTTGGTATTAAATATACCCTGTATCTTTGATCTCACAGCACTTCAGAGAACAAGCAGTCCAGCCCTGCACCCTGGAGATGCTGTGATCTTCGCCCTAGGGATGCTGCCACTGCCAGTAGCCTCTGGAAAATCACCATTTCAGCACAGAATAGAAGAATCATCCCTGCAGCTTGCATTCCTACTGATATCATTAATGACCACAAAATTATTCAGTCATCCTACAATTTGACCCTCAAGTTATAATTGCTCCTGCACTCCAGCTGTGGAAATCCTGTTCCCTGTGCTGACTCTGGTCTTGATCTTGGTTCCAACCCTTCTCTTTCAAATAATGGCACAGGGGTAGGAGTAGAGTTTGGACAATGTCTGCCTATCCATCAGTGCACAAATATGCAAGAAAAATCACCTCCAATTCTTCTTTCTGAGCAAAATCAGCTTTATTTTTGCCAGTGCTTGCTCTACCCATACCCTGCACCAATGCCAGCAGGCCTCCTTTCCCTTCTTTAGACTCCTTCAATCTCTGCTAACACAGCCTGAAAGATATTAAAAGGTTTATCCCTGGTCTAAATGTTGCTGCTCTCCTAAGACTTCATCATGGTGATTTTTTGTTGCATTTTTGTTGGAGATGTTGAATTTGGCTTTTGAACCAGATGTTATCTGGGCCCCTGATACTTTGCCAAGCTTGTTCAATTTGCTGAGTTAAACCTACAGCTGATTCACAGCTCTGATCTTTTCCTTGCTCATTACTACAAAACAGAAGGTGGGGTTTTCAAAAGCAGCCAGTGCTTCCTGGACGTGGGTTGCTTCTAAAAATCCTTTTCATAAGTACCATTGCTTATGATTTTTCCATTCTAGGAGCTTCAAAATACTCAGTATTGCTTGTCTGCAAAAATTTGGAAAAAACACCACAGACCTTGTTTCCTGGGTGTCAGCTTATGTACTGCAACAAAGCTATTCTAAGGCTTTGTACAGTTAATATTATGTATGCAAACCATTTGCTTTCATACAACCTTCCTTCCCTTCCTNGTTAAGTACAAGGAGCTCTATACACCCCACCAAGTAGTTCCACAGTGCTGAGACTTCCTTAGTCTTTTTTTTTTAATACAAATAAAACAGTTCAAGAAAGAGAAAGGTTGCTGGGGATCCCTAAAGGCTAGCATGGCAAAGTGCTGGCTTTGCAAAAGCAGGTCCCCTCCAGTCAGGAACACAAACCTTCTAGGCTCTTAGACCAACACAGCTCTGCTGCGAACTGGACCACTACCACGCACTCAAGCAATCAGGTGGCTCTTCCAAAAAGACAATCTGAATTTCGTGACCAATCCAGTAACTTCCTGGTCTCCTCCTTGGCTACAAGCTTTTAAGGAGAAAAGAATCTTTTACCCAGCTCTGAAACAACAGGTGAAGGACAGATCAAAGCAACAGGCCAAAGCCACAGGTGCCCTGCATGGACACAGGCTGGGCCTTGCACCCCCCCTGAATCCCAAAGGAGGTGGTGCCCAACCTCTCCAGCTTTGCTGAGAGGTGATGAGTGCCCAGCAGTTCCTCCACCCCATTAAAGTCTTGAGGACACAGCAGGAGCCCAGAGGTGATGCTTGGTGACCCAGGTGGGGTGGGACAGGGATGATGGAGCCAAACTGTGGCCCCTGCCAGCTCTTGCTCCAGAGTCACTTGTGCTGCCAGACCTCCCTGTGCAAGGAGGAAAGGAGCAGGGCAGAAGTTGGCATGGACTGCGCAGTGACACGGGGAGATGGGCAAGGGCTCACAGACCCAGTGCCACATAATGGGGAGCAGTTAACCTTTCCCTGGGATTTTGTGGCAAAGGGAAGAGCAGCATCCCTCCTCCCAGGCCACTCTGCAGCCTGCACAGATGGGGGCACAGCGCTGGGTTTGCTCCCTTGAGGGGAAGTGCCCTTCTCTCGACTGGCTGTTCCCATGATTGTCACCACAGAAAGGTCACTGCTGACAGAGGAGGATTGTGGTGGCCTATCAGGCCACCTCTCCCAGTCCACTGTGGCTGGAGAGGGCTGCCCTTTACCCTGCTCTGCAGCTTCTCTACCTCTGTGAGCATTTCACTCGTCTCCAGGCCTATGAAAGCAACCATAAATACAGCTGCATCCTGAGCTGTCATAAATTGTCTGGAGGCCAAAACACAGATTGCTCCCACACAATCTCATCTCTCACCTACAGCCACACTGAGAGCTGCCTCCTCGGAAGGCATGGAGAGTGGAGGAGATGGATGGAGAGAAGGGCTGGAGTGTAACACTGCCCCGGGAAGACGTCACGTTAATGTGAGAGATGTGACAGAAGGACACCGAGAGGCAGAGAGCGTGTGGGAGCGGGAGGCTTGGGAACATTTTGCTGCAAGAACATCCTGACAGCTTCTTGAAATTAATGGAGGCAAAGGCGGGCATGAGAGGGGCAGGCTGTGCAGCAGCCCTGATGGGAATGCTCACCATGATGGGAAGCAAGGAATCTGAAGCCTACCTTGCTCAGCTGAGCAGCTTTCATTCCCCAGCCTCTGGCCACTTCACATGGGGAAAGGAGGATACTTTCCAGCCTTCCACATTCTCTCTGACAGTTTGACTGGGCCAAGACACACCTCAGAAAGCTCAAAAGTAGAGAACGATAGACACCATCCAAAAGCCTCTCCTGGCAGTAAGGAGCCATTCTGCAAAATGTGAAGCCCCACTGTCAGCACCAAGCCACAGCACAGTCCAATCTCAACACCTCTGCAGGAGTACAGTGATGGGAAGGGCTCTTTAATTCAGGGCTTGGTGCAGCTTTCAGCAGACTGAGCAATGCTTTCAATTTGGCCTGTAACACAGCAGGGCAAGCCAAAAGCCAGCACTCCCAGGGAGTGGGAGTGGCCATACAGAAGTCAGGATAGCTGCTCACTTGCTTCTTTTTCACTGAGGTCATTGTAAGCTGCCCCCCAATAGACTTCAGACGAATGCAGTCCAGGCTTTGCTTTCAACATACACTTAGAAACAATCACTGGTTTAAAAGTCAGGGATGGAAAAGCTCCTCTGGGGAGCAACATTAAGAATGAGATTTCCCTGAGTAAGCAACAGAAGATGAAATGAATAGACATCGATCTTCTCCTAAAGGACTTTGTGCACATGATGTTGCTAAATTCCCCATCTGGGAAGTACAGAGGATAATCTATAAAATCATTTTATTTGACAACATGTCCACTTCCAACACATAAGGCAAAAACTGAATGGTTATTTGATTAATGTGCTAGAAAATACTGAGTATCTCTTTGTGTGGACACTCTCATTTGCAGGAATTACTGCTGAGAAGGTTAAGAGGATGTGTCTGTGTGGGTCTGTGTGACTTTGGAATGTGAAATGGCTCTAAAAACAACGCAAGTCAGGAGATGTCACATAGTGTATACCACTGAAACAGGCAGGGCTGTGCAAGGGCACAGTTTAGAGTCCCTGGTGGGACATTATTAGCCAGGAAGAAAAGCAGCCAGGACAGCAAGGTAAACATCTCTGGGGCAGTGAGATGTACCAGGAGATGTTCAGTAACTCATTAATGGGAATCATTAATACATACATCCTGGGTCAAGCCATTGTGTTCTTGACACATCTTGATATACCCAAATCTTCATCTGATTTGCTATGGGTGCAGGTTCCTGCAGCATGAAGTTCAAAGCATGTGGCACCAGTCTGATTCTTGTCCAGAGCTCTGTACTAGGGGATTTCTGGTGGAATTTGGCTGGGATTTCACTGTGAAGCTACAGATAGGGCCTGGCTACTATGCTAGAAGACCTCACAGAGCAGTCATAGAATCGTAGAATATGCTAAGTTGGAAGGGTCCTACCAGGCTCATCGAGTCCAACTCCTGGCCCTGGGCAGGATACCCCAACAACCACACCATGTGCCTGAGAGCACTAACCAAATGCTTCTTGAACTCTGCCAGGCTTGGTGCTGTGACCAGTTCCCTGGGGAGCCTGTTCCAGTGCTCAACCACCCTCTGGGTGAAAAACTTTTTTCTGATATCCAACCTAAACCTCCCCTGACTCAGTTTCATGTTTTTTTCCTCAGGTCTTGCCACTGGTCACAAGAGTGAAGAGATCAGCGCTTGATGCTTCCCCTCATGAGGATGCTGAACACTATAAAGAAGTCTCCCCTCAGTCTCCTCCAGGCTGAACAGACCAAATGACCTCAGCTTCTCCTCAGGTGGTTTCTCCTCCAGATCTTTAACCATCCTCATGGCCCTCCTTTGGACACTCTCTAATAGCTTAATACCCTTTTTGTATTGTGGTGCCCAAAATGCACACAGGACTCAAGGTGATGCCACCCAGTGAAGAGCAGAGCAGGACAACTGCCTGCTTTTGTCCTGGCTGGCAATTCTGTGTGCTTGAGGCAGACCAGAAAGGATTAAATAAGGTTATAAATAGTGGAGATCTGTCTTTGCTCAATTCACTGGGAGGTGGATATTTAACAAAGCAATGTGACAGTGCTCACAGGAAAGGTGAAGAAGCCAGCAAAAGAAGCCTGATTTGATGCCCATGGTCATATGAAGTTGTGCATCAATAACCCAGAGTAACAAACTGAGCAATTTTGAAACAAAGAATTATGTTGTCATATAGCACAGAAAAAGACAGGAAGTGACTGAAGGGCAGAACCATTAGATCCAAAAGAAGATTCACTACACTCACCAAGGAGATGCTAAGTGATCTTAATTTTGAGAGAAAATCATTGTAATTTAAGAACCAATCCAGATTATGACCAAGACAGGCAGGTTGCACTTTGGTCTTAAGATCATGTTTATGAAAGAAGATTTTTTTTATTATCATGGAGATTATGGAGGAGGGGAGGGGGACAGGTTTTCAAGCATTCAGCTGCAGCCATTGGCAATGGTCACAGTTTGTTTTAGCAGAAAAGTCAGAACTGAAGATGTCTCTAAAGTCAGATTAGATGTTGGTACCAATTAACTAAGCAGGTGTCAACAGGATAGATGAACTGTCAGAACACAGTTTTGAGCAGATCACTGATGTGCATGTTGCTGATGTTTGAGTTACAGAAGAACTGGTGCTGGTGCAGAAGCTGGAGACAAGCCATGGCAGGCCAGTTTCCAAGAACTGGCTGTGTTGTTCATGAGGACCTTGAAAGAGAAGCAGTGCAAGAGTTATCCTACTTTGTGTAGCAAGCACATGGGGGACAGCCCCAACAGCTTCACTACCAGCCAGTTGGTTATAAAGTAACAGTCAGAAGCCATCCCCAGAAAATGAGGTTTTTTTCTTCTCGGTTTTCTCTTTTGTTGTCAAGTTGGTTTATGGGATAACCAGATGGTAACTAATTATCTTTTAATCAAAATCACCTGATAAATTATTACAAGAAACTATCATCCTATCATTAAAATAAGGTTCTTTGCAGTGCTAATCACTATATGTCCTATGTATTTCTCTTGTCAAGCCTGAAGCCACATAAGCAAGTCAGTTTGTACTTCCATACTTTGGTTTCTATACCCATGCAGTGGCCATGATCCTTATGTCTCACAGGGACTTGATAGGGTACAGTCCCTACTTGCTTTGAACTCCTAATGTGGAAGATGCTGCAGTGACACAACCAGAAAGAAGGTGAGGGAAGAGAGCAGAGAGAGCTTGAAATGGTGGTGGATCATATGAGTATCAACTTAATCTGGCTTCATCCGATGTGGTTCCCATTTGAAAGAGCTGTGTACTTCTGTAGGGCACCTCCTCTTCCTTGCCAAAGTCTGTTTACGTCAGGAGGGAACTAAAAGACCTCAGAAAATGTCTGCATACAACTATCAGCCTGCCTCTGGGCAGAGCCATTCCCACCAAGCCATTCCTGACAAGTAGATGTGGCCCAACTGCTTTCTAAAAGCCACATTACAAAGACGGTTTTCTGGATGATCCTTCCCCATCTTTCAACTCTTTACCTCTAGAAAGTGCTCTGTAACGTTCACCCAGACTGACAAGGCAGGAGGGGGAAGAAGCCTTTGGCACTGCCTCCTGGAGTGGCTCCCTGCGCCCCTGCTGTTCCTCCCACACAGGCAGAATCTGAGACTGGCCCAGGAGACCTGAGCCCTTCTGCAAGCCTCCATCCCTGCCACTCAGGCACACACCAGGGAGCTCTGCTCCATTCCTGCCAAGGCCAGAAACATCCAGCTCTGCTACAGCAGCTCACACACAGGGGAGAAGGGTCTACTGGAGAAGACACCATGCAAGAAGCAGCTGTACCCCGAGGAGGAGACAATGACCCCAATCCAAAGCCTTGAGTGATCCTTCATGCCCATTCCCAGGGAATGTGTGGGACAATGTGCAGGACCACCAGGAGCTCAGGGGCTCTGCCTGGCTGGCTGTTAGCAGTGTAGTTTGTTCACATCACACCAGATCTCCTAAGGCATAAAGGAGGAAATATTGACACAGAAAGGCATCTTCCCTTTGTGTATTCCTCACGTAATCTTGGCTAATTAGCAAATTGGCTCATGCTTCAATTAGAACTATTGAAAGTGCTTTAGTAGCTGACACATGATAATTAAACGGACATAGCCAAGACTAAGAGCTGTATTTTTTAGTCTTTACTTGTATAAGAAAACTTTAAAGTGTTACCAGTAAAAGATTTACAGTGATAGCTGTTAAAAAAATAAATCCGAATTTTTAAAAAAAATTAAAAATTGCTTGTTATGGTTTCTCCATTCCAGATGACAACACTAAAGGAGTTTCTTTGTCTTTCTGGTCATCTTCATTTTTCAGTTTGTGCCTGTTGTGTGCACAGCAGCCCAGCCCTCACTTCCCACTGACACCCCAGACTGACAAGAGACATGAAATGCTGCCAAATTCACATGACAGTGTTTCACACTTACTTTGTACCAGTGCAAACAACTGTACCAGCAATGAAAAATCAGAGCTGCTAAGCTGCAAGTGAGCCCATTAAGCCCCTCTGTGCCATGCAAAAAATCCTTAAGTGCCTAATATGCTATTCAGGGCAACTCAAGAGGTGTGGTATATCCATGTATCAGCCACGGGAATCACCACTGGAGCTAGCGAATAGCAAATTCACTCCACTCTGAAGTCTCACACTCAACTTGGAAGCCCTGAAGCACCAAAAAATGCTCCACAAACTTCCATAATGCAATCAGCCCTGCCAGACAAGATATCCAAAGCACTCTATATTTCACTTTGTTAAAACATGATAAAATGCTCTTATATACAGGGTTCTTCAAGGAAAGATGCCAGCTTATTTTTAAGAATTTCTGCAAAAAAGGGAGAAATCAGAGTTTGTTAAAACCCCTTTCTCTCAGCTGAGTCCATGTTACTGACCAGCTGAGATACCTAAGTTAGGTTGTACAAGCATAACAGCCCAGCTCCTTTTCTTTATTTAGTTTAATGAAGCTACTTGGGTTCTAATGTTGAAGCTGTGTGTACAGACACATGCGGGCCCTTGTCTGGCCTGCTCGAAGTCAGATTCTTCTTGCTGACCCTATGAGACTTGATGCTTCAGGGCCAGGGGACAGCAGACAAAATTTCAGCAGCCTGTGGAGCTATTTGTTGAGGTCTGTACAGTAAGTACACGTCTTGTACAAGCAATAATTCAACTTGGCAGCCCATGAAACCAGACAGCTGAGGTGGGTATCAGCCTGGTGTAGGTGCAAAGTAGAGCCAGGGCCCTGGGCGCAGACATTTCTCCCCTCCCTACCCTGGGAAGATTCCCAGTGGAACAGCTTCACTGAGGAGAGGCTGTGCCCTTTTTCTTTTAGAAAGGAATTTCAGAAGTAGCAAAACATAAACCACAACTGTAGGTGGGGAGAGAGGAACAAAGGGATGGACATAGGGAAGGACAGAAGGAGGAAAAGAAGAAGAGAATAGCAAGCAGGAAGGCAAGAAGGAAGGAAGGACATCTATTCTGTACTAAAGGTCTTTGAATACTGCTTCCATCTGAGTCTGATGCATCACAGTAAATGCCTGTGATATCAAAATGCATCACAGATATCAACGGCCAAAAAAAAAAGTACTAGAGATCTTTTGTTTGCTCTAGAGAATGGCTCCAAAGCTTGACAGGGTGCAGGACTTGGAGTGCCCTGGACAGGACAGGGTAGGCTCAACTACCTCAAAGCCTCTTGAGATGTCCTGAGCAAACACAAAACAGAGATTCAGTTGCAAGTGACCCCATCCCATCGCAGTGGTCCTGAACTGCACCTGCAAGACAGACACTTGTCATTGGCTGGTATTGCAGATCAGTGCTTCAAGCTGTCGCCCCTGGTTTTAGACTTTTTGCTGAAGGCATGTAGATTTGGAAGCTATATTTAGACGTCTTCTCTATTCTTCAGCAACAGGGTTGCCATGGAGATGCTGGTGAGGACAAGAAGGTGGGGACGGAGGGGGAGAGGAAGTTGGGGAATGAGAAATACTACATTCAAAACAACCCTCAGCAGCCTGGGAAGACTTTAAATCCCTCCTAGGACAAAAAACTGCTGAAGCTTGTTAGCTGAAATGAGCCCCTGGTATTGCCTGACAGCGTGACCCTGCCACGCATTGCTCAATGCTTTGTCATGCCAGGTTTGAAGAGACACAAGGGACTGGCCTTCAAGCACTGCTCATTTGGGAGAGTGTGGCCCCCTCGACCTGAGCTTGCCAAAAACAGAACTCTGGGAACTCCATGAATGTCCTGCTGCGGCCATGCTGCTTCACAAGCTCATATTGACTCCATACACAGCTCCTGCCATAGCTGGGGTGGCATTGTCTCTGCTGCCAACAGTAGGGGCAGACAGGGAGCTGCAGCTGGGGACAGAGCTGCTCAAGTCTACCCAGAAGCATGAGCAGGGATATGCTGGCACACCAGGGACAAACAACCCAGCACAGGAGCCAGGCTGTGGTGGGAGTGAAGGTGGACTACAGGCAGGGATTACAGGTCTTTGATCTCTGCCTGCCAGGCACATCCACATTCCCATGGCTGACACCAGCTGCAGGCACAGATAGATGTGCAGATTCATACCTACCACCTACAACATTGCTCTTCCCAGCACAGACAACATAGGTGAGACTAAGGGCTCCTCCTAACAGGGCTGTTCAAGATTCACTGTCCTACAATTACTACACTGCTGATGTCCAGGTGTTAGAAAGATAAAGTTCTTGCTGATAGAAGTTTAGGGCTTGATGCAGTGGTCTCAGACCTAGGGGGAGATTAATAAAGCTTGGGGAGAAGCACATACAACTGGTAGTGGGCACAAAAAATGCAGGATTTCCAGGCCACGAGGATATCTGGCAGAAATCCCAAGATAAGGAAGAAACTAATAAAGCCAACTCAGCAACTGTGCTGAAATTGGCTCTGACTGGGCAAAAGATCATTTTGACAAGAGGAGATTGTGACCATCACTCATGAACTACCGACTCAGGAAACCGATGGACTCAAAAGAAGAGAAAGACTGAGCATGTGGACTAATTAGCATGAGAAGGGATGAAAAGCTGGTAGAGCAGAGGACTGAGATAATTTAACCAATAGATGACAGAATACTAATTAATAAGAGCACTCTAGAACTTGTAGCCAATGAACATTAATGCCTTTGTTTGCTAAAACGTATAAATAGTGAAAAGTTTTGATAGTCTTTGTGGATTTGTCACCCAGCACACCTTTCTGCACATAACTGTAGAGGAGTAAAATACCTCAACTCTGTGTGTGGATCAGCCTCTTGCATACCAGGTGAAAGAACCTGTTTTAGGACAACAATGAAATTTAGTTTTTCAGGAAAGGTCAGGGTAGTTCCCCCAATTCCCAGCACAGAAGCTGGCATATCTCAACACCTCACTCTTTTCTGGCTCTTGCATGTGGTAGTATCCACAGATTTCAGTGCTCAAAGCATTTCATCAAAAAGGGTGGAGAGCAAAGCCAACTTTCCCATCACAAACGCCTCCGGATACCAGCCTCACAGGTCCCTCCGTCCCCTCCCTCACCCTGCTCTTCCCACACACCCACGCAGACAGTGCTTTCAGCTCTGCAGGACGGCACTCAGCCCAGCCACTGGAGCTGCACTACATCCAAAGCAGCAAGGCAGCAATCTGTAGGAAATTAATGAGCTGCAAACAACGCTGTGCAGCTGCCAGGCTGAAACGAGCCCGCTCTGCACACTGCAGATATAATTATTATATATGAACAAAAGGAGCTGGAGTCAGAGCAGGGCTGCTTTGGCTCTGGGCATGGGCTTCTTGTGACCAAGATAAGGGGCAGCACAATGAATTGCCACAGCCAAATCAAAGTTGCATATCCGATCATTTACATAGAGCCAAGATACTGCATCTTTATCCAAGGCTGTGTGCATTTGATGGGACTCACAGTTCTCTTCTGTAGCACTGAAAATAGGGCAAAGGATACTCAATTACACCATTTCATTTTGCTCTTTGGGGCTGTTTTATTTCTGTTTCTTACAGAGTAAAAACACACTGGGAAAACCAAACAGGGCCATTTTCTGAACTTCCAGGAGCTCATGCCTTGAGAGAAGCTGCAGATTCTCAGAAGGAAGCCTTGCTAGGCTTCTACTTTCAGAATCTAGAGTTTTGCACCATTAAAAAACCTCCTTATTAATAAACTCAACAAAAATCACATAATCAACCAGCTCTGCAGCAAACCAGAGTGATTCAGAAGGGTTAAATCTAGGAGCAGTGCAACCCTCAAGTCTTGATTAATGACCCAGCTTCAGTTCAGAGAGATGGGCTGCTGCACTGCCTCCCTGCCGTGCCACAGCCTGGCCCCATGCAGGACAGCCTGGCTCAGCCAGACAGGGAGTGCTGCACACTGGTGAGACCCCATCAAAGGGACCAAGCACACCATGGCTTGCACAGCACTCACCCAGCCATGCAGGTCTCCTATACATTCACAGAATCACAGAATGGCCTGAGCTGGAAGGGACATTAAGGATCATCTAGTTCCAACCTTCCTGCCATGGAAAGGGACACCTTTCACTAGACCAGGTTGCTCAGAGCTCCAGTCTGGCCTTGAACACCTCCAGGGATGAGACATCCAGAAATTTTCTGGGCAACCTGTTCCAGTGCCTTACCATCCTCATAATAAAGAACTTCCTCCTAATATCTAAACCGACTCTCTTTCAATTTGAATCCATTTGCCCTTGTCCTGTCACTCTGTGCTCTTGTAAACAAATCCCTCTCACCTTTTTTGCAGATTCCCTTCAGGTACTGGTACTGGAAGGCCACCATTAGGTCACCTCAAAGCCTTCTCTTTTCCAGGATGAACAATCCCAGTTCTCTCAGCCTTTCCTCACAGCAGAGGTGCCCCATCCTTCTAATCATCTTGGTGGCCATCCTCTGGACTCACTCCAGCAGGCCCTTGTCCTTCCTGTGCTGGGACCCCAGAGCTGGATGCAGGGTTCCAGGTGGGGTCTCAGCAGAGCAGAGCAGAGCTGAGGGGCAGAATCCCCTCCCTGGCCTCTGCTGGCCATACTGCTTTGGATGCAGCCCAGGATACAACTGGCTTTCTGGGCTGGGAGTGCACATTGCCTCTCACACACCGGCACCACCCAGTCCTTGACAGGGCTGCTCTCGATTGATTTTTGGCTAAGCTGCCAAATGACTCACATGAGAGACAGCTTAAACTCCTCCTGGGGTCCCTGGCTGACAAGCAAGAATCTCCTCCTTGTATCTTCTCTACCTTGTGGCAAGAGTTAGCACCAAGGCCCTTCACCCATCCTAAAAATTTAGCCTACCCTCATTGCAACATGCCCCTCAACTCTTGCTCCTGTTCTTGCTGTCTAAGCCCTCCCACTACAATACTTTCAATACCTCAGACCTTTACAAATGATGCTCTGCCTTCTCTCTTCCAAGTTTTGATAACACCACTGAGTATGGTATGACTTGACTGGTCCTGTCAAAGACCAGCCACAATCCTGATGCCCTCTGGCATATATCAAACAGAACTAAATGCTGGGTTTTTAGGCTGGTCTCACATACTTGTCTCCATCTGCAGTTGGAACTGCAACTAATGAGAAAAAATCATTCTCAGCCCCGGTCTGATACCTAGCTTGGTGGCAGGTGCAGCACCCTTCACCCCAGCATCAGTAAACACATCCTCAGGGGTTTAGCAATGTGACACAAATGCTCTGAAGGCTAAATCCTCATAAAGAACTCTAGGATGAAGCCCTTGTGAGCCCTTCAGAGGAAGGGCTGTTTTTAATGGGCTCCCTCTTTGCCCTCCCAGCCTACTCATTGTGAAAAAGTAACGCCATTACTCAATCAGGAGCTTTACCCATTATGGGACCTAGAAAACTTTTTAGGACTTGAAATCCCAAGATCTTGAGAACGGAAAAGGTGCACCTAAGTGTTTTCGAGTCGATTTGATTTTTTTTCTGAAAGGAGGTCCCATCCCAGCTCTCTGCCCAGCCAGAACATAATTGAGTTGCAATGCCATTGGTGCCTAAGCATCATTTCCTCCCTGCTCCAGCCTCTGCCTTCTTCCAGCTCGTTTCACATGTGCCCTGCAGTGAGTGTCAGTGCTCTTACAAGGAAACTGCTATACGCCAGGGAGACTGTCAGGAGCAGGAGCCTTCTGCTCTGTCTGTTTACCAGGGTGTCTGCCTGTGTTTATCAGCGGCTTATTCTATTTTTCAGAGGCTGTCCCTTGCTCCTTGCCATCACATTGCCCCATGCCACCCTAGAAAGGCAGTGGAGTAAAATATATGCTGAGAAATAAACTGCACAAGTTAAAAGCCCTTCAAACTGATGCCAATCAGCCACAAATCAGACCTGAACATGCACCTCATTCATCTGAGGCTCTCCCCTGGCTTCTCACCTGTGGACAGACTGCACATATCTTTGCTCTCCAGAAGCAGAGCTGAAGCAGAGAGGATATCAAAGACTTGCTTGGCTTCACAGGCAGCAATCAGCTGGAGCAGATGGGGAATGAAACACACAAGTGAGATTCCCCCCCCACTGCTGGCTCCCCAGGCACTTGCCCAGCCTTCCTGCCACCAGGGAACACCCCTCACACCCAGGGCTGCTGCTGGAGTGGCACTGGCTCCAGGCTGCACCACAGCAGCTATTTCTGTCCATCTGTCCATCTGCAGAATCACTGCTGCAAGGGCCCAATGAGGAGTGTCCTGGGCCCTCCTGGTACCCGCATGTGCCCTCCTGGGATGGTGGATGCTGCCAAGCAGGAGCTTACCAGGCTGGATCTTTGAAACCAGAGTCAGACTCTGAGCAAGGGTCAGAAGAAATCATTTAGAGCTTTCTGTAGACTTTTCAGACTTTCACTTGAGCTGTGCGAGACTCACAATCATAATACTGAATCAGGAGAAATGAGGCTGCCTGGGCAAAAAATCACTTGGCCTAATCTCATGGCAAGTCTGAAGGTGAGTTGCATCTCCTAGAACTATAAAGGAGTCTCTGTGAACCCCTGAAAACCTTTTTCAGGTCCTAATGTTGAGAAAGGTCTGTGGAGCCAGCCTTGAACCTGGAAATAACTCCCCATGAAGGACTCAGAGATGGTCTACAGCCAGAGACAGCCTGCAGCAGCAAATGCTGGCTCTGCTCAGGTGTAATTCAGGATAAAAATCTGATTTTTGGAACATTTAGCACTGCTGGGATTCAGTGCTGAGAGACAAAGAGGGCCTAGCTCCATGTGTTGAGCCAAGAAAGCCTGGTAGTGCAGAAATGCTAAAACCTCTTTTTTTTTTTTTTGTCTTCTACTTCCAGCAGCTCTGATTTGAAATGAGGAGGAATGAACATGTGGGACATTTAGGTGGTTTTATTTGATTTCTTTTTTCTTTTTTTTTTAAATAGTGGCTGCGGGTCGTGGCGTTTGTTTGGTTTTTTGGTGTGTTTTTGTGTGTTGCTTTTTCTGTAAGAGCAGATTTCAGATCATTCAGTGACATCTATTTGTCAAACACGGAGATGGGCTCAAATCCAGTCCTTCTAAAAATTGATTTAGGCAACATTGCACCCAAGACTGGATTCACCCTGAGCATCTCTGACACCATCTAGCTGTATTTTCTTCTTTTGGGGGTTGTGCACTTAGATGTGGCATTGTTAGATGTGGCATTATTTTCCCCAAAATGTACATGGCTAGGAGTGCAGTGCTGCTCTTCAGCTGTGCTCTGATGAGTTTCTTCCTACCCCTCCAGGTGTTAAGGTTTTGCTCAAGTCAAGAGAGATTTATTATCTTTAGTCTAATCTGAAGAGACCCTCATTCTCTGGAGCCCCTGGCAGAACTATGCCACCACCCCTAAAGCTTGCTTGGCCATTAAGCCAAACTCTGCGTGCTGCATCCTCCCCGTGCTCACCTCTAGCAACACCGGGGGCTGCCAAAGGCTGCCTGGCCTGAGAGAGCTTTCCTGAGCAGGACATGTCTTTTGGCTGGTGGTGCTTCCTGGCAGACTTCCATCAAGGCAAGATACAAGGCACATCCCAGTCCCATCCCGCCCCCCTTATGCAACCACCGCCGGCTAAAAATACAGCCGCAGCCCCTGCAGCCCCGGCCAGGCGAGATGCAGATTTAATGAGGCTTCCATGGCAACGGGCTTCACTTCGGCAGGGACCGGGATGCAGGGGACACGGATGCTGGGGGGGAGAGGTGCTCCTGGGCTGGGGGAAAGCTGCACAGTTAAAAGCTTGTGGCGGGGTGGAGGTTGAGGGTTTTTTCTTTGCTGATTTTAATAAAATTGTGGAGTGTTTGGTTCACTGCAGTCAAAGAGGCAAGCTGTGTAGTATTTTTAACAGACAAACCTGGACCTATTTCTGCCAAGAGAATAAATATTTACTAGTCAGCCTTAATTAAACTCCATCACCCACAGGCAAAAACGTTAAAACAGGGATAAATCAAGGCAGCTGTTTCAGTCTACCAATACTATAAACAACTTTCTCAGTAAAAAGTGGGTTTCTCACAGAGTCGACAAAATGTATCCGTGGAACTGGCCAGTACAGTCAGGAGACCTGGAGACAGCTAAGGTCACAGAGGAAGTGGCATTGGTTTATGTTTCATGGCTGACATGTTCTGTGCCAGTATGGGGGGGAGGGGGGAGGGAACTCAGTAAGAATCAACGCTGTTGATGAAAAATCTGGGATAAAAAAACCATTGCAAGCATGGCTTTTCAAAGAAGAATAAAACTGAGATTATTCCTCCTATCCTCCATACTGATCCTCCTACGCTGTGTGCAAGAGTAAGGATGTATGCCAGCCAAAAAACCACTCTGGTGTGCATAGCTCTAAGTACTAGATTAGCAGCTGGTGTCTTGTGGCTCACAGGTGTTTATGGAGCCATGGATTATTTTTGTGAAATGTGGAAAATACCTTGGACAAACTAGTCTATCACTAGTCAGAGTAAATTTGCTATTCAGGAGGTGACACCTTTGCTGGAGTGTCACAGACCAAAGTCTCTGTTTCTATTACAAAGATACAATGTTTTTCCAAAATGCAGGTTTTTTTTTTCCCCAGAAATTTCTTCTTATTTCGTCCACACAGTGATATTACTCCTTGTCCTGTGACACAACTTCCTATCTAAGGAATGATAAGAATAAGAATAAAAGCAACTCAAAAAATAAAGGTAAATAGTAACATCTTCAGTCATGAGAAACTGAGGCCTGATAAAATATCATGGGAAAAAGGAATGCCCAGCCTCTGCTCAAATACACATATTTGGCACTAGGAACTTACAAATCAAGGCCCTCAGATTTGCTGCTTGTTATTAAAAATTCTGGCAAAATCAGGTGCCTCTAAATGAAGGCAACCCTAAAATCAATTGGCTGTCCAGTCAGGCACCCAAACATGGTTTGAATCCAGTATATCCGAATGTTAAAATCAAAAATCCCTGATTTCTACTTCTTTCTGCACAAATCCTTGTATTCAGGCATCCTTCAACTCAAAGCAATCTGCCCAGTACCCTTCTGTCTAGAATAAGCCATTCCTGTTGACATGAAAAGTCATCACTTGGAGGCACCGAACCCTTATACAAGCTGATTTTGTATACATTAGCTCCCATCTGTTACGTCTCTCCTGCTAAACCAGGTTCATGTCCTGCTATAAGCCTACCAAAACATGAGAGGCATTTCACAAACTGTAATAGAAAATCATCTCTCTGCTCTATGGAAAGGGTCTGCTGCTAGCATGAAACATGACTCATGTTAAACTACACACAGCACTAAAACTGTTGCCACAAACCAAGATGTCAACAGCACCAGGAAAATTTAAGGGACCCATGCAGAAAACTGTCCACAGCTGCTTGCTCAGGCAGACATCTCCAGCACTGCAGCAGCCCCAGTCCTGACCATCTGTGGCCATCGAGCTGGAATGAAAATACTGTCTGTTCAGGTATCCTCCTTTTTTCCTTCCTTCTCCTCATGACACAGGGCTGCCAGGCTGTCACCTCACCATCAGTCTCCCCCTGAGCTGCACACAGAGGTTTCCCCTCCTCTGTGGCACCATGGCTCATGCCAATTCAGTACAGCTGGTCACTGGAGCTCATTCTGTTCTCTGTGCCATCTCCTCTTTGCAAAGGTGATGGATGCACAGGTTAGACCATACAAACCTGCTCTCTCAGGATATTGTAGTCTGAACCTCAGTGGTCACATGTCAAGATTTTTCTCATTTCCCTTGAGAGCTCCATTAAAAATAACTTTTGATATGAAATAGGCCTGGACAGTCATTTTGCTTTGTACAGCAATGCAGTTCAAAATCCAATCTCATTATCCCACTGAGTTCTGAAATAAATGAGCAGACATCAAAGTTGTAAACTCCCTTCCCTGCACTGACAGATGACAGTGCAAAGAAGGAGCTGGTGCAGCATCTTCTTGATCAAAGGAGGTGCCTGCAATGCAGGAGCTCATCATACTGGGGCATGGGGAAGTCAGTCATATCCATACCTTTACTTAAAAGAAGGCAAATTTTCATTTAAAATTACAGAATGATCCACTATCATTCCCCATAACATGGAGTTAAATTATAAATGGTACATAGGGAGAGCAGAGGCCTCTTCCACCTCAAGCTCCTTAGCTTAACCTAGATTTCCTAACCAAGGGAACCACAGCACTGGGGATGCCACCATACAGTTCTTGCTGTACCTCTGACAGTGTCCTCCATTGTGACCCTAAGAAAGTTACTTCTTTCCCCATTTGTAAAATGGGAACAAGTGCTTCTTTACCTCTGAAACATGCCATAAGTATGAGTGCATTTATATTTCAGAACACTTCAATATAGGTGGGAGAGAACACTTGAAATGCATAAATAAATAGAAGCAAATTTTTAAGGAGAGGTAATATGCTTTACTAGCTCAATTAATATTGCTCTATGAACTTCTTAACACATGAAATCTGTACCCAAAATGTACTCAGTTTCAAAAGTGAGATTTTTGTTTGAGCCTGTATAAAAGGGTTTATATTGCCTTAAATTGTTTTTTCCATGGAACTCATACCAATCAGCTGGGCTCAAGTTTCCTCCCCCTAGAGACTTACATCCTTAGGCCATCACAGTTTGCAACAACATAAATAGCTAATTAAGGTCTTACTTAAAAGTAAGAAAGCAGTAAGAAGGCATCCTCAATTTCTTCTGGAAACATTTGAGCTCTCCACAGTAGCTCTGGTTTCAGACAACCTAAGATGAAACCTACATTATTTGCTGCAACCATATATTCCACCATTATTGCACTATCTTTGCTGCTCCAGTCACGGGGAAGGTGGCACACAGAGGGATGATTTGTCCTATAACCACCCACCTTGTGAAACAAATTCACACAACCTGGCAGAACAAATGCTAACTCTCACAAAACGGCAAGACATGGAACTTAATAGGCCAAGCCCTTAGGAAGGCTCTTGAATGTCTGTTCAGTCCTCACCAGGACTGAGAAGGGCCTGCCTGAGACAAGCTCCTGTAAGACTGACCTCAGTCTCACAGCAAGGGCTGTTATTAGCTTTCAAGAAATACAAAGATGCTCCTGGTCTCTTGTAAAGAGCAAGAGCCCAGGTGAGTCTACCAAGGACATCTGAAAAGCACAATATGTTTGGAGATGAACAGTCACACTGCAGGAACTGGAACCACGTAAGCTGTCCCAGAGAATCTCCTTCAGAGCCCAGGGCGCTGCCCTGGAGGATGGGAGCAGAGAAGATAACCCAGAGGGGACATCCCAAAGCACCATCTCTCCTGCCCGCCTTCCTCCAATCCTGCTGTCATTCCCAAACAGACTGGAAATCTTGCTTTACTACATATACAAAATGAGATAACACCTTTTTTGGCTCCAATGCAACTCTCACAGGCTTTGCACATGGGTTGTTTTCACACCTCACTGTGAGGCAGAGAACTCTGGCAAGTTTCCACCTCACCAGGCAGCTCAGCCACCTGGCCTCATATCCTCTATGCTTTTTTGTGTTCTCTCCCTTTCTAGGATTTTTCCTTAGGGATGATCTTAGCAGGGCAGTCTTCCTGGACTGGCCCCATTTTTCTTCTTTTCTCACCCTTCCTGGCTCTACACCCAGGAATTCCTGTGCAAGATTCTCTCGATCCCAGGAGGACCAAGATGGGACAAGGCAAAGGTGCAGAGACAGGCAGGGAGCTGCCTGTAAGGGAGATGAAGCTGTCAAGACGAGACAAGCTTGGCTTCCATGGACCTTCTCTCTGCTGGCAGGAGGGTGTCCAGCAGCATGACACTGAGACAGGGATACATGGCACACAACCCAAACGAAGGCTGTGGTCGGCTCAGCTCCTTAGTCCATTTCAGGAGCCCTGCTGCGTCCTCAGCTCTCACAAACCAAAAAGTCAGCAGATCTGTCAAGAATGATAAAACCTAGCCACGGACCCTTAGACCTCTGCTTGTTATCAATTATGAGGCTTGCTGGCAGCACTTAAAGGCTTGCTGTGAGTAGGAAGGCCACAGTAATTTCTAGCAATCTGGTCTCTCACAGGACCCCTCAGGTCTTAATGTCTCACACACTTTCAGGCATTTACCCTTGTAGCATGCCAATGAGATGGGAACCAAAGGAAGAATTAAGGTAGGATATGGCTCCCATCCATAGCGTCCAGCTGTGAACTCCTCTCAGCCAGACCAGGTTGGTTTCTCAGCAGAAACCTGGTATAGCCAGGACCACCTGAGTTAGAGCTGAACTTATTGAACAGGCATGTTTTTACACTTAGCAGCTGAGAACTGGGCAGCTTGCTACTTGTGTGGAACACTCAGAGCTGGGCCCAAGACTTGGAGAATGTGCTACAGTTTTGAACCCCTTGCAAAAGCATCTCTTCACTGCTTTTCAAACATTAATAACATGTGGGCAAGGAGGAGCCAAACTTTGCCTTGTATTTCGCTTGATTTACAAGAGCTCATAAGACAAGGCTACACACAAAGAAAGAAAGGTTGTTTTTTGGGGTTTTTTTGCTATTTTGTCTTAAGAATAGGTATACAATCTGGAGTGCTGGCTGAAAAGGGAAGTCTATAGTAGATTACACCCTCCTTGCAGCCTGCTGTTGCATTTGGGTCAGGCAACAGGAGAGGAAAGAGAGAGAATAAAATCATCATACTTCTTTTTTCCCCTTCCCATACTCTGGATTTTAGAGAACGAGTTAGAGATGAAGCTCCTGTTAAAGCACGTTTAACAAGCAACTCTGGTCTGCAGCTCATGCGTAAGTGATTCTCTCAATCTGAGTCCTGATCACCTCTGGGGAACAGCCTGCCAGAAAGCACCAAAGGTGACAGATGTGTAGAGTGTGTTTTGGATAAAAGCCTATCGTCTGCATAAGGCAGCTAAGAGATGATGCCTAAACTGAGCCTTGCCTGATTACCCAAAATGAAGACATTTATAGGCAGCTATTGTTTTGTGAAAGGGAAGGAAAAATAACTTCTGTGATGAAAGAGGAGGTACTATAAGACAAAGACTAAAGACCAACAGCAGAAAAACTACAGTCTGAGTGAGAAACAGGATTCAGTCTATGCAAATATCTGGCTCTCACCATGCTCTCTTATCTCAGCCAGCTCAATCCTGGGGCTAGGGATCAGGGGAGGGTTTGCTTTTGTTCTTTTGGGTTTTGTTATTCAATATAACTGCTCAAGTTAAAAGTGTCTCCATGAATCTATATTGCCAAAAGGAAAACCATTAGCTCAAAGCCCTAAAGAAGACACGTCTCAGGGCTTGCACCAGCTCCCACATGACTGCTAGCATGCCACACTCACTTCCTACTCCATATCAGAAACCAACCACCTGCTTTAACCTCATTTTCTGAAAAAGCTGAGCATGAATTCATGAAAGAGACCTTGACTGTTAAGCTCAATGGGAGGGAAGAAAACATCACATAAATGCAGTGAAGATGTGTCAACTCCTCCATACACACAGGAAGCCTGCCGTGCTCCCACCTTGTTTGACGCAAGGAGGATCTGCAGTCTCTTTACTCCTAAGACCCAACAAAACAGGCTGCAAGGCTGAGTTTATTGCTCTATGTGGTATCTTCTCATTTGGTTCTAATCCTCTCCAATATATATGCAATATTTCAAATGCTCTCGCAGAGATGGGGCTCTTCTGAAGACCTGACATTTTTATAGCCCTGGCAAACCATCCATTTCTATTTAATTTAGTTCTTGACAGAAATAAATATATGTACTGAGATTTACATATGGGACAGGCAATATTTTCAGGCTTGCATGCTGAGGGCTGTATCTGTACTGCAATCACTGCTGTAGCTACAGGTGGTGTCAAGCTCTTGGTGTTGTCTATCACCAGCTGCTAGCAACATAGTCACAGCAGTGCTGGGCTCCTCACAGGCTAAAGCTATCTGCAAGTCTGGGGAAAAATTAATTGACACTATTGCTCTTGAGGTTGCTGCAACTGTTTACAACTGTTTAACAACTCTCAGGTCTCCTTCTAAAAGCTGCAGTGACCACACAAATGTCTCCAGAATCAGAGGGCTAAAATAGAGGTTTTATCCTTTCTGTACCACAACCAACCCCCAAGATGCTACATAGACACAGGTCCTGCTTCCTCTTCACATTTACATTAGTGTTATTACCTCTGCTTGAGAGCTTTGGCTTTAGCTTCTCCAGACTGCTCACTAGTGTATACAAAGCTCCTGCCAAGCCTGGAGAACCACCCTGATGTCAGGACATAGCTGCTGCCTGCACCACCATGGCTGCCTCTGTTACCCCTGTGTCAGAGGAAGCAAGGGCTGAAGCAGACAGCATTTGATCTCACCCCTGCTGAGGGACTGCAGCATCTCTCCTTTGTGGAAAAGCTAAGTGAGCCAGGACAGTTCAGTCTAGAGATGAAAAGGCACTTATCAATATATATAAATACCTAGAGTGAAGTTGCAAAGAGGACTAAGGCAGGTTCTCGTCAGTGACACCCAGTAGGTGTATCTGAAGTGATGAGCACAAACCAAAACAGAGAAGATTCCTTGTGAACATCAGGAAACACTTTTCTACAAAGGTGACTGGAAGATCATGTAGTTTACATCCTTGGAGACAGTCAAAATACACCTGGACAAGTTCTTGTGTAACTAGCTCTAGATGGCCCTGCTTGAGCAGGGGGATTGGAAAAGATGACCTCTGGGGGTCCTTTCCAGCCTCAGCCACTCTGATTCTGTGAAAACTGCATAACCAGGATGACAAAATGTGAAATGATCATCTCATGTGTGAGATTCCTCCCTCCAAATGGAATAAACATTCTTCAAAGAGCACAGCAAACCAGAAATGGCCCAAATATACTTCCATGTGCTGGCAGTACTGTGAGAAAACTATTACAGGCAGAGTATGCTCAAGCTGATATTCTGTCTGGGACTTGTGCAAGGGCTGGTAAGCTGATGGTAGCAATAATGTCTCTGTTGCTCCCTTGCACTGGCCTGCATGTTTTAATTAACACACTGGTACCTACCTCCTTCTGTCCTGAAAATGCTTGCTATCCCACTGGATTAACACAGGGAACAATTTCGTCTCTGCTCCCCTGATTCAGTGACATGTCCACAGAGGAAAGAGGATTGGTGACCCTTGTTCTGAGACAGATTAAACTACTGGCTGGACTTCCACAAGCAGATTAAAGGAAATGACTGCCTATCCCTCTGTTCTGAAAGGAAAATTCACCCCGGTCATTATGAAGGCTGAAAATTGTTGAGAGAAAAGTCAAACCTTGCACTCCTGGGATCTTGAACTGGAACAGCCAATGCAAAGTGGTAAAAGGATGTTAAATGTTTCAGTGACTAAAAGAACACAGAAGCCAATCATTAAAAACCCCTGTGGTAGCCAGTGGTGCTTAGACCATGGTCTGTGGGGCACCAGTGGTCTGAAGCGTGTCCCTACAGGGTGACCAGATGTGCTGCTGTTGCAATTACCAAGTATCTGTCCCTTTTAAAACAGGGACCTGCCCTGCTCTTTCTACTCCTCTCCAAGATTCACAGACTTTCCCAAGATTATTTTTGACCAGGTGGGCTAAAAGAGAATCTTAGCCTGTCTCTCTGCACCAAGCTGTCCTTAGGCTCCTTTTGATGGCAGACTTGAAATGTGTAGATGGAGCCACAAAAATGCCAAGAAGACTACAAACCATCTCAGGAGCACTGCAACTTGTTCATCAAAGGGTCTGTTAAGAAAGCAAGCAAACTGTGTGTCATGTTGGGCAGGGTGCCCTAACCAGCCAGCTGGGCCCACTGCTTTTGCTTTCAGTTTATACTCTACCTATGATTTTCACTGTTTCCCTTTTGGATAATTAGCCATGGCATTGCATTTACCTCAGGGAAGAAATAGGGTCAAGAACTGAGAATCTGGAAGAGGAGAGGAACATGATGGGGAAGTTAAAAGAGGATCAACTAAAGGAAATCCCCAGTTGCCACCCTAGTGGATGATTTTCAAAAGCACAAGAACAGGAATTCCCAAACCTCTCTCATTTTCAGCTCACTCTGAAGAGCTCTCTTACAGGGTTATCTTGAAGAAATGCATCTCTGATAGAAAACACTGACTTTAAATCTTGTAAAAACAAGGTTTCTTATGTTTTTTTAACTTCAGAGCCAGAAAATCCACATAGCAGTCTCCATCTATCCAGGGTCTGCAAGTGCCTCCTAGCTGTTCGTTAAGTAACGTGACCAACACTTGTCATGTGTGCTTTATTAACACTCCCTGCCTCCCTGCAGGCTCTGGATACAGCACAGGGTTTTCCCTTTATGGGTTTAGTGGTTTTTCAGGGTACTTGCTGCTGTGTGGTGCTGTTGGCCACAGGAGGGTGCCCCATATTTAGAGAGGGAGGGGGCAATGTCTGGGGAGATCCCTTGCTGCAGTGAGAAGTGATTCCACTGCCGGCAGAGCAAACCACACAGCACCTTGACAGGTACAGCTCGAGCCTGCATTGAATTCAACCACAAACATCACAATTATTGATCCTGAGCATGGGATTAGAAGAGGAGAGGACATCTACACCTAACAAACCTGACAACATTGCAAATGCTGTGCAAAACATACCTCACATGCCTAAACACAACCGGCAGTGGGCTAATCTCACTTGGCACACCAAAATGGGCCAGGTAAACACTAATCAATTGTTGAATCTCCTTCATGATACCAGTAGTCTTAAATCAGGCATCTGAATGAAGTTAGGGCTATTACAAAGGGAATCTATCCGTAGGTAAGGCATAGAGAATTTTGTTTCTTTCCTCTCGGTGTGTCGTGAAAATCCCAGCTACTTTGCTTTGGTGACCTGAGGCAGTAGGTGACCTTATCTCTCAACCAATCTTTGCAGTGCCTCCATCTCCCTCCCCCTCCATGCTGGGAATGGCAGAGCAGTGCCGCTGGCATGCACAGTGAGTCAGCAGCCCCGAAACTCCCCAATCACAGAAACGTTCCCGTTCCCATGGCTTGCTCACAGCTTTGAAACTAAGATGGGACACCCCGGTTTGTGACCAAAAAAATGTCTTAAAAGAAGGCAGGTTCTCCAATGCAGTCAACACACCCATCAGAAATACTCAGTCTGGGTAGAGAGTGGGTCCTGACCACAAGCAGCCTGTAGGAGCCTTGCTGCACGCTCTGCTTTCCAGAGAGAGGAGCCACCTTCCTCCTGTTCCCAGGGCCTATAGGGCATTCCAGCTGATGGTGGGATGGGATGGTCATGATGTATTTCTGAGAAGTCAAAACAATCAGTGAATGAATGGTGTGTTTCGAGTTTCTCAGCCAGTGCTCCTGTGAGTAAAATGTTAATATAGCTAGGAAAAAAACAGTCTCCGAATTTTTGTTGCTAGCATCTGACCTGAAGCCCACTCCTGAGATTTCAAAGGAATTTCTTCAGCTTTTTAACTTTTCACTGCTCTTTGCATTTCCATGCCTGGACAGTGAAAAGGCTAAGTAGACTAACGCTGTTTTCACAGTGTGTGGATTGCGTTCAGCATCATCCTGGCAATGCCAGGCCTCTTGAAGTTCTAGCCTCAGATTCTGTAAAGAGACCTGAATTCATTTCAACACTCCAATTCTGCCTGTGCTTTTAATCAAATCCTTTGAGATCACCTTTGGGGCTCAATGTCTTTGTTCTGCAGCCAAGAGCACGCCCCATACCTTTATGCTGCTCTGACTTCAGCCATAGTCAGTGGCTCTTTTCAGGCTGAGCAGCACTAACCAGTAAGGACCAAACCCAAGGCTTCTGTGTTTGCTTTGTATGGTACCAGCCTGTCCTGCAATAATGAGGCCCCCACTGCATTCCCATCACAGCTCAGTCACTGTGCATCACTGGTCCTCTAATGAGGATATTTCTGAGATAAGAGGGGCTGAACTCTGAACTGTCAATGACAAAGGTGGTCTGGCTTTTTGCCTGACTCTCAGGATGTCCCCTATGAGGCCTGGATGTCTCTAAAAAGATTTAACTCCTCCCACTGAACTTCTATCTTTTCACCCCCTCTCTGGGCTGGTACCCAGACAGAGTCCTTTACTGGCCACTCACCTTCTCACCAACAGAGATATCAGGTATCACCAGGAAAGCACACTCCTTTGCATCTTGCACAGGAATTCTTGACAGCCTTGTAATATTGATTAAAGGAAATATTCATCACAGATTTCCACTTACTAATTCCAAGTAGTTTATACTCATTCTTACTGACTTTGACCACATAAGAAATTGTAGTGGTTTTATTAAAATGGGGTTATAATCTGATGCAAACCACAGTAGAGACATCAAGTAGATGCCTAGGTGACATATATTTTAAAAGAAATAACAGGATTTTTTTCCTTGGTGTTCAAGCTACAAGGTTAATCTAGTATTAGCATTCAGATTTGCAAAAAGCAATAACCTGTTAAAGGGCTATCTGTGCTAGATCTGACTGTTGATCACCCTTTTAAATTTAAACAACAGCATATTATGACAGGCTGAGAAAGCTGGGGTTGCTCAGTCTGGAGAAGAGAAGGCTCTGGGGAGACCTTATTGCTGCCTTGTAGTACTTAGATGAGGCTTTGGGAAAAGAGAAGAGTGACTCTTTACACAGGCAGATAGCAATAGCACAATGGGGAAAGTTTTTAAACTAAAAGAGAAGAGATTTAGGTAAGATATTAGGAAGAAATTCTGGTGTGATGGCGGCAAGACACTGGAACAGGTTGCCCAGCGAAGTAGTGGATGTTCCCATCCCTGCAAGTGTTCAAGGCCACACTGGATGGGGCTTTGAGCGTCAGGAATGATACTTAAAAACCTTTCCAACTCAAATCATTCTACAATTCTACGATCACTATTATTGGAAATGGCTATGTAAAACATAAAAATAATAAAATATTTCCATCAGTTTCCAAATATCACAATTATATTTTTGAAATTCATCTTGGTCTTAGAATTTGACTCTGCATATCCACCCCCTGCTGTAAATTCACTCCTGAAATCAAATCTGTCAGTGGCATGGAGTTTAATTTAATCTTGTGACTCTCTGCAGTACTTGCTACTAAGCTAACCCATTACATTCTGGACGACATATTAGGCTGTGACATAACAGCAGGGTCACACAGGCATGGGTAAGAAGCAATATGAGAGCCCATAAGCACCCTGATCCTTCACTGCTGTCTGTGCTCTGAGTTACTCATATTCTGCAAGGGCAGAAAGATGATATGGATTTCTGCTTAGAAGCCTGAATCATGGTGCAATAATCAGAAGCCAAAGAGTAGCTCTATCACTAGAGGTGACTGTTCAGAAATCACCAAGAAAACTCTGACCCAGAGGGTCAGGGTGGAAAAGAGAGAGAGAGAGGAAGAGAGAGAGAGGTGCACTTGGTTTTCAACTACAAGTGGCTCAGCAGGTTGCATGTACAAACCTTTGGCAGCTCACAAAAAGCAGTCATCTACACATACGCCTACTCGTCCCTGTGGTGCAGACTTTCAGATAAGAGGTAGTGCTTCTCTACAGTACAAATGATAGGTGTGGAGATACACACAGCAGTGCATGCTAACAGAGTGTACCAACACTGATACCTACATGCTCAAACATCATCCTCACCGGGAGACACAGGATCTCCTGCCTGCCCACACTGTTTCCTCCAGGAGAGGATGTGCTGCTGTGCCAGACTGCAGTGCCTTTGGCAGCAGCATCACCTGCTGATGGGTGAAGGATGGCAACCTCCTGGGGTGGGGAAATGAACATTAGGCAGAGCATCTTCTTTCCTTCTTCTTGCTGCCCAGCAGATGAGAGTGAGGAGAAAAGAGGAAGGAGGAGGCAGAAGGATCATAGATCCATCAAACGAAGTGGTCTCCACAGAGCTGGCCTTGCACAGGGTAGCAGGAAACCTGCATATTCAGAAAACCATCCATTTGGCCTCAATCTTATGAACAGAATCAAGACCATGAGAGAAAACTTAAGGAGTCTGAGGTCTTTATGGTTTAGACCCATCCATGCTGCAGTTACACTCAGATGGAAGGCTGAGAGACAACAGTACGGTACCACCACACAGATGGAGCTTTGCTGCTGCTTCACCCTTCTGACTGTGGAGGACAGGAACAGGTCTGAGTGACAGAAAAGGAACTGTACTTCTTTGCTGGTTTGGGGATAGAGTTCACTTTCTTCACAGTAGCTAGGATGGGGCTGTTTTGGATTTGTGCCCAAACCAGGCCTTTTCTATGTCTTGCATCACTCTATCTGCCAGTGGGCTGGGGAGGGGCACAGAAGGTTGTGAGGGGACTCAGCTGGGAGAGCTGAGCCCAAGTGACCACAGGCATCTCCCACGGCATCTGGCACCATGCTCAGCATGTAAAGATGGGGAAGGAAGGAAGGAAGGAAGGAAGGAAGGAAGGAAGGAAGGAAGGAAGGAAGGAAGGACATTCAGAGCACGGTGTTTGTCCTCCCAAGCCACCCCTGTATGTGATAGAGCCTTGCTCTCCTGGGGATGGCCAAACACTTGCCTGCCCATGGGAAGTGGTGAATTAATAGTTCTGTTTTGTTTGCACCCACGACTTTTGCTTTTCCTATTAAACTGTCTCTATCTCAACCCATCAGTCTTCTCGCACTTTTACCCTTCTGATTTTCTCCCCAGTCTCATTGAGGGGAGAGAAAGAGAATAGCTGGGTGATGCTTAGTTGCTGGCTAGGATTTAAACATGACAACATTACAAGGGGAACACCACTCAATTTCCACAAACAAACAAGAAAGAGGAAGACTTGTCTTCAGAATCAACAGCAGAAAAGAGTTTGGGCAAAATCAGGCTACTAACTCCAATAAAAGTCTCAGAGAGGGCTCTTTCCACCAACTTTTATCTGGGATGCCTGCCCAGGAACAGACAGAAATTGTACAGGTTTTTCTTCTCTCCTACAATTGTGTATTTCAGACTCTTTGAACAACAAAGAGTAGTGATCTCGTAGAGATCACCACAACACATCTTCCAGGCGCAGAGCCAAATCTACTGGAGTCTCCAAGAGACTACAGATCTCACATTTTGATTCCTGATTTCAGAGCAAGGATGCTAAGATCTCTATCTAGAATAGCCAGAAATGTAGGGCTGTTGGTCTCTGGGTTGCTCTTACTGGACCAGCATGTGACAATACTGGGCATTCACTGCAATGAAGCAACCAGTGCTTCTGTGGCACTGGACAAAGTAACTGCTGGAGATCGGGGCCAGGTACTGAGGGGCAGACCTGAGAACACTCTTTGGAGCATTTGGCACCTGGAAGTCTGAGAAAAAGACCTCTTAACAAGCTTCTTTTTAGCTTTTTCTTCATGGACATTTTTGGCTTTCATGAATGTAAAATAAGCCTTTTTCTATAAAGATGCTGATGACACAGCTAGCAAAATCCTTCCTTGAACATGGTCAGAGAAAACTAAAGAAAGGAAAGAAAAGAAAAGATGTTCCTGTGGGCTTTTTTGGTTCTCTTTGCATCTCCCACAGCATAGGACCTGGAGTGAGCTGCCTCATTTCCCACTTCCCCAAGCTCCAACCAATGAGACCTGCTGTGAAGGAGCAAACCAGAAGCAGCCTCAGTAGATTGCCCAAACCAGCTCTCCCCCAGAGCTTCACCTGGAACCTTCATGCTCTCCTTCAGAGGGGAGCTACTTTTCAGCTCTTGTCCACAGTCCCTGCCTGAGCTTGGCTGCAGGTGTGTGTCTATCACGGCTGTGCCTGGCTGCACGTACCTGCCAATGCCATTCAAACCCTGACCCACTCACCATCCCTGTCCCATCACCACAGACCTCTCCTCCTGCACATCCCAGCTTTTCCATCACCAGGCTGTGCTCAACCTGTGCAGCTGCTGTTTACCACTGACACCACACACCACTGAGCCCTCTGGCTCCAGGCACATGCAGGCAACTTGTTCTGCCTTCTGGGCACCAGAAAGCAGGACACTAAAGCACATACAGACACACGTGCTTTCTGCTGCATTCTCCCACATGCCCTGCCAGATGACCACCTGCAGCAGTGAGGGAGTCCTTGCAACTTAGGCTTGATGTTACTCATCCCTTATTTCCAAAGGCAATGCCCAGTCTGGGAGTGGGCGAGTCTAACAGGTCAGTAAGGTATCCCAAGGTGCCTTCAAGAAAACAGGACATTTATAAAACAGAGCTGTATGGAATATCAGCTGTATTGCACATCATTGCACTAACTGCTACTTGCTCACACCTAGGTAAACAAAGAAGCCAAGAGTGCGCAGCCATTTCATTTTATTAATTAAAGTGACTGGCATTTATACAGCACCAAAGCACTTTGCAAATCTTAATTATGCTTCACAGCAGCTCTGCGAGGTGAAACGTGTTCCCATTTACAAGCAGCAAATATGAGACATAGTGAACTAAGAGACTTGCCAGTGCGCTCAGGAGCTCAGTGGAAAAATTAGGACAGAATCCTAGATCCCACTGCCTTCCAACCACATTCCCCAGCTGCTGCTCCCCACCCTGCTTGCTACCTGACAGCTCTAACCTTGATCAGATACCACCACAGGGACCTCTAAGCTCAAGCAGCTACATGTGGGTGTGAGTAACACTGGCACAGAAAGCCAAAATGTTCTGCTCTGCCTAAGAGATGCCTCAGGAATCTATAAAAAAAATTATTATTTTTCATATATTGAAACAGGTGGAGAATCTACAGCCAAGGCTTCAGAATGCCTCCAAAGTTCATTTCACACCACCCAAGGCCATTGGATTTTACTGTGCTCACACTGGAGAAGACTAATACTGGGAATCTTGGCACAGAGTTATTCCTACAGAGAAACATCCCCAGCAACCAGAGAAGGAGAAGAAGGGCGACCCAGCCTGGTCTCCCCAGCTGTCTGCCCTGTGCCTGGGAGAGCTCCCACATGTGCTCCCCATGGCCACGCCACTGCAAGGGGCACACCAGACCTGTGGGGGCTGTTGGCAGCGACCCTGCCCAGCCATCAGCACTGAGCAACAGAAGGGGGTGGCTGAGGGGCAGAGGGGAAAGGGGGAAGGCCACTGATTGCACAGCATCAGGGGCAGAGTCTGGTTTGTGGGGAGGAAGAGGAGGAGAAGAGGGGAACTAGCAGCTTGAGACTCCACAGCCACGGCAGGGATCTGCTCCCATTTCTCCTCGGGTGGGACCTTGCTCTGCAAGAGCACTGCTCTGGAAGCGAGCACCTGCCTGAGGGAAACAAGCCTGACAGATATTTTGCACAAATAATTGAATTATTTTTAGATGCTCAACACATCCACTTGCAAGACAGCTAGCCACACAGAGATGAACAGATCTCACAGCCCCTTGCTAATCCACTGAAACAGCTAATCTCCTTAACCCTTGTAGCTCACGAGTAGTGGCAGGCACATGACTTCCTTTGAAAAGGCACTGCATCTTGTTACTTCTACCCCAGACATTGGGCCCAAATGAAGGAGACATGTACCAGGAGACGTGTTTGGCTGGGGGTTTTTTTAAGCTTTATCAGGAGAAGGGTACATCCAGATAGGATGCCTGCAAAAAGGGACCAGGACAATCCAAGTGGGGAAGTGCCCTACAGCAGAGAGATTTGTCCTTCCTTCATTTCCTCCTTTGCTGTTTCTTGCAGCTTGACATATGCACAGGCATGATTCATCCCTTCCAAAGCAAAACAGGATCATCAGCAACCATCCCAAAAGCATGATAGCTGGGTTGAGGGAGAAGAGGTTACACAGCTCCAAGCTTAAAAGCCAAAGGCCTAGTTTGGTTGAGCATGGAAAAGAACCCCTGGAGTCACCTTCTATGTTTCTTTGACTTCCCATTACTTTCACTAGAACAATCTGAAGCATCTTACTTTGAAAGGCAGCTCAGCCTCAGTACTCTGTGGATAGCACTGTGCTCAGTTCTGCCCTCACACCTCACAAGAGCAAGGGTAGAGTCTGCATAGGCTGCATCATCACCTTTTGGTCTATAATGCATGTTGTAAACAGCAGGTCTGTAAAATCTTATCAGCTGAAGTAAACTTGTAAGATAAACAGCATATGGAAAAAAAGAACCCTAAATATGTGCATATACACATTCACACAAGGCTCGGGGGAGCCAAGGGCTATATCTCCAAACTTCTTTTCTTCGCATAGCCAGGACATAAAGATAATACCCTGATATTTCAGTGCTGCTCAGGAAACATCCCAACAAATATGAGTTTGGTTGTATTTCAACTATCTCTATCAGCAAATCCTCAAAATTCATGGAATTGGGACAAAAAGGATCACACAATATATTCACAGTGGCAAACAGATATTACTGCATGCAGGAGAGATGCACGAACTGCCCAGTCATGGATGCTGATATGGCTGTATCAGTTCTGCTTGCTGCTAACTGCTTTGAAGAAACTCTCAACTGCTACAAGACAGAGAGAAGTGCTGTTCTAAAGCCAAGGCTGCACAATACTTTGACATAATACATACCTGGATGAATTTCCAGCACAGTTAGGATGTAGAGGCAACAGGCTGAGGAGAGTGGTATTTCTACATCTCATGAAATTTGCCTAATGGACCCACAAAGGGTAATGATTTCTTTTAACTGCATGCCCCAACCTCAGCAGATCCCTGCTCTGTTGCTGGGAGAATCTGTGATGAGTTTGGTCAACGAGCTCTGCAGTGTCTCAGCAAAACTAGCAACGATTCTTGCACTGTGTGTACTAGTGCAGAGGAAAAGGCCTGGCCCTTCCAAAGATCTGGGCACTGCACTGTAATCCTGCTTTATCAACAAACATCCACCAAAATGTCTCAAAGTTTATCAGAGCCCAAGCTTAGCCCAAGGTGCACTGAAAGAAATGCTAAAGTTAGCCCAAACTTCTGCAGACACAGCACAAGTCCCATCATTGGCAGTGGGTCTGCAGCAACAAATCTAATCTACAGACTGCTTTTCCAAATTCAGCAATATTTTCAACATAATTACAGCAGTACAAGACTCAATGTTCAGGTCTTAGAAAATCTTTAGGCATCTTAGTATCCATTTCTACCTCCTGCTATCTGTGCTACTGTGCAAACTGCTATTTAATAGAGACCCTGCCTGCTAACAAGTGGTTTTACCTATTCTGGAAACATAAACCTGCAGAAAACCCCCTGAGATGTATCAACCAATTAAACTGTTACCTCTGGAATGGTTACATCTTTTTTTCCTAAATTGAAAATAAAATATTAAAAAGCCACCACTAGAAGAAAGTGGTGGATAGGGTCTTTTCAAAAGCTTTTTCATGCTACTCAAAGAACCACCAAAGTGGATGAATAGTCAGCTGAACAGCATTTTCCATGAGTTTGCAGAAGAGCACAGCAAAGCTGTGTTGTGTCCTTCCTATCGCAGTTTAGTAACACTAAGAAGATTTTGTTTTATTAGGAGTGTCACAGCAGTACCTCCCACCAGTAACAAAGTCAAATTTAATGTTAAATTAGCATTAATATTTAAAGTAAGTTATTCTATTCCATGCTTCAGTGTTTGTGAGGAGATCAGGATAATCTCTCTGAGGATTTCCAGTTGGCTTCCCTGCCAGAGCATCTGCTAGATGACAACTGACACTTGGCAGTATTTGATCCTATTCAATACTACCTCATCAGTAACCTGGTTGAGATGCATGGTTTCTTCAAACAAGTCCTTGCCTGGGACCTCTGAGTGGGGAACATAGTTGGAAGACAGGTAAAAATTACAGATTTTGGAGCAAGGAAAGGCCTCCTCTTTCCAGCAGCCTGCTGGGGATGTTCCAGTGTGAATCCTGCTTTCCCATCTGACTGCACACCCTGGCTTCCCTCTCCTCTCTCTCCTGTTCTGCCCAGGCTATGTGACAAAAGCAAAGTCTCTCCCTACACTGCCCTGCTCCCTGTACAGGGCTGCCTCTTTCCACAGCTCCCACTGACCAGGGCACCACTCACACTTTCTGACCTTGCCCACAGCCAAAAGAAATTGAAATTTAGAAGCTGCAACTCAAGGGGAGTTGTGATGCTATCTGCAGCTCACTGCTTCGCTGGTCTTGATGCACAGCTGGTATCACTGGGGACCAACGAGCTGGATGGATGTTTCCAGCCAGAAACCTTGCCTCTTCCATTACCACATGCCTCCCTGTGAGAACCCAATCCTTCCCACTGGAAACACTGGCCCCTGCAACGTAAGTGCCACTGCAGCAAGGGGAGGTAGTGCCAGTGCACACGAGCCATTCTACAAAAATACTCTGAGGATTGTCTGGCAAAGGGACAAATAGCCCCAGGCAAAACTGATGACTGGCTGAAACCATGCAAACACCCGTTTAGTATAACTGCTCAGAAGAATTTCTAAAATGAAACCTTCCCCTGCATATTAGGTCCCCTCAGAGGGGACAACCTCACATCCTCTCCACCCCAGTCCTCTTAGCATCCTATAGACACAGTGCATGCTTGGCCTCTTCCCAGGAAGGACTTCTGCCAGTGTCAACTGAAGACTCCCTGCCTAGGACAGATGGATCCTACATCTCCAGGCACCAGAGTGGGGCACCATGTGTCCCCTGTGAAAACTCCAACATGTCAAGTCAGGGTAAAACAGCACCAAGCTACCAAAGGGTTACAGTAAGAGAGGCTATTGGAAAGGCAATATGAGATGGAACAGACCTCAGATTTAACACACTGGAGGGCAAAGGCCTCAGGGGGGCTTTTGCTGAAAATCTTAATAGGATCAGCCTACAGGATTCACTCCCATCCAAAGGTCAGTGCCTACGTATCAACTAGCAAAGGGGCTAGATGCCCTCCCTGCACCAGGCTGTCCCATCTCATCCTTGGGGAGCTCCCTGACCCGCACCTCAGCAGCACCCAAGTAACTGCTCCCAGGCTCCCAGCTTTCCCTGCTCCACAGCCTGGCTGGACACCTAGATCTTGCCTTCACACTGCCCAGCCTACCAGCTGGCCCTAGGATGGGGCACAAGTGAAATTTCCTTCATTGCAATGGTTAAACAAGATCCAACAAAGAAGCTGCACTCACACTTCTTTTTTTCTCATATTCAGCCTTATTTCACTTCATGGAAATAAGCCTGCAGGGATCATTTCATTTATGCTGCTCACTACTACCAACTCCAATAATGTGTTTCCTCATTTGCATCACCAAGGGATGTAAATTTGCCCCAAAGAGCCCATGATCCACCCACAAAACTCTCCCCTGAGCCAGACAGAAGAGAAGCAGAGGGAAGAAAATAAATGGCTGGGACAATCTAGAGAAACAGGGAAAAGTCCACAAGGAGAAGAATCATGAAGAAAAGGAGCAGGAATAATCTTCAACGCTACTTTATGGATTCTTCAAGTAAAACTGAAAAATAATGTGCTTCAAAAATGCCCCCTGAACTGGGCACACCTCTAGCCACTGCATTTTGCTCTCGCACGCTTGCTGCATTCACAGTGAAACATTAACAAAAGCATAGAGAAGTGGCCTGTGGAGCTGGGATGCTGCAGTGTCACAGCTCATCACAGGGTGGAGAAAAAAAACACCCTCGAGCTCTGACAGCTCAGCTCTGCATGTCACATCAGTGTCCATTGAGGAAAGCAGGCACAGGAGATGTCTCAGAACAAAAAACACTCTACACGACAAAAGCCATGTCCATGGGAAGAGGAAGAAGCTCAAGGGGCCAGTGGAGATATGGTGGAATGAAGAGGAAGGAAAGGTTCGATTTCAAGCTACCTAGAAAATTAAAATTAAAAAGATCACATCTAGATGTATAGCTTCCTACCAAGGAGGCTAAAATTCCTTTTCCATCACATTTTCCATAGTGTTGATAACTAGAGTATCATGCATTATATTTGTGTTGTGGTTAACACTCTTCCAGGAGGTGAGGAAGCACACAGGTTTGGAGCAGCAAGCTCAGGTCAATGTGTACATCTGAATGCTAACATGAAATTTTTGTGACACACTCCTGACTTCCTGAAGGAGAAAAGGGAACCCTCTGGGCTCACACTCACACAGAGCTTGTGCCTGGCTAGGAGGCGCTAAGGTTAGTGGTATCAGCACTCCTCTTTTGGACAAAACAGCTGAAAGTGGATCCACCCAAAAGCCAGAAACACACTGTCCAAGCAGGACCTGTTGAGGGAACGAAAGGCAAAAAAGCTAGGATCATTCCCCACCATTTGCAATTTGGGGACCAAATAGTTACAAATCCATTGCAGCATCTCTCCTCCTATGTGCAGTTCCTGGTCTGACTGGAGCCATCATGACCTTATGACATGAACCACAACATGGTCTCCTTTGAACTTAAGGCACAGGCCACTTAAGAACCCACCACCAGAACTGAGAAAAGAGTGTTTTCAGGACACTTTCCAGGGCTTGGGTAATTCAGGGATTTGCCATCAGATCTGGGGGACTTTAATCTTGGAGTGTCTGATTCCTACACAGCCTCCCCAGGAAGGAAGACTAATAGCTGATGGCCAGCCTGGGGTTTGTCTCACATACAATAAACAACTGTGATCCCAGAAAAAAGAGCAAGCTTCAGAACCACTGAGTGTATCAAAGATATGCAGTTAAAAATAACTAATGCTAAAAATGCTGTGTAAAGCAAACATGTAAACCAAAATACAAGAGTTACCTTTTAGAAGATAATCATGGAAGGAATCTTGTATATATAGCCACAGTGAAGTTTTGTGCAGTTCCTTATGTTTCAGAGGGGTGGGAACAACTCTGAGTTCTATGCCTGATATTTGCTGTTCAGGCAGTCTCCTAGAAGCACCTCCTGAGATCTTCAAAAAGGCAGAAAGTGAAGGCATCCCAGGCAATCCCCCTCTACCTCTTCATCTGCAGTTGTCACCAGCAGCTGTGCCTGCTTTTCCATGAGCAAAAACCAGCTGGAATTCCTTACTTCCCAGAGAGTGCTAGACAGACCCTGTCCTTACCCCACCTCCCATAACAGAAGAGTAGACGTCTGCCACATCAAGCAGGTGACCTGTTTGATCCACCTCAACATCCTGGCAGTGCCCAACTCCAGCTGATTTGGGCATGGTGCCTGCTGCTGCCAACCTATATCAGAGGTTTCTAAACAGTCTTTGCTTTCTCTTGGCCCCAGCAAGCATTCCCTGTTTGAAAGCTTGAGGACTCCTTTCATCCTAATTTGTACAACTGGTGATACTATTCTTATTCAGATAAATGTCTAACTCATAGAAACGTTGTTCACAAATGGGAGCAGAAAGCCTTGTGCACTGGAGGAAAAGCTCTTACCAAATACAAATTGCAGTAGAGCTCACACTGTCTCTTCCTGCTGCAGCCCCATCTGTCCCAGCTTTGCTACCCTGACAGCATTATCTGACAGACCATATCCACCTATTCCCTCCTTCCCATTCTTTTTCATTTGTCTTTTTCGTTGGGCTACCTCCAGTCCTCAACCAGATCCACAGACCAATCTAAGACATTTGGTTTGAGAGAGAAATGTCTTCTCCCTAACACCTCTCCCCAAGGTCCCAATATTCTCTTCAATCTCTTTCCAATTACCTCAGTGGCTCTTCAACTGACTGCTTACAGGCTGGTGTTGTACAATACTGAATTCAGATTTGGCAACAAAAATTTCCTCCAAGAAATACCAAGCGCCACCACCTCACTCAGGTGACCACAGGAGAAAACAAGTGACTCTTGCTCCTTTTCTTGTAAGATTTTGTCAGCCCTTTGTGCTTAACTGGGACAGCAAAGGAGGGACACTCCTCTCTTCAGAGGGATCATTTCTTGAATTCTGTAAACTGTTGGCCATCCTTGTAACACTCCACAACCTGAGCTGCTTGTCCTTGGTGGGATTTCACCAAGAGCTATCTCCTCACATGTCCACTCCCTCCGCAAGACAGGCACTGCACTGACTGCCATTTCTGGGAAGGAGGGTGGCAGCAGAAAAGCTAGAATTCTCTCCCAAGTTAAAGCAGGCATTAATGGTGACTCTTGATGGCAAACTACAGGAACACAGTAATGGCATTTTCTATAAATACCAGAGCCAACAAAGGATGAGCAACAAGGCTAATTTGAGAGCTGGCTAGCTGGGAGACGAAAAAGCCCTTTGCTTACCCAGTTTGACCTCAGAATGCCAGAGCACTACACTGCATGCACTGTGGTAGAGATGCTATCAATCACCTGCCCTGCCCAGACATTTGGCCCCGCTGTTCGGGTGAGACAGACTATGAATTAAGGATGTGAGAACTGGTTTTACAGAGTTAAGATCCACGTCCATTTTGGTAGCATCATCGGTTTTAGAAACATCATTAAGAATCTGGTGTTTTTTAAACTTCCCCCCTATTTCTTTCTATGTTCTATTGCCAACAAACTGCCAGATCCTGGCTAGAAGTTCAGTCAGTGTGCTGAAATCTAATTTGAAAAGATAGTCTTGCTTCTAGCTGAATTGCTATAAGAAGTATCCAAATTTCACAAGAAAGACAGGAACATCCCTTCTAGGTGTGGAGCCTGCGTACAGTCATCATAGTCCAGCATTTATCTGTAGGGGAGAAGAAATAAGAGCAGCATAGGGAGAGGACACAGACCTCTGTGTGCATCTTTCCTGTCCAAGGATGAAGATGCCAGACTGCAAGCATGCTTCCTAATGGGTGCAGAGCCACATTCTGAAGAGTTCCTTAGGCTGGTAATTAAAGGACATTAAAGACAGAAGGATGAGCTACAAGCCACATCAATACCTTTCATGCCATGACTTATAAAAAGCTGGGCTTTCTAGCTTAATAGTCCCTTTGCTAGAGTTACATTTTGCCTCTAATGCTCATTTGAATGACATCAGAGGAAGAAGTGACTGTCATTGCTAGAGGGGCCACAACCACTTCTGTCACCACACTGAGCTATGATTCTTCTGCCTTTAAAAGAGAACAGCAAAGAGATCACAGAAACAGAGAGATGGAGATTCTCATCAAACCTTCGGGACTTAATGAGGGTGGGGTGGGTGGGAAATGTCATGCATTGAGAAATCCAAGCAAAGGATCTCTTACAGGCAGGCCTCTCTCTTACTTGTCTGACCTAGAGGGTTTGTGATTCACCAGCAGCCAAGGACAGCACTCTAGCCCTACCCAAACAGCAGAATTTTGCTAGCTGTAGGGGTCTCTGGACCTGTAGAGACCTGATTGACACAGTTCTAATGGGCTATGGCAAAAAATGAGAGATGAGATGCTGCCATTCTTCCCAGCCTAGAGGAACCCAGGTGACACACATCCTCCATTCAGTCCTTATGAAGTCTGGGAAAGCATCTCTGAAATAAAATCAGAGGAGTATGTAATTATGCATGCATGGGCTAAGCTAAGAAGTGCAAGTGTTACACTGCAGCCTTGCGTATAAACCTGACAAAGTGGGAAGATCTGCAAAGAGAACCCTGCTAGATTTACATTAATAGCTTTTTCTCAAAGCTATTCATAAGTATTTAAAATATTAGTTACAATGTTTTGGTGTGTATTAAATACTTATTTACTACAGAATAGAGTTTTCCCTCTGCAGCCTGCTGGGAAGGACTGTCGACACCTATGCTCAGACATCACACCCACGTGATGACCCCAAGGTTTGACTGCATTAATGCTTTCTGAAAACATATCCAGGGCCTTTGCTCCAGGAGTGGTGCAGGACAGGCAAGGTGCAGGCCTACACATAACTCAACATTCCCTCTCTCTCATCCCTCCAACTGCCCAGCCTGGATCCTGCCATGCTCTCAGAGTGACAGCCTGCACCCTTTCAGGACACACAACCACTGATGCTAACTTTGCGCCAGCCAAAACAGTTCCCTCTACATGTTGCAGGAAGTGCTGATGACTGAAGGCAGGAATCTCACTGGGGAAATTTGCAAGAGCCCCTCAGCAGTGCTGGCAGCCATCTCCTCAAGGCCACACAAATTTTACCAGTGCCAGTCCTTCACACTGCTTTTCAGAAACACATAGAAAAAAATTAACAGGAAAAAAGTCAGTAATCCTAAAAACAAATATATTCAGCCTTTAGGGCTGTAGGTTTTAGAAAAAAAAAAATTGGCTAAAATGACACAGTTAGCTGCTAACCTTCTGGAAGCCAGGTGGCCAAGCATTCCATCAGTGCCAGTCACGACACTTGAGGGCAGGGGTTTTTTGGCAAAATTTGTATCACTCCCAGATGGCTGAAGATCTGCAAAGACACACTGGCTGAGCCCTGGAGAAGTGGATGACCTGTCTCATTCGGCTGCACCATGGCTGTAAGTCCAGCTCCATCCTGAAGCTGAGCTCTGTCTGCTGGTGGAGACTGTGCAGCAGCAGTGATCCTATGGGGACTGGGCTGCATCCCCATCGGGGACTCAATGCTCATCGATGCCAGCCCACCTCTCACTTCAGATTTACTGCTACTTCTGGCAGTCAATAAAAGCCTGCAGCGCACTAGGCAGGAAACCTCCCCTCTTCAACCCTCCCACCCTTCCAGCTAGAGAAATCTGGGAAGATTTATTACAGCAATAAAAACAAAAGAGACGGAAAGCTCTGGGGGAGTCTCCAAGGCAGGCAGTGCTTCATTAAAGCCCAAGCAGGCTCTTGGGGGGATGCTGATTTCTGGGAGAGACCACACCAAACAGCAGTAAGCAATTCATCCACTGGAAAGGGAAATGTCAGCCCACGCTCATGTGATACCCCAGCAGAAGGCTAGGAGAGATAATTCAAACAGAAGGGAATATTGGGCTCTGGGCTTTTCAAGTCCCTGAGTGGAAGAGAAACCAGATAGAAAGGGAGATGCTCAAGCAGGGGAGCCAAGAAGCAGCCACACGAGAGCACTCCCATTCTCCTACTCCCATCACTGTATCCCAGGGTCAGGCCATGGTAATAACCATTATTCTGGTCCCAAAACTTCACACACTCCTACCAAGGCACTTCACCCATGCCATGGCACTGCTTGCTCTCCTGGTGCAGGGTGGCTCAGGGGGTCTGATCGGTTCCCACATCACCATTTGCCTTGCACTGCTGCAGGCAGATCTCTGGAGGAGATCCTCTGCAGGAGCCTTGTGCTCACCTCTGCTTTTATAAAGTGTAATCCCTCCTTCCCAGCTCCCAGGTTTCTTTACTAAGGCCCCCAGATACACGGAGCATGAGATCATGTCTCCCTGGCTTGTGGCAGGCAACATGGGCTTGCAAATCATTGCTTTCCTTCACACAGCCCCTTCAGGTCCACATGCTCCCACACAGGGACCTACACACTGGAAGTCTGAAATTCCTGGGAAACACTCCCCACACATCTCCATCACCTTCAGCATCCAGACTGGCTCCTCATGGCCAGTCTGGCACCCACCAACCTTCTCCCTGGAAAAATGCTGTGCGTGGTGTAATGCCACATTAAAGGCTGTGCTTTTGCTTCTGAGGAGAAGGGAGAGAAACCCTTTAGGCCTGTGAAGAAGAGAAAATGTATTCCTTCAGAAGAAAGAAGAAGGAAAAGTAGTGTAGCAGAGAAAAGCCCTTGTGGCCCTAGAGACTTGAATCTCATTCTTCCCCTCCGCAGAGCTCCACAGTTTAACTTCACAAAACTGCCTTCCTGCCTTAGTTTCATCTGCAAAACAGGATGCAGGATCTGCAAGAAATGCTAGAAGGTGCCACAAAAGAGCAAAGTTGCTGCTCTTATGGAGGCTGCAAGGCAGATTCCTTCCCTGTTGGCATCAAGGCCTCTGCCCTGTTGCCTCTTGACTCAAGGCGAGTGGCTCCACAGTGGGGCATCACACTGCAACTGGGATAATTTAAGAATCCTTTTACTGTTTGAGATTTTCACATTCACAGAAACAGATGCTCCCTGAGATTAACCACTCCTAACTCAAGCCTGGATTTCCACACAGAAAGGCAACACACAAGTCTTGCTTAAAAGTTATTCTCCACCCCAAATCCTGTCTCAGATGCAGATATGCATTCAAATCTGCATTTTCTGGCAGCACAGAAACATGTAACCAACATGTACACCCTGAAGGACCCCAGATGAAATGTACCTAAGGGTACACACTGATTTTGTGCTGATTAGCTGCCCCATCCCATCTCAAAGATCTCAAGATACAACAGCAACTTCACTCCAGGGGCACTGCATTTCAAGAGAACAAGCAGGGAACAGGCAGTACCTTGGAAAGTTCATCACAGTAATACTCTAACCCATTCCAACACTGATTTACTTGGTACTGTGGATCAGACAAAAGCAACAACCAAAAAACAAAGAGTAAATAAAAGAGGAGGTGATTTGCAGTCCTCATTTTCAATAAGTAAGTGCTCAAAGCTTTCTCTGCTCTAAAATAGTTGGCTAGTTCTTTCCTCCATACAAAGCTCTTCAGTTCACCTTTAAAAGAAAGAGATGGATGACTTAGAGTCCAACATTCCAAAGGCAAATCTCCGCTTCCCACACAATAGGCAATATTTCAGCACGGCTATGCTGCCACCAGTAATGCTTCTCATCTTCCCAGTGCAGCTTTCCTGTCACCCTCTGGCAGGGGGAAATGGATGGTAGATGCTCCCTGCTCTGTCAGGTTTCAGGGTGGGAAAGATAGGAAATGGGTGACCTTGCAAACACTGCCAGCAAGTCACAGGCATCAGGCTCAGAGATGACTGGCGGTCCTTCATAATTCCATGGTGGAATCCTTCATAATTCCATGGCTTTGCTAATTAGATGCTTTAAATACTAGAGTGTTAGAGGGAGACACATTAAGCTACCCAGACCATGGTCAGTGTTAGAGGGACTCTAATTTTTTTGTTGTTGCTGCTGTTGCTGGTGTTTATTTGCATGTTTGGGTTTCCCCCTGCAATGGTTCCCATATGAAACAAGACTGAATGAATCAAGTCAAAAGAATACAGTTTTCATTTATTTACTTCTAACTGTCACTTCTGCAAACCCAGCCTAGGATCTGAGAGTCAGACATGACCTTGTCTGCTTTCCCTGGTAATGAAGACCTTGTATTATAGAGGAAATTATAGAGGAAAGCCTGGTGCTGACAGACAAGCCAGAAGACATCCCAGTGTTTTTCCACAGCCATCCTGTTTGTGGAGGACCGGGAATAGTTTACCCACACTGCCTGCACAAACAGAAGCAATTCACACAGAGAAAACCAGCCTTGGAAAACATTAAAGCTGAGAAGTTGGTAAAAGAAGGGAACAGTTTATTTTTCAAGTCTGGTATCCATTGTGTTGCCAGTGTCCCTGTGTGCAGCCCATCTCAGGAAGCACACCCTAGCATGCAGTCACCATCATGCCAACCATTCTGCTGCAGGCAGGGAGCCTATGTCCAGTGGGAAAAGCCCACTGCCACAGCACGAGTGCAACCACCAAGCCTGGAGGAGCCAGTGTACTGTTCCCCATCACTTTCCCAGCACCTCATGGGGAAGGGGCAGATCTCAGGGACCATCCCCTCTCCAGCAGGCTGGAGCAGGGCGCCTCTCTATCACAAGGGAATTCATACCAAACCTTTCAAGGTCTTTCCCAAGGCTTCAAGCTGCCACCCTGATGCCATTCAGCCCAAAGCCAAGTGATAGTTTTCTCCATTACCACTGGAAGATGCTAAGCTATGAGCTAATTTGCAGTGCAAAGAACAGACTTGAAAAACGTATTAGGTCCTCAGAAGGAAGAGATACTCGGTCCAGTGGTGGGCATGACACTGAAGATGCACTGTCTGACATGAATTTAGTTCTGCATCCCCCTGACTGCAGTCCATGTCACTGGATATATATAAGGATTTGACTCTACATAGAGGGCTCTGCTGAAGTCATTGTCCTGCCATACCAGCATCCAGTGCAGCACAGATGCCTTTAGCTTTATCCCCACCCATGGGTCTTCTGAGTCAGTTCCAGTCTTCCTCAAAATCACTTTGACCCTTCTTACGTGTCCCCTCTTAGGGAAGAGATGCTCAATCCTAGGCTTCCCTGGAACAGAGCAGTGCAGGAAGTAGTGACCAGGGACAAGAGACTTTCCATGATATTGCAGCATTAGAAAAGGTAATGGCTGCTACATTACCCCAGCTTTCCATGTGGGGAAACTGAGGCATGGAGCAGTAATGCAGCTTTCCCTCAGCTACACAGCAAATCAGAGGCAGGTCAAGGAGACCACAGTCTCCCCCATCTTATGTTACACAGCAATAGTTGAAAAAGGGAATCAGACAGACAGACCTAAAGTAGCCACAGGCATTCTAGCAATAGACTGAAACAGACTTTCCTGCTTGCAGATGCCTTAGCTGCCCTACAAGTGCTCCCAGCTCACCAAATCTGGCCAGTCAAACCACTGCTGCAGTCTTTAAGTTAAATTGCAAACCTTTGTCTTGGGCTGGACTAGATGCCCTTCATACACCCTTTTACCATTTTGCTGCAAGGACTTACTAGTAAGTGAGCAGAGATGCTTCCTCAACTACACCCCTTAGAGCTGCATCATATAAAACTATTAAACACAGCCAGAATGAGAATAGATGCTCAGCTGCATTACCACTGGAAAAAATCCCATCAGGAATTATGTCTAATCTAATCCTAGTCTCCTCAGTTATGGCAAATGAAGCCATAATAAAGGTGATTTCTTTTTGGTAGCAAGGAGTGGGTGTTGGGAGTGCAGTGCAACAAACCTGGGTCAGCCTAAAATCCAAAATCCAAGCTGAGCTGGTACTGGCTGCTGCACAGCCAGCAGTGTCATGGAGCTCCACTGTTGCCAGAGCCTGAGGGTGCTACTGGGTGCCCCAGTATAATGGCACAGTCCTAGACAGCAGTTCCAAGTGGTCTTTGCTGGTTTCTTTCAGAAATTGGGACCTACCACAGCCTGTTTTCTATCCCCATCTTCTTTGTTTAGCATGAGGAGGTACACTTGCTTCCAACATCATGTAAGAAAAATATTATCTAGCAACACTGGGAAGGCCTCATCTGCCTGGGGATGCCCTGGAAAATTAAGCTGAATTAATTAGGAATGGGAAGTTAAGGCATTAGAAAGCCCTGTGTTGATGCTCATGCTCTGAAGTAACATGACCTCAGTTCAGTTTAACTTAATCTTCCTGTAAAGGCAATTAAACTAGAGTAAGGCCCTGGGAATGAGCTCACACACACAAGGAGTTAACAGACTTTAACTAATGTCTGCAGACAGTTCCTCAGTAGAGGAACTAGAACTTGTTCAGCCTGGTTTTGAGAGACTCAAGTCTGACTGTGCTCATGGTGTAGCAACCAACCTAGATACCAGAACCATCTCACTGTGGCTTCATTCCTTTTCAAAATTTTCCACTGTTTCTGGTCATATCACCACCTCTACAGAGCCATCACATGCTTCCTGAAGAGCAGCATCACCATAGCCTGTGCTCTACCACTCCAAATACACAGTTGGTACCAATACAGCTAGAGGGTGTTTAAACAGCAATTAACCACTGCAGCCATGCTCTACCCCACCAGCTCTGGTCAATGCCAGTCTATTGCTATCACTTGAATGTTATTTTATTATTTTGTAGTGACAGGATAAGGGCTTGTTTCTTGATTGCAACAGTAAATCAAGAGAAAGATGTAGGTACTCAATCATTTGAAAAAAAAGATCCCCACTTAAAAGCATGATTTTGTTTTGCCACAGAAAGTGAAGTTTGAGCCTGTGGCCTTAGCACAGCAGCATTCTGGCACATGTAACTACATCATCCAAATTAAGGGGCAGTATCAAAGAGAACAGCATGATGGCAGAATTATTTTTTTTGTCCCATGGCATGACAGAGATGCTTCCTCAAAAGTAATTCTTACTCTTCACACAGAGGGCAGACATCAACAACGCAGCCACGTCTCATTATTTAAATCCCATGAAGCCATAATCTATCCGTCAGTGCAATACTGCTCAGTACAGCACATCTCTGTGTACTACAGAACAAACTTCCCAGAGTCCCTAATGAGAAAAGAGCTTAGTACACTACTCTTACACAACATACAAGAAATTAAATATAACGGCACATAATGAGAGAACCGCTGCAGGCTTATTTAGGGCACCAAAGTTTTGCAGCTAAAATAGCTCCAAAGTTAACTGTTTCACCCTCCACAGTGAAGTGCTAATGGACAGTGAATGGCATAATACACAGCCATTGACTTGGAAGGGAATTTTTGCCTAAAAGGCTTCGAGCAGTGGCTTTCAGCCTGCCATTTTGATGGCATACTGCGGACTGCTCCTGAGGGATTCACAAAAGGTTACTGGAAAAAACAAGATTGCTGTACTCTGTAAGACAAAGTCAGATGTCTCTAAAGGGGCTCATATATTCCCCTAAAATATTTTGAAAGCAGCAAAAATTGAGAAAGGCTGACAACCCCTATATGAGGGACAAACTCCTTATTTTATTTCGCCTGGTTTACACTGGTGTAACTCTCTTAATGTGAAGGGAACCTCTTCTGATGTACACCAGTGGCTCAGTAAAAATTAAGAGAGAATTAGACACAGGTCAATTCAGCTGCACATGGCAGAATCAGGATAATTAATCTAGTGAGAGTACAGTGGATTCCAAAAATCCAACAAGATGTTTCACATATAAAGCTCTGCATGTAGAAGATGCAGAGTACATTTCATTATCAGATAAACAGTTTATAACTGTGTCATTAAATATCATTTTATAATGACACACACTGGGGGCAGTATTAATGTTCTGTTTGGTATTGTTGACTTCTAGGACTTAATAATGCTAATGGGACATACTCTTAACTAGATTTTTTTTAAACAGCCCCTCTTGAGTTTAAATGGAGATTGAGGAAGACAAAGGGTATTCCTCTTCATCCTAGGGAAGCCTTTCACACAAAACCACCTTTCACTGGATATGCCACGTACTCAGCCTGGACACTGCACTCAGGAGGTCACTGGACAGAGGTGCACCCCTGAAGATCTCCTTAGCAAGCCTCCTGCCCCAGCTCCCACTTCAGGCAGCCTGCCCAGTGTGGGTCACTGGGGCACAACATAGCCATGCTCAGCTCCATGCAGTTTACTACAGAACAAAAATCATGCTAACAGTGGAGAGGCAGGCTGAGGAGAAGCAAAGCAGGGGTGGCTGCAGCAATGCATAGTGTCCATGAACCTCTGTAACAGAAATAAGCTGTGTCCAAAGTCTGCGTTTCACACCGGACAAAGTTATGATCTCTGCCTGATGCCAGATGGGCCATCAAATGTCCATCCTGCTTACATGTACAGAACAATAAAAGTCAGTTATCTGTGCCCAGCAATGTACCTGTTTGCAATGGTCCTGTGTCAGGCCTGTATGGATAACTGGCAATGGCATGAGGTACCTTGGCCCTGTCCAGCATCAAGTCTAATACAGGAATGAGCAAAAGGGAGTGAGATGGTCTCCCCTCTGTATTTTGGCTCCCAGTCATCAGGAACTAGGGACCACCTGTGGCCCAGTCTGTATCCACCACAACGTGCTGAACATGTGGGGCTCTGTGACAGACTGCCCTTTCTAAAACCTTAAAGCTCACTTACTGGAGGTGACACCACCATTATCTAGGATGTTCCTCACCTTTTCTTATATTTGCATTACTTGCCAATCTGGACTTCTCTCTCCAAGGACATTTAAAAGCATATGAAGCAGAGGTGCACTTGGAGCTAAAACACTCATGGATTGACAAATAGAGAAGAAGAGGAGATAAAAGATGGATTTAGAAGCATACACAGAGAAAAAGAGAGAGGAAAAAGATTATGAAATTCCATCTGTCTTCTATCAAGAAAAATGGAGGCTTGGTCCTATTCCCAACTGCACAATCCCCTATTGTTTAATGAAGAATCAGTATTCAAGCAATAATCACAGTCAGCCGCACTGTACAGTATCCAGTTGTTCTGCATCCTCTTAGGGCATGTTTGATGAATTCAGTCAATACTCTTAACCTTAGGCTGGAGCGTGGGTGGCTCTGTCACTGGATGGCACAGCTTACACAGGGATAGTGCCAAAAAATACTAATTTCAAGACCGATCCTTTAAAGCATTGGTCTGGTAGTACAACACGTTGCTATGCCATGCCAGAGCATCCCCCCTGGGATTTGCAGGCTGCAATTAGCAGGTGAATGTGCCACCTTCCCTGGGGCTGATGAAAGCACCTCAGTCCCTATTGATTGCCAATCAATAGCCACTTCCCATTTCTCCCTCTCAGTTTCTGCAGTAGCAAGTGTTAGTAATCAAATAAGAGTGGCAGGCTGATAAGATCCTGTTATCAGTGCACCAGCAAAATGGGATTCTAGATCTAATCTCTTGTGTCACATTTTCAACCCAAATCACTGAGATTTAACCCTCTCAATAACAAGCATGTAACCACAGCTGCTTGAGAGAAAATTTCCCAATCTCTGTCCAGGTCAAGAAAGCCAATGGAAAAGCCAAATTCCTGCTCTGACTGAAATCCAAGGAGAACAATTGCAGAAAAGGCCCCTAATAGTAGGAATTACTGCATCTTCTCATGGCTTCCTATTGTGCTTCCACGTCACCACAAGGAACAAAAAACACTGTGCAGCCAAAAGAGTATGAACTGCCCTTTTATTCCATTTTTCACAAAGAAACACTTCTAAAAACTGAAATTCTCAAAGAATATTTCACAGACTGCTCTTCTGGACCTGTGAAATTTCCATACCCTTTCAGCTAGGAAAATAGAGTCCCTCTACTCCATAGGGGACTTAAATATTTCAGTTCCTACTTGCACTCGAGTCCTGACAGACCTTGGTTAAAATCTCATGTAAATAGCCCAATTTCATGGCTATTTACTGACATGTCCTCATGGCATGCAGCCATCTAGGGACACCTGGACTGCCTGAGAAAGGAAGTTTTAAATAAGCTGTCATGACTGCATGGTTTGTGCTCTTCCAACCAATCAAGTCCAAATGGCATGGAAGTAACTTGCCAACAAAACAGTAAATACCAGCAAAGAGATGGTTAATGCAACTCCCTCCACCCGCTCTAACTGCAGAAGTCTTTCTGCTACATTTGAGATGCTTGAGCTCTGGCCCCCAGAAGACTACTCTATTTAAAATTGAATGTTAACAGGAAAAAAAAAAAATTCAACCAGACATCAGGGTTCAAAGACAGCCAGGCTGGCTGTTGTGTACTTCATATGAAATAAATATTATCTGAGATACCAAGAAGATGGTGCTTCTTCCCTCCTTGTCTTTAGCCCTTTTTTTGACTATTACTTCTGGAAAGCTTCTCCTGCTTTTTATTCCTTTCTGCCAATTCTGCTACACCACCAGTGTGTGGAAAAGAAACTTGCTCTGGGGTCACCACTACTGGTCTCCAGCCAGCTTCACACAGAGTGTAGAGAGGGGGAATTTATTTCTGCCCAACAATTTCAATGTGTGATAGACACTCAAAATTTAGACCTGAAGGTCAAAGCAACAGATCACCAGGAGAGGATGTTGCTGCATGTCCTCAGCTAGTTCCATCAGCCAACAATAGCTGTGTACACTTGGGAAAATGAATGAACATGGGGAACATGGTGAGTACATCATACATGTATTATGCAAAGGGACATTATCTAACACTGCCCTGAGGTTCAGCAAGAAGGACACTTGCCAAACTGGGATATAAGCTCTATTGCAGAGCTGTGTTCTCCCCAGCTCTGCTACATGTCTAGTAATCAGCACCTCATCTGGTCAGCATCTAAGAGCACTCACCTACTTGAGTAGGTGAGATGTGAGAAAAAACAAAATGGACATTGGGTGGGAAATTCAAACTCACCATCTTTGCCTGAACATTCTCCAGACCAGGGGAGAAGGTGGGCAGCCCAGGGAGACCTTCCCTTGACATCCCAATGAAGGCCAGAGATGCTTCCATCTTTTACAGGGAATAAACCAGCAGTGACAACTCTGGCTAATATTTAAGACATGCCGTGCTGCTGACTGATGTCCACAGGGACCACCAGGGTCTCACGGAGCTCACCCTAGGCACCAATTACCATTGGGACAGGAACACCAGGGAGGCAATACCTGTGTGTGAGCCCAACTTCAGGGAGTCAGTTAAAGGACTCTTAGAAATTTGTAGTTGAACACCAGCATTGCAGAGGTGTCCAGCAGTGTAGTTTCTTCCCTGTGTTGCTGACATTGATCCTTCTTATATAGTTCACTGATTGCTGGTTAATTACATGTTGCTGATAAATCAATGCACTGCTTCAATCTTGATTTGCTTTAAACTGCATGAACCAAGCAGTTTCTCCCAGCAGCACAGCTCCTTTCCTGCAGAGCCATTCTCAGCCAGCCAGCTTCCAGCCTGCACCAGAGCAATGGCTGACCCCATCCCAGGTACAAGGTCTGCATTTCTCTCTCCCAGCTTTCCAAAGCCCATCAGTCCCTTTCTGTTGTACACCAAGGTCCCTTTGGCCAGCAACCCACACTCCAGCATACCAACCTTCCCCTTGCACCACAGTGCATATGGGCTCACCAGGACAGGGCTGCATGTCATCCCTATCATCCCTGGAATGGATTAGGATGCTGAACTGTTCAGGTCTTATGCTGGCTTCTCAAGACTGTCATTAGGAACCGGCTACCCATTAAACCTCACAGCACTGACCACTACCTTTTCAGTCTGACAGACCAGACAGCCTGTTAATCCATCTTGTATCACCTTCAAAGCTGTATCTTCCAGTCTGGCTATAACGAAGCCATAGGAGAACACATAAAAAACCAAAAGCCAAGATAAATGTCCCCCACTGCTCCCTCCATGGCCACCATCTCATGGCATCTCACCAAGAAAGCCGTCATGTTAGTCAGGAATGATCTGCTATAGTAAACCCATGCTAACTGTTCCCAGTCAGTTTCTACAGCTAGAAAGAGCACAATCTAGCATATATCCACTCCCAGCTGGTTGTCTTTCACTTTTAAAAAGCTTTTCCTTGTAGGTTCCCAGTTTAGTGAAGGCTAAAAGCAATTTAAAGTTGCTAAAGTACCCAATCAGTCTCTAGTGAAAGGACTGAGTGAGTAAGGGCTTACAGCACAAGATGGGCACGTACCCACATCACAGACCTTGACATCAGCTAACAAACAGGCTGGAAGACCCTGCCGCATTTATGGATGGGACTTCAGTCTCTACAGTTCTCAGATGTCCTCATCAGAGTCTGGCAACAAGTTCTTATTGGGTCAGTACAGGCAGCATGAGCAGAGGAAACAAGGGCATCAACTTCTGTGCACAAAAAGTGATGTGCATGTGAGAGGAGGGAATGGCATGCCCAGTTGCTGCAAAAAGGCAGAAACAGATCAACAGTTCCACAGCTGCTAAGGGGTTAGCAAGAGGTTGATGCTTTAAATGGCAGGGCTCTGGTGAGACACTACATCCCTGCAGGAGCCTTGCAGCAATAGCTGACATTCAGAACCAAGCAGGCTCCTTGGAGAGAGAGCTGTGGGAGCCAGGGTCAGCAGTGCCACAGCATGCCACAAACCCCACCAACCTATCACTGTTCCTAAAGAGGATCAATGTGCCCCATCTGGGCATGGCAACAAAAGCATCTCAGAGGCGATCCTGGGCAGGCCACCCCAGGGAGGCTTTGTCCCCAGTGCCTGGTGCCCATATAAGAATGTGATTTTTGCAGCAGATCTGTGTTGCTGATGAAGAAACTGTCTGGTTTCTAGCCCCTCATCCCAGCCATGTTAACCACTCTGCTCTCCAGAGCCTGTTTTCAAGTGAGCACCACACAAACTCTCTGGTCACCCACCCAGCACTGAAGGATGCTCAGCACTCAGGTGCTCACCCTGGCTGCTCCCCAAGAGCATCACACCCCTCCTTGGGGAACAGGGGCTACTGCTGACTGTGCCAGCCCCTCAACCTGCCCAGCACAGGCATCTCCTAGTCCTGATGACCCCCTGCCCTATGGTACCTCACAGGACCACTGGCTGCCAAACACAGCATGCCTATGGGCACTCACTTTTTCTCACTAGATAAAATGATTCTGCTGCTCAATTTTTTGAGTAATTTTGTATTCCCTCCATACAAAAGGAGAAATAAAAACACAAAATATCTTTAATTGCTATGAGAAACTGCCCAGGGTAACCAAATAATATCACCTCAGTACTCCTCAGGGCCTCTCAGTGCTCTGCCTACAGGAGGTCAGATAACCTTCACCGTGCTACTGTCCCACTGCCTTGTCACAGGAAAAGCATGCAGCTGCTCCTAGGGCCAAGCTGGTAAAAGGAGTTTTCCCAGGAACAGAAAGCCAAGGTGTTACACCACAACAAATGCACATGAGCAGTGAGCATTACTCCAAAGCTGTGGTGAAAACACAAGTCAAATGCAGCCAGTGAGGGCCTGCCCCAAGTGTTTGTCTAAGTCTCCTCTTCTGGACAAGGACATAGTGCTCAAGAGCCACCAGGATTTATACAACAATTCAGTGTTTTCTTTCATGCCAAAACTCTTGCTTTGCTGCAATGTTTGGAGCTGGGGATTGTCATTACAAATACCTAGATGCCAAGAAAAAAGAAGATAAACCTGGGGAAGAATGTTGGTTTTCTCTTCACTCCAAGCCATGCTCAACAGCAATGCTGCCTGAAAAAGAACAGATGCCCTCCCAGCTTGCTGAACCATTCACTGGCACCACATAGTAGAAGCAGGTAGGCTCCAAAGTGCTAGATTTTTTTTTCTGGGGTGGGGGAGTAGACACAGCAGAAAGAGCAGAGATCAGCTTCTCCTTCCCTTGTCTTGCCTCAGCAAGACTGAAATTTCCTTTCCTACCACTTAGTGGAGAAGAAAATAGGAGATTAATTAATCTCCAAGACCTTCCCACTGACCAAGGAGCTGTGGTTGAAGTACTGGCCTTGCAGAAGGAAACTCAGCCCCACATTGGAGGAGAAGACCAAGGCCCCATGGTTCTTAGCAAGGAATTCTCATTCATTTCTCATTCCAACCACAATGCTCTCTATCTCTCTTTCTCCAGATTGTTTAGTAATTAACAGCAGAGCTCCTCTGAGCCCTGGACATATCCCCACCAGGGCCCTGATGGCCAGTGATTCCCCATGGAACTGTCCCACAGGAGAGAAGGAGAGAATCACACACAAATCACAGAATCAATTAGGTTGAAAACACCTGGGAGATCATAGAGTCTAACCTGTAACCAAACATCACCTTGTCACCCAGACCAGAGCACTGAGCTCCACTGGCCTTTCCTTAAACACCTCCAGGGACTACACCAGCACCTCCTTGCCCTTTCCACTATCCAACAACCATTTCTGTGAAGAATTCCTTCCTAAAAAAGACCCTGCACCCTAGTGGCATCTAAACAAAACTCGGCTCCACCTTTGGTGGTTCACCCCCAAAATGCCAGTCAAGGACACACACTGGGACTCAGATCCATTGTCTTCAAGTTCAGCATGATGTTCTCCTGCTTCATAATGGGAGGAAACCTCGCTCATCCACTGTCTCCATTATCTCTCAAAGGTCCTTGTCTTATATTCCAGAGGTGCCCAGCTCACCCAGAGCTCTGCGATCTGAGGGCAAAAAGACACTTCAAGGCTGACAGACAGCAGCTCAACAGTACCTACAGCAACTACAGCAATCCCATGACAGGTAGATGAGTTTACTCACGTGGGTGGATGAATTTTCTGTGAGAGCCATCTGAGGCTGCTGAACTATAGCAGGATTGGGGGCAGCCCAATCTCGGCAGAGCATCATCAGTCCTCTCTGGACTAGGTAAATTCTTCAATCATAAGGCAGACAATGCTGTTTCCCAGCTGATTTCTACTGTGGGTCAGGAAATTCCTCCACAGGACTTCTTTAGGTACTCGAAAGTCACACCAACACCTCACACTGCTCTCCCCCTCTACAGTTTTCTGCAGATTGATTGAAGCTGATGCCTCTTGTGAGAGTTAATTGGAATTAGAGTATCCTATAGAAGTCCTCTGCATGGTGGTCAGTGTTCCTCACTTCTAGTCTAAAACCCTTTCAGATGCTGCAGTGCTGCAGGGGGTCACACCAGGGGGTCTGCATTTCAACTGGCAGTACAATTGTTCCTCTTCCCAGAACATCCCAACTTGCATTAAAATCTTATAAACTATCAGCAGAAAGGTAGGACATTGCCTATTATGGACCTCAATCCCTTCAGCACACTCTGTATCGCTGGCTACTACTACACAATAAGGAGCAAAAAGACAAGTTTAAAGGTGTAAAGAAAACTCCCCAATCTTTAAAATTCCCAAGAAGCTTTAGAGAAGATGGCAAAGGTGGAGGTGAGCAGGCGTGGCTGGAGTGGCCTGGAGGAAGGAAGAGAAATGTGGGTGCAGTGATGCTCACATGCTGCTAACAGGTTTATTCTGCTGGCAGGGATTCCCTTCAGAAGCATTTGGGTAAGCACTGTACACCACCGAGTTCAATCTGTGCTAAGCAGATTAGTTCCTTACCGGTGAAAGGTTCTGGGCAGCAGCAGACAGTTGCTCACCATGTGATAGGAGGGGGCTGTCATTATGTTTCATAGATATGATATAATTATATGCTCCCTGGAGGGTACTTCTAATTGAATTATAGGGTGTCTCACAAGTATTCTGGGCAGCGGTTCGAGGAAGCTCTCACTGCCCAAAACAAGATAGAGATACCCTTTCATTCCATTAGATGCCCTCTTTAGGGAGCAGGCCATTACCTTATACGGCAATTCACTTTAAAAAATCATCTCCTCCCATCAAATTGGAAGAAAGGTACCCTTAGCAGAAGTTTGTTAATGCTGCATATTTGTTCCTCTCCTTCACAACCTCACAGCCCTGAGAAACTCCTTTGCCTGCCACAGGACAGCCCTACACCACAAGGGAGAAGTCCCTTGCCAAGGGCAGTCACCTTCCCCTCCCAGGTAACTGCTGGGCTCTGTTCCCAGAGTGGGGACAGGAAATATGGCACCACATGAGGTATGACATGTCAGACTACGTGTACAAGGGAATCTCAGCCTTCTTCAAAAAGATCCCAAGAAGCTGTTTCCAAAGGCATTTGGCCTTGTCTGAAGCTAGGCCATTCAGGGGCTCCCATCAATAAGCACATACTAGAAGGGTCCTCCCTCAGCCTGCTTATCCATTTGTCCTGCCTTCAAATGCCCCAGGCTGTGAATGACCACCCTGGTCCCTCAGAGACAGATGGAGTGACCCCAGTGCAAAGTGGCTTTCTTCCCTGAGGCTGGCCATGCTTCCATTGCCTGGGCACTCAAAGCCAGTGGCCTATTTCACACTTGGATTTTGCTCTCCATTTTAGTCTGGACTCATTCAGTCTCTCCCTCACGAACCAGATCTTTCCAGGGGAGCTGGAGCACCAGGCTTGCAAACCCAGCTGCCCTGCTGTCTCTGCACCATGGCTCCTCACCTTCTCCAGCTCCTGGATGGCCAAAACCACTGCCTGGGAACACAGAAGGGACCTACTACTCCCCACAGATCTTAAAGAAGAGAAAAACCACCTGCCACTTACTGATGTTCTCCCAGCACTACAGGCAGCAGATCCTTTGCACTTTACCCTCTCCCCTGGGCACTGTGCTCCAAGGAAACCACTCTGCACTTCTCTCCTGCTCTGCCACTGCTGTCTACAACTTACTGTCCATGTCAAGCCAGGGGAGATATCACATCTGTTATGCTGGCTTTTTGCTGCCCCATAGCATATAAAGGATTGGTTAATCAGGCCTCTGACTTTTTTTTTTTTTTTTTCTCAGTACCTCAAGGGAAAGCCAGCACCAGCTGCCTACCACAAAGTCTAATGACCTAGTGAAGCTGCCATCAGCTCTGACTCCTGCCGACCATGTCTAGCACTGCTCCACTTCTCAGGCCACAAAAAGAGCAAGAAAGACAATTATGTCAAGAATTTGCTAATCATAGAAAATTAAGACTTTCCAATAGGACAGGCACCATGGTTGCCACTGACATAGTGTGCTCAGCTCCTCACACTTTCCCAGTGCTACAGCCTCTCACACCAGCAGTAGGCAGGCTCCTCCATCCTGCCACAGCTTTCAGGTGCTGGTCTGCAGGATCCAGCCAATGAAACCCTGGAAGCCAGGCTACTAGGCAAACAGTTATTGCTCATACATAGTCCATTCACTGTGCTTCTTTCTGCATTATTCAGAGTTCTGCCCACCTCTGGTGGTGTCAGCTAATAGGACACATCTGGAAAAAAAAATGCCAATTCACCTGTTCCCTCCTCCCAGCTCCACCACAGAATGAGAAAACTACTGTGAGCTACCAAAGGCCACCACAAGCCCCCCCCAAAATAACCATTTCTGATGTCTTAGAAAACAGAGCATTTGATTCCTTGCAAAGACAATACACTGGTCCTGGCACATCCTTCCTAAACATCATTGTGATCTAGTTGTCTTTACTGAGGAAAATGGAGATAGCAGTATTAAACCAAAATTCTCAAGCAAATGAGGTAAAGGAGAGACCAACCCAGGAGGAAAGATAAGTAAAGCACAGATAAATGGAGCAAAATTTCTACATTAAATATTGATAGTTTTATCACACATTTTTCTTTAAAGGATAAAAGTGAAGCAGCACAGTGCTCACTTTTCTGAGGGTAGGTAATTTTCTGAGGCAATTTTCTGAGGGTAGGACACATTTGGCTTGCTTATCTCATGGAAGGAAAAACAGAAACACAAAAGGTAATCCCTAACCCATTTCACTTTAACAACATACTTTTTCTCAGAGCACTAAAGAGGGCCAGCAGGAGATAAACCATCAATGACACACTCAGCCAAACAGCCACAGCACAGGCAGGAGCAATCACTCTTGGAAACTCTTTGTGGGAGAGAGGTCTCTTTCTTCCCCAGCACCTGAAAACACCAAAGGAGATTTTCCACCATCTAACAGAAGAAGCAGAACAGAGCCATGGCTTTTGCTCACATGAAGTGGAGCATCAAGTCCTGGTCTGCTTTTAACATGCAGAAGGTCTCCACATGAGGATGTGGAAGGAGAGAGGCAGGACAAGCAGAGGCTGTCAGGAATGTGATGTTCAGAGGAGGGTTTCCAGTCACTACAGTCCAGCTCCGGGGCTGCACCATGCTCCACATGAAGCTGCTCAGGCTTTGTGGCACCTCAGCAGATGTCTGCACTGGCATCCTAAGGACAGTTCCTGCAAACTCTGGCAGGAAGAACTGGTCCTAGCTGATATTCAGACTTCCACCTCACTGCTCTTCCAGCACAATCCACCCAAGGAGTCCAACCCAGGAAGCAGCTGGTGCCTGCTCAACACCAGGACTGTCTTCAGCTGAAATGCTCACAGCAATACATCCTGGCGCCCAGCACCCAGGCAGAGACTTGAGGGGCCTCATCTGTCAACAGCCCATCTGCTAAGACAGCTGTAAATATGTATGAGTCCACATTCCTCCCAGCTTTAATCTGCTGTTTTCACTGAAACTAAATGGAGGGTGAACTTGGTCCCTGGTGCTTCAATCAGCTAGCATAGCAAAATCTTGTATCACCTTTTTTCCCTGACATGAGGTAAATAAAAACCAAATCACACTGCTAGCAACAGGTAAATCAGCTCTTATTTGAAACAGCTCCCATCTTGCACCAGCATGAGATGCTTCTCTTTAATCATATCAAAAACATGCTGAAGGACCTCTGGGTAGGGATACTTTAGACTCTATCGTTCTCATAATCTCAATTACAAAGGATAAACCCATACTTAACACAAACTTTACTGGCACTCTGATTTGTTAGAAGTCACAGACACTTTATAATAATGCTGTAAGTAGCATTTCTGGCTACTGCTGGCTTTCAAAAACAACCCAGTATGTATGATGGGATGATACATGGTCCATCAAGCTTGTCACTAGCATCTCTTCTTATCCCCTGAAGCTGCATCATTCAAGCTGTGCTTTCTCCTTCTTCTTTACATGTGGGAAACAAATACAACCTGTGCCTCTAACCCTGTGTGTAAAGGGCATGACTTCTAAGTTACTCATTTTGCAAAGGTGCTCCACTCTGTAAGGCATGAGTCAGTATGAGTTAAGCAGGCAAAACCACAGTAAGTTTGTTTTATCTTGGACCAGTTCTGGTCTTTGTTTTTAAACCCAAAACTTGAATGTGTCATTTGTCAGAGTGAATTTCCCTGTGTTTGCCCTAAACTAGGAATATCACTGTCCTCTCCTATACATCCCAGAATATCCCTCTGAAGGGCCTTCTACTTGAAGAGCCATAAGCTTCCCAAGAGCTGCTGAAGAGCTAATCTCTGCCATGTGCTTCATTTTTGAGCTGGGGTCCCAGGCCTCCCCTGTTTAACACTGTCACATAATGCCTCCTTTGATAGGCAAGAAGTCACAGTCCCTAAGACAGGATGTTGTTTGTCCTTCATGAAATTACAGAGGGCAAGTGTCCAGAGGGCAATCCTCCTGACACCTGCCAACAAGACTATCTGGGAAGGTAAAGGTCAGCTCAGGGCTTCTCTTCTTCCCAGTGTGGTGTCAAGGTCTCACATTTCTGCAGGCTGGTTTTACAGACACTCCAGAAACAGTCCCCTGACGCCTTACACTAATCCCCTGCAGGTCACATCACCTAGACTTCACAGTGGGATGGACTGTAGCAGAAATTAAAGCAACTGTGCATATATGTAAAGGAATTCAGTTAAATTAGATACTGCTGAGATACTGCTAGGAAAACAGACAGGAGAATTTCACAGCAAAAACCAAATACAACAGCCTTTCACCACTGGCAAAATAGTGGAGGCGAGTTTGTGTAACTGGAGGGCAGCTGCTACTGTTTTCCCTTAATGTGAATTAAAATAGGCATCAAGAACTTCTAATTTAAGTGCAGAAGCAGGAAAAGAAAGCCAGAAGGTGCTTACCCACTAATAGAGACAAACTAGAGAAAAGTTTGGAGGATTCAATCCCAACAAGCTCTAATGGGAAGGAAGCATTTCCTCCTGAGAGAAGGAAAGCTTCAGCGTCACAAAACAAATTCTCACTGCCTGGAGTCTCACTAATAAGTCTTAATTTTTTGAAGGCTGTCTTCTCAGAGCCCAGAGCCTTAGGGTCAGTGTATGGTGCATGAGAGCTATTTAACCAGATTTCAGACAAAAGTACCAAAATAATTTTGTTATTACCTTGGTCCTTAATTGGAGTCCTCACAGCTGATATAAATAAAGCAAAGTCTGCTGATACAGCAGACCTCCGTGTCATATAGCCAAAATTTAATTTAGGAAAATGAACATCCAAAACTGCATCTCCTGTTGTCAGCTTGGGGGAATAGTGAGATATTCCAGTTACTGCCTATACCTTTATCACCACCACTCTCAGCAGCTGGAGAGAGGTCAGTGAATCTGCAAAAATTCAATGTGGTACTGAGTAATGGGGAACTATAAGCTGGATGTACCGAGACCTTCTCTGGATAGAGCATAGGTCAGCAATTCAGGGAGATCAGTTTTTATTCATGTCCTTGCCTTTGATATGTTGGGTAATCCAGAAGGAAGAGAAGTCACTTTCTCTGTATTTTTTCCACATCTGCAAAAGGGGAATACTGTCTCTCAATCTCCTTTGCTATGAGATCTACTGATGAAACACCAAGCAAAATAGCTATGTATTAATAATAGCATTCTCCTCAAAATGACACAACCATGACTGTGTGTGTGATCAAATTAAAAAATTAAGTTGACAGTTTCCTCAAGTGCTGCATGGCAAAAAGGAAGGCCAATTAGTGACACTAAGCCTCAGCGTGACATCCTTCAACCAGAAACCACCGCTCCCTTTTCTCCACTATCACCTTCATCAGATCTGCTGGAAAAAGCCAAAGCCATCATGGCAGGTGAACAAGCAAGGGGTTAGTGCCCAGAGCCTCTGTGTCCAGGCACTGGAGGGGAAAAGGAGAGGGAAGAGATACTGACCTTCCTACCAAACAAGGGTGGCACAACACACAGGAGAGAAGGTAGCAGCACCAGCATGTGCTGTCTGCCCTGAGGCAACTGGTAACCAGCAGCCTTAGGGCACAGCAGCAACATGACCTTGATCCAGACAGGACCACCTCTAGCCACCCCATGCACACAGGCATTGCATGAGCCCCCTGCCAGAAAGTGTCTGAAGCCCTCACCAGGAAGATGATTTTTCACTGCACAGTGTCATGGCAGACCTGTGGAAGACCAGTGTTACCAAACTAAGCACATACTGGGAGACAACCCGAGGCTCACAGTGACTACATGGTGCAGACACAGCCATGCACACAGCAGCCTACGGGATTCTCTGGGGAGAAGCAGACAAGGAGAGGCAACATGCAATTTGCACAACAGCCTGGCAAATCTTGAGGGGAAGGAGCAGTATCTCACTGCCTACTGAGGCAGGCTTAATATGTTTGTCTCCAGCAGTCTCTGTATAAAAGGAGTAGACAGCCCTTCTGATATTAAGTGCTCTGCCTAACACACACATAGATAAGGGACTTTAGGTTTCCATGTGTTACCAAAGTTAAGCCATGCTGACTTTGTGAAGAGGCTTTGCAGCCTATTGAATACCAGTTCAACACCACAGCATCTCTTAGTAGCCAGTTCCTTCCTGATCCACAGGCAACACTCTGTGGAGGCTCAGGGCAAATGGCTGCAATTCTGGTAGTCTGCAGGTCCTGCCAGTAACTCAGCAAACAACAAAGGCATCTACCAAAAGTAGATCTCTTGGGATAAGCCTTAACTTGGTACAGCTGCTGCAAGTGGCAGGGCCACAGCAGAACTTCATTGTCTAGCTGGCATATCAACTAGCTATTGGTAACTGGTATATCTTTCCAAACACTCTAAAACAAGACACAGACAAATTTCCATATGAATTTGAACAGTTTTAAACAAAAGAAACAATTTAAACAGAGAAAAATTAAACTAAATTTAATTACTTGATAGGAGTTCTCTTTCTAATGTAAAAAGAAAATCCTTTAAAACTCAATTCATTTTTTGCTTCTAGCTCTTAATGATTTCCTTACTGCTTAGACATGATAAAGCAGCAGAGTCAATCATTCTTCTACATTTTCATACCTTCAAGAACCTAACATTTATTTCCATACAAAATCATTTAAAAGAAAAGTATTCAGTCATCTTGCCAAAAAAAAAAAAAAAAAGGAAGCTTTTGATTTGAGATTGATCCTTTTAGTCAACAAGAGAGCTAGGATTCCACTTCAGTTGCTTAGATTATATCTGGCCCTCACTGGGGCAGGAGTTCAGAAATAACAAATGTATTGAAAAGGAGGCAGCATAATCAAATATTTGAGACTTGATCAATTCCCTCCTCAACAGATGACAGCATTCAAGATTATATGGCTTGATTCACAGCAATCCAACACTCAAACACACCCATACATAACACACATACACAGCCTGCACAGGACCATATTTCAGTAATAATGCCATTGTTTCAACCTCTCTCATCTCAGCCTGCTTTCTCTGGTATTCCCACCCAAAAGTGAGTAAGGAAACTTTGACTGTGTTAGTCTAGAAAGAATCACAGAGGCAATAAGCAAGACCCGCTGGCAGGACCCATTTCCCTCTTGTTCTGTAAAGCTCGCATCAACTCAGCTTTTTTTGGTCCCATATATTTTAAGGAAAGCCTCTCACAAACAACCCTGAGACAGTTTATTTTATCATGTTATTTCTAAGTGAAAACCTGTTCTCCATTTAGTTTCCAGGGAAAGTGCTTATCATTGGCCCTCAGGATCTGGTGGGTGGCAGTGCCTCTCCTGCAGTTTGATCTCAGAGATGGTGTGTAATCCAGTGCCCCTCAGATTAATTTAGCCATTGCTACACTTCAGGAAGCCAGCCTACAAACTGCTTACAGATTGCCTGCTGCTGCACAATGCAAGAGCGAGTTTTTTAGTTCATGTGATAGAGAACAAGCTGAGAGCATGAACTGGAGCTTTGCTCTCCTTCAGTTTACACAGATCAGTGCTTCTTGGTGGCTGCAGTTCTGCAGATCCTCAGCATACATTCATAGCCACGGCAAAGCTCAGCACTGTCTTGCATGCTTGCAAGATGCTGCTAAATAACTCCTCTCCTCTATGAGCCAAAAAATCTTATCAAAGTGATTCCATGAGAAGACTGAGAAGGTTAAGGCAGTGAGGTGGGCACGCTGGTGCAGGAGTTTTACACCAGCATGGAAACTAGAGCCAAAGTTCCACTTTTCCTAGGCAAGGATCTAAACAGTAGGCTGAAGTGGGGAGCACAATAATTTCTCACTGCTTTTTGACTCCCTTTGTATTGCCTACTGATCATCTTAGTCTCCCTGCTGTCTTCTCTATTTTGTACTGGGCTTGGTGGACTCTTGGTTCCCCCTTTAGTGTGCAGGGGATGTCAGTACCTCGTGATGGATCTCCCTCAGTGGCAAGGCATCTTAAGAGGCAGAGACTCAAATGTTCAGCCAGACAATGCTCTGGCTATTTGGTGACCCAGTGTCTTCAGACAGCCTTGTACCAAGCAATTCTGTGACTCACACACTGCCCTCTGGGTCAGCAAATCCCTATCCACCCATCTTCCCAAATTGGGCTGAGCAAACTGTTTGTTGGAATAGCAGCATTATGGGTCTGAAGTCCAAATCCAAATCTAAGTCACTTCACATTTGTTTGCAGCCTAAATATTTACTCAAAATTATTTTTCTGCATTCAGATTTAGAAAGCAGAGAAGGAAGAAAATATTAAACCCACCTCCTACTGCTTCCAGGTTTCTGCAGCTGCTACAACCTGCACCTCACAGAGGAGCTAGCAAAATGCAGCAACTGGCTGGTGTTCACTGAACTTAAAGGCCAAAGACTGATTACTGGAAATTACCTCCATGTTCTGGACTAAAATTCCATTCATGTAATTCCTTTAGGTGTGAATAAAGGAGTAAATAGGGAGTGAATAAAGATATATGCTGGGTGATATGATCTCCCTCCTTGTTAGGCTTATTAGTTTGATTAAATGCTATGTTGAGCCACTACACTAATTCTAGCTTCAAAAGAAATTAAAATCTGCTAGCTACATGATCTCCATGGCCACTGTGGCTAGTGGACTTTGTTCCCGGCAGGCTTCTAATGTAGAAGTGAAAGTCTCATTAATGCATCAGGTGCAGTCACCATTTGAAATATACTACAAATGTCTTGTCTATGTTCTAGGCCATTGCTGGTCAAAAACTACAGCATTAAGCAATCTACACATACTTGTCTCCTGGACTGTGTTTTTTTGTTTGTTTGGTTTTTGTTTGTTTGTTTTTTTAGGTACTGTGGCACAAGGATGCACCTGGTTCTGCTGAAAGTGATTTGTTTCAATCCATGTGAAGCAACTATATAGGCATTCTCTGACCTGTCACACTTTTCAAAGACAAAAAGAAGTCTTCCATTAGCCAGCACATGAGAGAAAGAGACTATAGGTCTGAGTACTCTTTGGCACCCCAAATCTGCTGGCCTTTCACTGGGTCTTTTTCAAGCAAGGAAAGTCTCTTGGCTTCAAGATCTGGTGAAGCAAAGTAGTACCCATCATATTTTAGGTAGCCTGCTCACAGGAGACTGTAACCACAAACCTAACATCCTTCTTCACTTTCTCCACAGAAATCAGCTTGTGGCACAGTTAAGGAGACTGACCTGCATGGTCCATCTTCCCAAAAAGGCCAGATTAGGACAGCTGATCCCCTTCCAGCTCTGACAGTGGCTGAAGCCAGCCAACAGGAGCTTCTCTTCCTTTAATAGGAAGAGCACATAATCAAGCATCAAGACTGTGGATATTAGTTGGGTTAAATGGTTTAGTGGGCTAAGACAGAAGGTTCTATCAAATTAGGACATCCTTACTTCACAGAATTTAATATATTAACATCCTTCTGGGCACAGTTTTGGGAAGCTTGGTACAAATATTTTCTTTCTCTGATATCAGATGCAAGCCTGCACAATTCTTCCTGTGATAGGTCAAGTGATGAGGTTTTAGCAAAAGGAAGTAGGGAATTAGTACTTGTGAGTTTTAGCACTAGGCTTGCACCTCTGTCCCTCTCTCTACTCAGCTAAGTGATTTTTCTCATTCCTCACTAACGTTAACAACAGGTACTTAGAGCAATTAGACATTATCGCCTCTCTGGTCTTTATTACTTCCTAGCTTAGCATCAACTACTTAGTATGCAATAAAAAAAGCTGAATTAATGGAAGGGTGCTGCTTCCCTTCTTTATTCTGTATGAAAACACTGGGTCATGGAGCCACATGGGCAGGCTGTGATCTGCAATGCTTTAGACCATTACTGCCATTTGCCACAGTATTTTATAAGGGGAAAAGCCACAGGTAGCAAATGAACAGATGTACAGAGATCATAGAGAAGGTGATGCAGGCAATATGGGTAGACCATAGAGTTATAAAGGCTGCAAGGATTTCAGGTCCAGCTGAATAGCTTTGCAGCTGTGCCTGTCCTGTGAATTAACTGCCACATAGACCGGCCAGTTGCACAGGCAAGCCTAGGGACATAGGTATGAAGTATTGCTCCTGTGAAAATAAAACTCCAGGACTACTGAGCAGCTCTTGCATGCCTGGGAATAATTGTTATGAACCTTTAATCTAGCGATTGCAACAAAGTCCTGTGTTTCCTATGTTTGGTGTTCAAAAAGAGGCTTTCCTGTATTTGCACAGCCAAGTAAAACCTCATCTTTTTCTTTCTCTCTCTACCTTAACTCTCCATTAACCCTTAGCTTTAGTACAGGACCTCAGAGAATGATATCTTTTCTTCCTATCCCCTGGCCCCCACTATTTCTAAGTCTCAATTTGTCATTCCCAAGAGGGAAGGGACAAGAGCTTTGAGCTCTTAAATCCTGCTGTCGGCTCTTGCCTGAAAGAGGTAAGTAGGGAAACTGATAGGAAGCTGAAGAAAGGAGCCTGTCCCTTGTCAGCATTCACCTGTAATGGACTCAAAATGTGGGGTTAAATACCATAACTAGACCCGAGAACAGAAATTAATGGGGTACTTACACAGTTTCATCATTCTTGAACTCCAACTCCCCGTAAGTGTCTTCAAAGTCTTCTCCACCTCCTTTTGCTGTCCCTTCTACTGTCCTAAATGGCACTATGACTGTACCCCGTGCACCTGATGTCCTTAGGACTTTGACTTCCATCACTCCAATGCTCTCACTGACATGTATAATGTCACACTCAAATGTGAAGATGCCAGCATGGTCATCATCCAGGATAGTCACTGTGGCCACACAAGGAGAAGCCAATATGGCCTTTGGGTATGGGGAGTTACTGAGCTCTGGAGGTTCCTCGCTCTCCACCACACGGAGGTTACTGAGCCGCACAAAGAAATGCTCATCTTCCTCAAATATGTCATCATCAATAATTCCCACTGAGAACTCCTTCTGGGTTTCCCCAGATTTCAAGACAACAGTCCCCTCTGTGAACTCATAGTCAGCACCAGCATTGGCAGAGCCATCCTCTGTTTTATAGTCCACATAGATGGTCTTGGACATGTCCCCTCCTTTCCGCACCACTGTCAGGAGAACGGCACCACAGTTCTCAAGACACTGGTAAGAGCATGGGTCAAAATAAATTTTGGAGATGAATTCCTCGGGTTCCTCTGGCCGTACCTCATGCAAGCTAGTGGTTCTCTTGGCTTGCTCAGCTGCGTGCTTCTTCAGAATGTTGCCAGCTCCCGTCATCATTCTGGTTGCTTGAATGCGATAAAAGGCTCTGCTCTTCTGCTGATGAGACAAGGCATAATAGTTGGCCATCTCCACCAGCTGGTCCAAGTCCTTTTCTGGGTGCTTTTGCTTCAGGTCCTTTAGGATCCGAATCATCTCTTTGCGAGATTCATCTACCTCCTTCCCCTCCACAGTCACTAAGTTCCCATCTAGAAAGTGAGAGTTCATCATCTTGCCATCCATCTCAATTCCCTTAGGGTGATCACCTTCTGATTCTATGATAATGGCCCTGTGCTTATCAGTACGGTACTTTTTGTGCATATACTTATAGAAAAGCAGACGTCTATCTGCTATCCAAGCCAGAACGACACAAAGTGGAAAGAAGAAAAGCGTGAGCAGGCCTTCCCAAACCTGAACCACACCTGGAGAGAAGACAGCAAGGATCATGTACAACCAGATGTAAGCAAAGATGCTCCATGCAGCTGTGACAAAGAAAACCCTCAGGTGTTTTATCTTCCTGGTTTCCCCATCAGGGATCACATAGACACAGATGGCAATGATGATAAACATATTGAAAGCAGCACTGCCAACAATTGTAGATGGCCCCAGGTCTCCAGCTATGAATCCATGCCCACACACTTCTATCAGAGACAAGAGGATCTCAGGAGCAGAGGAGCCCAGAGCCATGAGGGTCAAGTTGGAAACAGTTTCATTCCAAATCCGAATGGTGGTCGTTGTGGTCTCTCCATTGGGTTTCTTAATTGTTATTTCTTTCTCCTGTGATGTAATGACCTCTATAGATGCCATGAAACGATCTGCAATGATGGAGACTCCAAGGAACATGTAGATCAGCGCTACAAAGTATACAATAACACGGGCAATTTTGTCCCCAAGAGATGGGTTTTCTGGGTACCATATTGGCAGGATAACGCCCTCTTTGCAATCAAAAGATCCTGAACACGAGCTGTTTTGTACTGTACTGGTTGAGTCTCCCGTCAGGCCAGCATTCACCTGCAAACCATGCAAAAACAGCACAAAAGTAACCAGCCCAAAATGGAGGAAGGCCGAGGTGACAGGCTGCAAGCTTAACCACGCCATACACAAGATGCAACTTCCACCGTGTAGATCCAAAAAGGCCGAGAACCTGAAACAAACAAAACAGAGAGGGGGAAGGGAAGCATGAGAGAGGAGGAAGATGCAACATTTACCCAAACGCACTTCAGTGTCTCACCACTGAAGAGTACTGGTACAGATGTATGGGTTGTCTCTCTGCCACTCTGAAGAAGGTATTTAGCAGGGACTCTAACAAACTGCAGCATTTACATGTCCTGCAGATGAAGATCGATTGCTAGAAAAATAATTCAGAGGAAAAGTGTGTGTGCATGTGTATATATATATATATGTATATATAATAGCTCATTCCTGACCTACAGCATATGCAACAGGAGAGTTGAGTGCTCAGCTGCCACTCACCTACTGAGTGATACCATTGTGATCCCCAGCACACAACACTTCACCTCAGCACAAGGTGTCAAACCTAAGGACCCCCCCACCTCAGAACCCAGGGAATAAAACAAGTCAAACAGTCTCTGACGACACAAAAAGTGCTATTTAAGGCCAGTCAGCAATCTCCAAATTAAGTCCACTTGTAGGACATAATTCAGTTATAAATGAAGGAGTACCTCAGTGGCCAAATCATCCCCACAAAGAGCCCCTCCTAATAGGCTGCAGAGTCTGCAGTAGGGTCCTAAGGCTCCCCCAAGATTTTGATGCACAAGGAGTCCATGTTAGAAGGTAAAGATATCAACTCAGAAATAGACCAAAAGACTCATGCTCGGCAAAGTGCCAAAGGCCATTTATCACTAGCCTCTCCTTTGCCATCTGGACAGTCACATTTTACATCAATAATCATGCTTTTAAATGGTCACAGAAACCTACAAAAATGCCACATTTAGGAAAAGCTGTGCTCATAAAACTCAGAAGACAGAGCAAAATGCATGTAACCACCAACATTCCCTTTGCATCCCTAAAAAATTCATATGTTTTCAAATATCTTCTAAAATGAAAGTAATCTCTAACCTAAAATACCATACAAAAACAATGGAGCTCATCAATGTAGCACATAGATTTGGCATATCACTGTCCAATAATACCTTCTATTACTTACAGATGACATTGCTGTAGGGCTTGCACCACTTAAAATTGGATTCTGAACCCTTCACATTATCATGGATCACACTATTCTCCTTCCTTCATAAACGAGCCTCTGGAAGAATTTGATCTCAGGCTTAACTGACAAATCACATTTGTGAGTCTAGACACAGGCAAGTATCTCACAGGAAACATCAAACTTAATAGTGGCATTATCTACAGCACTTGGAAGGTTCAAAAGCCTTAACTCCCACTAACTTTCATTGAGGTTTGTACTGCCAAATGAGCAGGCCTGGGATTCATTTCCCCTACTGTAACTACCCAAATCTTGGGCAGCAAGTCAAACGAAGTCTCTCAGGCTCCCTTTGTAGTCAGAGGGAAGAGACACTCATTTCCAGGAAAGGATCCTTCCTGTCCCACTCCATGCTGACAGAAAAGATGTATTTAAGACCTGCATCTCCAGATGGGATTATGTCCCTTCACAGCTCTCTCTGCTGTCTCAAGAGAGTCCAGTCAGGCAGTTTAGAGCAAGATGCCTGAACTTCAGATGACAGCAGTTCAAAGAGATGAACTGGCTCCTGAACACTTGAGGAGATCCACCCCCTCTCTCAACTGTAAATATTCCAGACAACATTATTGTGTTATCATCAGTAATAAATGGCTATTTTATCATCATGTTGTGTCGCTCGCCTATTTCCAAAAGCGGGTGCAATCTTCCCAATATCAACAAAAAACATTTTCAACTTTCAGATAAAAATCTATAAAGACAGCAAAACAGGAAGGAAAGCATGAACACAGACTGCAAATGAACAAAACTGTTCCTGACAAAGCACAGCAGAGGGGAGAGAATTGATTATGCAGTATCAGGATCACAAATCCATATCTGACACCCTTGATATTAAAAAACAATATAGTTCTTCACGCTGTGTGGACTAATTCGGAAAAGTGAGATTCTCCCACATTTGCCTACATGCCTTCCCACTCCAATGCCTACTTATCTATCCTCCTGTCTCCCCCAGCCCTGGTGCCTGATCGAGCTCCCAGGGATGAGAGGGACCTCAGCCCCAGTGAGGACTGTCAGACAGCCCCAGCCCCAGCCTTGAAATCTCACTTAAACACCCCACTGCCTGGACAGCTCAGGGTCACAGGGAGGACTGAACTGCCCAGAAAATACATTTCAGATTCAGTTTGATTATCTCATTTTCTCCTCCTTCCCTCTCTGCACAGTATTTGTTTGCCTAGATTTCCAGGTGCAGGGTGTTGGGAACCCCTGAGAAAGAGCCAGTGAACATGTGCAGGGTGACTGTGAGCTGCAAGCCCAAGATCTCTGGGCTGCAAGGTAGATGTGTGCACACGACAGCAAAATGACACATTCCAGGCGCCTCTGACTCAAGGTGCACACCGAGACCAGCTGCATGAGCACAGCAGCTCCAAAAGCACCCCAGGCACATCAGATCATCCTTTTCCATACTGCAGCTGCTGGCAGGTATCCACCAACCTCTTGACACTTTCAGCTCCTAGCTCCTACTTAACAGTACCACATCCACTAGGTGCTATGTCTTCCAAGATCAGCCATGTAGAAATGGCTGACAGAAAGACAGGAGTAATTTCAAAAACATATACATGACTCAAGCACCTAAATTTGGTTTCAAAAATTATTTAAGAGTCTAAGTATCACTTAGATTCAGAGCCTTGTCTAGGAATAGTGCAATGACTAAATGCCCTCTGAAATAAATCACTGCTACCACCAACTTCCTTTTCTGTGGGACAAACAACTTCTGTAATTAACACTGCCTACCTTCTGTAATGCCATGATGGTTTCTATTGCTAGGCATTCCTTGACACACTCCAGGACCTTGCCAGTTCTGTTTAAATTTTTAATTTGATTTTAAGCAGAGGGTGATTTTACCATTATTTATCAAACTAATAGTATGTTATCTCAAAGACAATCTCTACCAGGGTAGCCTCTGTTTATGTGTTAGGATCTCCAAACTCAGGCTATGTGTTGCAGACTAAAATCTCAGAAACTGGTAACATTTTTCTTCACTGATTTTCATTTGCTTTGACATCAAGTGGAGGTCACAGTCATTTTTCTAAAATGAAATGATAATAACCCAATCCTACAGTTCTTTGTCACAGATAAAACTTCCCAGTGGGATCAACAGGAACTTTGCTCACAGCCATACTGTCTAATAAGATCTTAATATATGTTCATTAACATGAAAAACAGTAACCTAACCAATCCGAAAAATACAGTGAATCATTCTTATGGCCATCCCCCTGTTGAAAATTGCTGCAAAAAATGCTTTAGAAGAGAATAAAAGCATTAAATTTTAAAACTGATCTTAAGAAAACATTGAGGCACTGGTTTGACACTCAGGTAACAGAGGACAAAAGAGTTAAAACTCACTCTCTGGCTCAAAGTCCACAAGGTTGCTTACACAAGGTGCAAGTTCTCCCTCTGATACAGCTACTAAACTCAGTCCAAAAACCAGTGGAGGGGAAAAAACCCAGTCCTGCCCAGAGTGCAGCAGTGGCACTGATCTCAGCAGGGCTGACTATGACAGGATCCAACCTTCACCATGAGACCCACTCTGAGCACTTCCACTGCAAGGTGGGCTTGCAGCACAATCTTGAGTCACTCCTAGGCATTCAGGAGGCGTCAGGATGTCACCCTCTGGCACCAGTGCTACAAAACACAGTCACATCTAGCGCAGAGAGGTGTCATTCCAGCACTGTCATCGCCCTGGCCCTATGGGATGCCAACAGCAGGAGGCCACAGCAACAGCAGAAAGTCACTTGGTACTGGGTGGTCACAAGGATCAGAACTTCCACTACCTCTTTGGTATCAGACATCATTTTCTCCCACAAGTCTCTGCCCTGCTACTGCTTCCAAACTGAATAGACGCAAATAAGGGCATTGGCAGTGAGGGGTCAGAAAGTGTCCCCTGTCTGGTAGGGTAAGTTCAAAGCAATCAATCAGTGCAAAAGAGAGACAAAGTGCTGTGAGCATCACTGCACCAGGATGAGCAAGCATTCAACAGCAAGGCTCTGGGAAGACACATAATAGTTATTTTAATGGAAGGAGCTCCTTCTACAAGAGTTGACAATGGCCACACCTTCTATAAATGCATAAACAGAACCCATAAATAAAAAGATGAGTCTTTAAATACTTCTGAAGACAGTCCAGAGGGTAGTATGGACCATGCTTGTCACAATTAAGGTCCCTTCCAACCCAAACCACTTTATGGTTCTATGAGACAATTCTATGATATTTTATAATAGCTGAGTTTCAGAAGACTGATGGTTTGTCTGCTGTGGATTTGTGTTTGGCATAAAGCTGGTAAGGCTATACTGATCTCTTATATTATCACTTTTTGTATACAACTTCTCACATGACTTTAAAGTAAAGATATTTTCAAAAGGAAGCATTCACAAGAAATTAAATCAAGAGGCAACATAACACAGTGATGGCTGATAATATGTAACCTCTACATGCCAAGTTCCTAACATCACTGCTCATTAAATGCAAAACCAAAGGCAACCCTCTAAGTCCCTATAAATTTCTTATTCAGGCAAAATGCCCCTCAAACCATCATAAAAGCCTTTGGATTTGACCTGCAAATAAGATTAGGTTTTCTGGCACCTCCCTCTCCTTCCCCTCTTCCTCCCACCTCCCAAATAAATGAGACATGGGAGTACATCTATGGCCATACATCCTCTCGCCCTGACTCGAGACTAGCCAGGAAAGGCAGCTGATTAGATCGCAGCACGGGGTGAGCCCCACTCAGGCGTGGGTGCTACACTGGGGCCAGGCAGAGACAGCTCAAGATGCATTTGGCAAGCATCTGTCCCAGCACAGAGCAGATACAGCTCTGCTATCAGCATCATCTCACAGCCCTGCTCTGAAGCTGGGGGAGACAGAAATAAGGCTCAGCTTAATAACATGACTTCACATTCCTCAGTTCCAAAGCACAAAAATGCTTTCTGATTGAACACACAGGGTTTTTTATAACCACAAGCAAAAATTGAAATTATAGCCTTTCTGCCAAAGAACACAAATAACTGAGTTTTCACAGATGAGGTATTATACCTAATGCACAGTCCTTCCTCCCCCAAAATAAAAGCTTAATGTAATACAAAATAAAGCCTATTTTTCAATTGTCTCCATTGAAATGCTATTGAGCCCTTTGCTCATCACTACAAGAGCAGTATCCAGAATGCAGGTTAAGATTTACCTGCAAGCCAAAAGTCACAACAATGTAATCAGATCCATTTTGTCTGACAAGTACAAATTTCCAACACAGACCAGGCCTTAAACTGTCAGACTGACGGCACATGCCTGCCTGTCTGAAATGAGCACAACCAAGGAGTCCAAGCTGACTTTACACAGGTTATGACACAGCAAAGAGGTATTTTACCTCTCTACTACTGCACCAGCTAGGTTTTATGAGGGAAACAGCACCATAACTCATGTCTAGGCCATGACAGATCCCCACAGTTCGGCTCGATGGAAAAGTTATGGCAGAGAGCTGTAGGTGCTTGTTGCTTTGCACTTCACAGTAAACATGCCAAAGCCCAGAATTAGCTGCCTATGGATTAATCCCCTTGGTATGTGTCAAAAGCAGCCTTTCTTTTTGCTCAAGATGGTGCAAAAAGCTACCAGCTCTCTTAGCAAGTCTTTAATATTTACAAGCTGCTGTCTCTACTAATTTCAACAGTACCCACCATTCCAGCGTGGTAAATGGGTGTTAATTGACATAACAACTCAAGTCTACTAATTCCTTATAGAAATGCTGCAGTGATGAGATCCAGTTACATTTGGTGATCCCAGGGGCTGGCCCAAGCAGAGTCTGTGTACAGCCAGGAGCAACCTCCAAACACTCAGCTCACCCTGGAGAACCAGTCCACGCTGTTTTTTCTGTATTTTAGTATCCATGATGCTCCTGGAAAAGTAGGGGCATAAAATAGCTAACCCATAAAGATGCCTGTACTTAATTGTCCCCTTCCAACACTCCAGTGACTGCACTTGACTGGCCAGGCATTTTATTTCCTTGCTCCCACCTGACCTGAAAAACATCTGCATAAGATAGATGGATATATGGATAGCAAAGCTGCAGTTTATGCTCTGTACACAGCCATGCATTGGAGGTGGCAGACACTGCAGAAAGCCTCCAGTGAGCAGCCACAGCCACACTTTAGGAGCCATCCTTATTTATGGCATGGGGTAGCACAGCCTCCTTCAGAGTCACAGTGTGTTTGCTTTTCCACTCCCCACACACATCCATGTCTGAGATTCCTCAGCCTGAGAGATAGCAAGAGTTACTCTTTATTTCCCCAGAACTGTAGCCTTTTTTACATTCAAAAACCAAAACCTAGAATTTAGGCTGACATGCAGATTAGCAGTGGGCACCCTCCTGCTTAAAAGGCAGAATTATCTGCTCAGATATTGATAAGAGTTTTTTGTTTTCATGAATATTACACAATCTCACTGTTGTTTTTCCAGGACTTTCAAGCAGGTAGTTCACACAGGAGGTAGCAGGGATCTCTGGAGGCCATCTAGTTCAGCCCCCTGGCTCAAGTAGGGCCACCTAGAGCCAGTTGCCAAGGACCACATCCAGCTGGCTTTTGAATATATTCAAAAATATATTTGAGGATATTCAAACACAACCTCTCTGCTCAGCCTGTGCCCATGCTCAGTCACCTGCACAATTAGAGAATAAGAAGCACATGTCCAGGCCTGCTTGTGACCACGACATCCCAGTGTTAGGGCACATGGATCCAGAGGAAACTCAACCTGGGTACAAACTGCACCTGGAGCTCACTGCAGTGTCTCGGTGACAATCACATGTGCATTTGATGAAAAGTAACTGTTGTGACTTTTCAGAAGTCACTGGGAAGCCTCCATTGCACATTTAGAAGCAGATTTTCAAGGATCAGTCTTTTCAATGCATTTAGAGGAGTTTCTAAACACAGTTAAAGCCTTCAGGTGCTTGTACCCCAGTGCAGGTGAGCACTCCATTTTTCCCAGTATGAATGGACCCAAACTGAGAGGGCAGGTTCAATCACATTCTCCAAACTCTTATGCTCATGATGTGAAAGGCCCAGTGAAGACACAGAAAATCTTCTCTTTTAGGTTTAGGAGGCTGAGAGAAAAAAAGAAATGGACTTACTTGGTCACCGACTTGGTGGTCCCCCTGCCTCTTCCATGGACTGTAGCTTAAGGAGAAAATGTGGATCACAACACAGGGTGTTGCACCAGGCACTGGCTCCTCTGCTGCAGCCCTCAAGACACTGGTTTTCATCACACTGTCTTGCTGCTTCATAAAGAGTAGTGAAGACCATTTGGGGAGCAGTAGGGGAAGGGGAGAAACATTTCAGCAGTGTGAGGAAAACTTCTTGTCAGTGAAAGACATTTTTTGTACTGCCCGTGGCAGCACACAGGGTGTGTTATTTACTGCTCCTGCTTCATAGACATATTATACTGCTGGTTCAGGTGCCACCATCAGAGTGCAACTTATCACCCGGTGACTCACAGCATCCTACAGATGACAGCGGCAACTCTGACATTTCTTTAGCATTCTGGTGGCAGATCTGCAACTGTTACAATTAAAGATTCTAGGATTTGTTGTCAACAGTGCATTTGTGCCACAGAGCACAGAGTTATTTGCACGTAGAGGCGGGTGAAATGGTACATAAGGAGAGAAAAGGTGTCATAGTCATATCTCATCTTTAGATCCAGACTTAGTTAAGAAAAACACAAGTTTTCTGACAGAAACACCTACTTGAGGCAAACAAAATAAACCATCTGATGTGCTGGATTTGGTGCAACAGGTAGGCAGGCAGGGACCCCTTCCCTGCCTGGCTTGTGGGCTCTTGGGACAGCCACCAGCAAGCCATGCTGAGTGCTAATCCCAGGAGCCAGGGCACACACTGTTCCCATCCTCTGGAACTGCCTGTTTATTTCTCAGCTTCTCCTTAAAGGAAAAATAAAAACAAAATTTATCACTTTTTTGTCTATATGCAGAAAAAAAAAAAAAAGTTTTTACCAAAAATGACACATCACACACAACAGAAATTATAAGCCCTCCACAAGTCTGTTCAGAAGGGCCCATTCCTGGCTCAGTAAGAAAGAAAATATTTAAAAACTGAATGGAGGCAGGAGCATCAAATGGGGAATTGGGAGACTGAACAGAAAACCGGGAGGAGAGAGAAGAGGAAGGTTACACTTCAGAAAGCATCTTTACTACTGCAGCAGAAACAAGTGGTTGTTGTTTTTCATACTTGATGGGAATAGCTCTCAGCCTAATTAGCACAGATTTCACTTATTACAGAGTTAGCTAGACCAGAGACAGAAGAGTTACCTGGTCCAGGCCTCAGGGACTTCCTCTGCATTGTTCCCCTTGTGACCATTATTCCCTAGTACTTTGTCCAGCTGAGTTTTAAATTATCCAAGTGATGGCATTTCCACAACTTCCCATAGAGATTCTGCAATGATGTAATTTATCTTGGAGGTTTTAGCCGTCTTCCTTATATTTAGGATGAAATTAAGAAAATTTATGCTGCTAGTTCTCATTATCATGTCCTTGGAGCACTCTCAACCATTCTCCTCCCTGTCTGAGATTTACATGCTTCAGATACTTGTAAATAGCTCTTCTTCTCCACAGCTTTTCTTTGGCCAAAGCACACAAATTTATTTTAATCTTTATAAATTAGCCCAGGCTGCCCTTTAATCATTTATCTTCATCTCCTCTTGATTCTCCATCTTTGAGTCAGTCAGAAGCAGATGAGTATCTATCTAGGAGAACCATTGCTCAGTGCCTGCTCCCACCAAAACCAGCAGCTGATCTGCCCTCTTTGGAGCAGGAAAGCTGTGCCTGGGCAGTGAAAATTTGCCTCTCAGTTCTGGTGTACAGTAGGTTTTCATGAGATACTGGACTGTTACAGAGGTTAAATCAAGATTGATATACAGAAACTCATTGTGTTGCTCACTTTTTAAGGTCTCTCCACCTGTTTGCTGTGCGCTCCCAGCACAGTGGGGCTGGCACAAGGAGCACAGTGCTGACTGCCATGTGCGGAATGAAAGCAGAGATTTCCAGAGTTTCAACCAAAAAGTCAAGGTCTCCAGCTGAGATGAGGGAAATACACTGTAACACGCCCACTGCTTCTGCAGATCTGAGCACAGCAGGAGGCATGAAAAATGCACTGAGCTATGGGTTATCCTCAAAATACCTCCCACTTCACTTGGAAGGTGCCAAAACCTGTAAATTCACTCAATTTGAATACAGTTATCAAATAAGATTCCACACAGCACCCTCACCCTTTACTGCCATATATCCCCACGTCTCTAATATTGACAATTTAGATATCTTAATCCTTTGGTGTTTTTTCAGCTGCTAAATCTGCAACTGCTTTAAAAAATAAGCCCTCGCATCCACCATGATTAATTCATTCTTCGTAAGTCCAGGCTATTTATTGCTCTTTGTTCATTTATGCACTAGCTGTTTACAGATTTGCTTTTAATATTAGCTCTGTTATTTGCTAGAGACTCGAGTCATATTTACCATATGGTAATTGCAGAGATGACATGGACAACAAACAGTGGAAGCTGAGCTGCTATGGCAATTACAGTAAGTGGCAGCAGTCTCCAGGCTATCTGCTGCCCCATCTCCATTTCTTCTCTCCCCACCCTCTGACGGCTTTCCCTGTGGGCTGTATAAAGCCATATGCCACTCTGATCTCTACGGCAAAGACAGGCAGAAATTTGCTCTTCACTACAGAATTACCAGACAGGTTGATTCACCTTTTCCCTTTCAGTTTGTGTTCCAGCTGCAGGTCTGCCCTCGCTGGCTGGCTGCCCCACTCTGTCCTGCCAAGGGCAGGTAATCTGTAATATTGTCTGAACTGGAGCTAGACAATCTCAATACCCACATCTTCTTTCTCAGCACTATAGCCTCACTAACTTCCTCCTGTGCCTCATCCACAGTCTCAGTGCGCCTCAGATATTCCCCCAAAGGAGGTGCAAAGGACCACATTTCGAAGGGTGGTCAGAAGCTTAATGGAGCAGCTCCTTTTAACCCACTCAGACACCTGGAACCCACTGAAATAACAATTTTCCATTGGATACCTAAACATGATTCAAAAATCTTGCAAAAAATCAAACAGATGACTATGATAGGCTACTGCTGTTTTCTCCAAAGAAGGACATGAGTTTATTTCTTGATTCCTACCAAGAGGATAAGGCAGACTCCATACCCAGACGTCATGGGGTTAAGCCAGGTAAATACATGATTTGGTCCATTAAGAAGATTCAAAAAATCAAGATTACTTATATGCGTTTGCCAGCTTGGGGGCAGTGCATACAACAAAGCACTTTGTTTGAAAAGGAGGAGACTTCTTCCCTGTCATTTCAAACACACCTGCAATAATACTCTCCCAATTCCCAGCAGTCAGCAAGTCTTAACTTAGATACCAGTGAAGAACATTTGAAAACTGGATGCAGGACATCATGCATCAGAAGAATTTTCTAGCAACATAATAATCATATTGCTGTTTATCTCCAAAGTGAAGAAACAGCATTCTCCTGGTATTCAGACCACTTACTTTCACCAGCTTTGTTCCCTTGACCCTCCTCTCCAAAAGCCTGTTTTTACACAAAGTAATCTTGAAAATTAGAACTGTCTTTCCAGCCTAGTCAATCTGCATACCATCAGAGGAGGGTGGCAAGAGAGAAGAGAGACAGGACTTAGGACCAGATTTTCTCTGGCGTAAATCAGCATAGGTCCAGTGAGCCCAAGTCAGCAGAGCCGGCTTACTCTATTGAAAGAGATGCCTGAGGAACTCTGGCAACATTTCATACAACAGAAACCTCCAAAAGGAAAACTTCATCTCTTTCTTCTTCACAACCCATGTCACACACAGCAGCTGGAGGGCACCTTCTTGCTTCCTCCATACAACTGTATTCCTGTCCACCCTGCCCTGGTTCCTCCCTACTCCCAATATTCCATGCTGGCCCCAAATCTGCTACAACTAGTCCTGCCAACAGGAGCAGCAGCTGAGTCATGAGAGATGACCACTGCAGCCAAATGCACTGAAACCAGACAAGAGAAGGAGAAAATTCTCTTTCTTCCCACAATCCCAGACTGCAGCACACAAGGCTTGGAGTCTCCCCCCTCCACCATGTGCCCGTTATCACCTTGGACCAGCACATGAGGTGCCTCATCCTGGAGGTCAAATGACAGGAGTCACTGGCTTAATGTGTGTGCTTGGATAATGTACTCATCCCATGCAGCACTCGCTGCACAATCTATTTAAGCCACCAGAGCAAAAAGAGAGGACAGCTTCAATCCTGCCATTGAGGAGCACAGCCTCCATTATGGATGCTAGTAGTCACATATCTCCCCATCAGTTTTACTCAGGAGTTTGACTCCCCTTCAGGGACAGCAGAATAGGTTTTTTTCATCCTTTTCTGCAAAGAGAAGATTAAAACTGAGATGCATTTAACTTGCTTTCAAGTGCAAATCTCTCCTAAGACCCTGCTACAGCAATAAAATTGCAAGGTCCCACTCTTGCTGCAAGATTCAGTGAAGGACTGACTTGAGCAACAGCTGAGGCAGGAATAAACAGCCTGTTTTCACACCCTTACTCAACACTCCCTATCCCTCCTGCCTCAGCCCAGAAAGCCTCTCCTGCCCAGCCATACTTCTATGGTGGTGTCCTGAACTCAGCTCTTACTGACATTGCTGATGACAGCAACTCCTGTCATCTGGGAAACCTGTCACAAGCCACAAGCAAGTGCTTTGCCAAAACAGAAGCAACAGTCCCACAACACCAAAAAGTGAGGAGCAATGGGATAAGGAGGAGTATTATCCCTGACAGAGCCACCATTAGTGTTGCATTCAGGTCAATGACACAAACAGGTAAAAGAACAAGCATAAAAAATCTTTGGCAAAACGATGGTCACTTTTCAAGACAAACAAAGCCTTGAAATTAATCCATTTTGCAATGGGAGTTCAATGAGCAGACAAATGAATAAAATAGGTAGTCAATGAATTTGAGATCTGTATCAAAACAACCTTCCACTCTGCAGACATAGGAACACTTCTGGATCACCCTCCTGACCCCTTCTCCCACAGCACCCTTGTAGTCCTTCCCAAACCCAGCTACCAAGACCACTGCCCCTTCATCTGGATGATTGCACCAAGCACACCATACCTAGTAGCTGTTGGCTATCATACAGATACTTACAAATTAAGACCAGACCACCTCTTCAGGTTCTCTTTTCAACACTAATTAGATGAGGTTTCTGGAATACTGCCAACCCAGCATAACACCCATGTCCCCTCCCTCCGCCCTCACTGGGAAATTAGCTTTGGTCTGAGGGATAGAAGTGGTCAACCAAGCCAAAAGAAGCTTGATACTGTTAGAACAATGGGAAGCTAGAAGACATGGAGTTTTTGAGGGAAGTCAGGAGCTGGGGCAGTTACTAAGAATCGTGAAGAGATCTATATATTTAAGAAGGAAAAGCAGAGGCAGGAAAAGGCCACAGCTGGGGGAAGGACGGGTGTTTGTGACTCACTAGGATGCACAAACAGCAAAGAGATGGATCTAGACAGGCAGCAGGCAAGCCAGCAGATTTTTGGGAGTGACGTAGGTGCACCAAGTGCAGCAGAGCATCTTCTCACCTTCAGTCTCCTGGTGTGATTCCCCGGAAGGGAGGCAGCTCCATCATGCTCTGAAGGTTAAGCTGTGCCTTCTGCCTGGCAGAAGAGCACATTGCAGCCAATGGGTAAAACTGCCTACCTACTTAAAAGCAAACCCCAACACTGCCAGGAGGGACAGGCTTTATTTTTAGCTGGGACACCAGCAGGGTCACTGCTGGTGCTGCATTTCCCCATGGAAGCCAGGGTTTCATGAAGTGTGCTGTGTGTGCAGGGTCACTGCGGGGGAAACATCTGTCAGGTCAGCTTTGGGGAGATGGATTATTTAAGTTAAGAGAAGAGGAAACATTTACTAGAAGAAGTGAACCCGAAACTACTCTGGAAGGTTAAAAGGAAAGGAAAAAATGAGGCTTAAAGAGTCAGAGTGGGAGGTAATTTATGTGAGGCCAATGTCTAGTCCACCCATCTCCAAAATGCTCATACAGGAGAATACCCCATCATGGTTAACTCCAGCAGCCTTCCCTCTGCTTGCTTCCTATGATGCATGCTTTGAAAGGCTCATTCCTGTCTAGGGGCTGCCAAAACAAAAGCAGCAGGAAGTCATTATCCCTCATCAGAATCCTTCACAAAAGAAAAGTACAGAGAGACCCACCTTGCCTCACACCTCGAAGACAACACTGAGAGCTCCACCTCGCTCTAGCCCCGGGGTTAGCACCGAGGCCAGCAGCCTCTCCAGGACTCACACTGGCCAAATTCAGCACCCACGGCAGCACACGGCAGCAGTACAAACCGAGCCTGCCCTGGTCCCATGAGGACAGAGAGTCAGGTCCTCTCTTGCTAGTGGGTTTCATGGGTGCAAACCTAATAAAACAGTTGGCATTGCTCCCACTTGCACTGCCAGAGAATGCAGTCTGGAGGCTTCAACATGGAGAGATTGCTGTTGATGAAGTGCTGAGTGCTAGTGTGAAGCTTTCAAGGGACTTGAAAGAATTGAGAGCAGAGGGGAAGTTCTCATTTTATTCTCTTCTTTAAAAACCTGAGTCCATTTGGCATGTTGCATCTGAGAAATAGCTTGGCCTAGACTCTCTGATTTTTTTTTAAATAAGGATCAACTCCTGTGCATGTTCTTGGGAGGATTTTGTATTAAAAATTATTTTGTTTTTTTTTTTCTCCTGCTTTTTGTGCCTCTTAATAGCTTAAGAAGTGCTTTGCAGACCCCATCACTCCTAGATTCTTTGCAACTAATTTGCATTCAGTACTATCCATTTCATCAAGTGCAGACTTCAAGGCTGAACCAACTCCAAGCCTTAACTGCTGCAGGCAATTCAGGCAGAAGCTTCACAGGTGGAAGCAGGGCTTCTTAAGCCAACCTGAACATTCTCCACCTCTGGTCATTTGTTACCACTCTGCTCTAGCTCTCCCCTTTTAACTAGCATACGTGTTTGCATGGCTAGGGCATGAATAAGAACCAGGAGTCTGTCTGGTGGAAAAGCAAGCAGAACCCACCACCTGGGCACACATGCCATGGTGCCAGTATCCTGCACAGGTGGGACAGGAGCAGAAACAAGCAGCCAGGGTGGGAAAGCTGTAGAAAACAAGGTCCAGATGACAAGCATGGCAAGTGCATTAGCTGTATGGGCAGAGGCAGGTTTGCCTCCTGCAGCAGCGAATCCTGTAACACCTCCTGGACCATGGAACAGCCTTGTCCTGCAACACAAGGGCAGAGACTTATCTCCGTCTCTATTTTTCCCAACTGATGTGTGGGTTCAGTAGTCACTGCATAATCCGAACCAAAACTAGAGAAGAGCATAAAGCTTATTAAGGTGAACTTGAAGCTCAACATCAAGATACTGCTTCCCAACAAGGAAGGCCTCCCTCACTTAAGTAAACCAAGACATCCACATCTTAATCACCCAAGACAAATTTTCCTGACAGTAAACAGTATGGAGAGCAAAAGGACAGGTTCTTCACAGAGAGCATTATTCCAAATACCCTCACCTGTGCATGGCAGAGACAGTGCTGCCTCTGCTAAATTGTGTGTGGGGAGCTGTGGCCCTGAGGCAGTGGTGGATTTCACAGCCTGCCTGGACTCTGGTGACAGACTCTCTCCTAGCACTACTCACATCGAGAGGAGCTAGGACACATCCCGAGTGAGCTGCAGTCTGACTGCAGAGCGAGGTGCAGACATGCTCTAACCCTCCCTGCTTCTGCCCCTACTCTGGGGATGGAAACCAGCTTTCACCAGGATGCAGCATATGAACACACTGGCAGGGCACCTTGTGTTGTCGGCACAAGTGGAATCCCACGTTCACTCCTGGACATGTCACCTTCAACACAACCTAAGCAGTCAGATCTAAGTGTCCTCTCGCAGGTACATCCCTGCATCACTACACTTCTTTTGATTAAAACTGTACTCTGTGATGCTGCTGTTTGCTTTGAGACAGCCTCCAAGTACCAGCCTAGGAAAGGGGAGTCGAAAGCAATGGCAATGCAGTCTCATCTCTCTATAGTTCCTAAAACTCTTTGGCACCTCACTGGTTGCAAAACATGCCCAGCAGCATAGGATATTTAGTATTTCTGATTGCTCTTGACCTGGCTGTCTCTGCTGCTGTCCTGAGTTAGGAGGCTTAGGTAAAAAGACAGCAGAGTACAGGAAGGCAGCAAACAGAGCAAGCTCCGTTTTGTAGCCTTGAAATAATCTGCTAGTGAATGGAAATAGAAGCTTCTCCCAAAATCTGAGTGCTCCGGAAGAGCTCCCTGTTTCATTATGATAGAAAATCCTCATTGGAGTGTTTTGTTAGAAAACAAGCTATCATAAAAGAAATGTTAAGAGCCCTAAGCTCCCTTCTCTCCCATGATGTCAACTGTCAGAGACATCAATGACAGCTCAGCTGTGTGATCAAAGGCTCCAGCAAGCAGATTTAAAGACAGAATTACCAGAAAAATGAGAGTTGAAGGAGCATGGGGGCATGATCATCACCTATTTATAAATGTTTCTTATGGGGTGAACTAATTACTTTATGATGCTGTAGTGCAGGAACAATGGCACCTGGGTCTCACTGTGACATTGCCAAGATGGGGTGGTGGTGCTACCTTCAGAATGGCATGACACATCACTGCCACCTCATGCTTTGTTATTCCTGCAAAACCCGTGACAGAAGTGCCTCGTGGGGAGGTTGGGAGGCCATCATGCTGAAATTAATGCACTCATATCTGTGACGACCCTCAACCACAGCTTACTGCTTAAAGCATTAAGGCAGAGGGGAATAAGAGAAGCCAGCTGCAGTCTACACCATGTTAGTCCTCAAGCAGCCCAGAAGCCCACTGAAGCTGGAGGAGACTTGAGGTAGTCACTGGATCTCATTTTGCAGGTAAGCAGGGACCTGACGTGGAGCTCCTCTTTAGCCCCAGTCCTCACAGCCCCATGTCACTGAAATCAGCAAATTCAGGACCACCAGCTCATCAACACAGGTGTTTTAAAGGTTCCCCAAGAACAGCTTATCATCTCATGTATCTCTCAATGCATGAAACTCTTCAGGACAAAGACTGTAATTTACTAGACATCTGTATGGCGCTTGGAAACACGGGCCCCCAACCAGGCTGATGCCTTTAGGAGTTACCATTATCTAAACAGTAAATCAACAATAGCATTAATCTGTGCCACAATACCTCAACACAGTGGGTGATGGTAGATAGAGCATCACAACTATCAATTTCCTGGCTTCAGAGACTTTTTTTTCCATATTAAGAAGATGTTTTTGTCATTGTAATTTAATTTCCTCCACTTTTTTTTTTTTAATATAGAATTAGATATTACTGCCTGGTTTATAAAAAAAAATTGGCCAGCAATCAAAGCCATCTTTTTAACTGTGAAGCACATGAAAGGCATCTGAAACATGACAGCAACAAAGAACAAGGAACTATTTGTCAACGCCACTTGGTCATTGGGGAAGCTTAGGGGAGGAGACTGATGCTGTTTGTTTAAAACAAGCAAACAAAACCCTGACAGACAGACCATTTATCTGTATGGTGCTTCACTTGAAAACATTGGCGGAGGGAATACATCTTCACTTGGTTTCTAATAAAAGTGCTGACACACGCTGTCGTGGCCTTGCCCTGCTTTGGGGATAGAGGATGCCTCTCACAGGAAAGACCCTTCAAAAATAAGGGATCAGGCACATGTGGGATCAGGCACAACATAGCAGCAGGTCAGCCTAGGCCCTTAGCAATCTCTCTACCTGTCCAACCTGCAACACCACAGCATCTGCCAAGCTTGGACCAGTCTCCTCTCACTTCAAACCCACCAGTTTCAGGAAAGCAGAGGAAGCAGGAAGCATGGATTCATCTGTGGGTACCTCCTTCCTTCCTCCAAGCCATCCAAGCTGAGCAGCAGTGCCTTGAGCATCCTAGGATTGCCATGCAGAACAACTGCCCACAACTCCCAACAACACAGTGTGCTCCAGTCTGACTGGATCAGACAGGGCAGCTCCTGCCCTACACTGGCCCAGCAAGAGCCTATGGAGCACAGGACAGTGCATGACCCAGGCTGGGCTTGGTACTGCTCCACTTGTGCTCTCCTGCTCTGGGTGCTGGTGTTAAAGACTGCTTCCCACACTGCCCAGGGCAATGCAAAGGATTGCACCTGATGATGCATCCACCTGATGATGGCATCTGCCAAGCTAGGTGCCATCCTGTCAGGTGGCAGCTTTGCAGAGCAAGAGCAGGATCTCTGCAAAAACAAGTGCAGCACAGAGGGGTGTTAGGATAGCTGTATATCTGCCTTCCCTGTCACTAGTCATTGTAACTGTGTCCTTACCAAATCCCCACCCAGGAAGAAAAATACCATTAATGATACAAATAAGACCCAGGACCTGAAATGTGCCTAGCAGCACACTGGAGGTATGCAAAAGACCAGAAACATACTTGCATTTCCACTGCCCTCACTTAAGACCTCAGCAGTGGGATTGCTACAGTCTGTCCTACCTTGGGCCTTTGAGCAATGCTTAAACTACCCACTTAATAGAGCAGGACTCATATTTGGCCTTAAGGAAAAAAAACCAGACTGGTGTACTGCACCTTTTGCCTAAGGCTCACTATACCCATCAGTCATCTCCTTCCCCACACCGGTTGATACTACATCCTTGTATTTACAACCCAAGGAAGCCAATTTGCCTCATGTTGCACACTCATGGCAGAAACTGAGGGCTCCTGGGCTGCTCCTGCTCCTCCCCAGCCAGCCCTCGGCAGTAGCTGGACATGCTCTTTTCCAACATCACTATTTCTATTCAGGAAGCAAGTCTCGTTCCAGTTGAACACAGGAGCACGAACATGAGCACCAAACGTGACTTTCTCAGCTAAACCATGATCAGAGTAAACAAATGCTTCCAATAGTAGTGGATGGAACAGGATTAGGGAGTCCCTAGAAATGCTTGTGCCGTGGGGGAGCGATGCGTCTCCTCGCTGCACTGAATCTACAGAGCACCCTCAAGCCCTCTCTGTCCCCCCTCTGTGTCTTGTGTCCCCCAAAGCCAGCTCAGCTGTTCTGGGCCTCCTACCAGTCTCCCAGGGACCACGGGATGGGTGCCACTGAATGAGAAGGTGCTACTGACCGTTACCTAAGTCTCCCAGCCCTATCGTCTCCAGAAATTAAAAAAAAACCCCAGCTGAATAAAATCACCCTTTTGCTTTACAAAGAGATCTCTGGAATTAAAGAAACATACATATAAGCATGAAGAGAAGAGAGATGTGTGTAGGGCACCCCTTCTCACCCTGACTGTCCCTCCAGCATTTCTCTCTAAATCTGAAACAGATATTTAGGATAAAATCCCCAGAACAAGCCAAGGAACAACCCAAGAAGTCAGGAACCTACCCGTTAAACTACAGCACCATCAGAGAGGGTAGAGGGGGAACTGGCCATGGCCTCACGTTTTAGAACAACAGTGAAATAAAAAAACAAAACCAGGGGCAATCGTTTCCTCTCTCACCCAGGGTGATTGATACTTTAGACACAGGTGAAAAAACAGATACTTTAGACAGAGGTTAAATAAAGCCCTGAAGCAAGGCTGGGAGAGAGGTAGAGTATAAAACCAGCCTACATTTAGGTCAGCTCTCATGCGTGTGCATGTGTGTGTGTAGAGTTCCTATCTCCCTGCCATGGGGGGCTGCGGGCCTTGCCGGCGGCCCCGTGCCCTATTTAGGGCAGCGCCTGGCGCAGCAGCTATATTTGACACCCGGGGTAAACAAGCCGGCCCCGGCGGACGGAGCGCGACAGCTGCCCAGGACGGCGGCCCCGGCGCCCCCGCCTCACGGCTGGGGATGGCCCGGCCCGGCCTGTCCCGGCGGAAGAAAAAAAATAGATTAAAAATAAAAAGGAAATTTAAGGGCGGGGGGCGGATTTTAAAAAAAGGAAATTTATAGCACTGCATGAGAGCCGCTTCCTCCGCCTGGCAGCCCAAGGCAGAGCCACCCCCGCCCCCCCACCTCGGGCTCCCCGGCATCCCTGCGGGCCGCGCCGCGCCGCCGAACCGGGGCACCCCCG
>VWYP01022141.1:262083-450199 GCA_013400435.1 Pycnonotus jocosus | reverse complement strand
TGGGGAGGGGGGGCTCCACTGTCTCCCCAAGACAAATCCTTCCGGTTCCTAAAGGGAGCTCATCGCATCTCCCGGTGATTCACCGACGGTGTGTGCGGGTACGGGGGGGTTCGCCTTTGCATGTCAGTCCAAGTTGCCTCGCTCGCTACAAAACCTGTGCTCCCTTTTGCTGCTGTCAGGGAGAGCGGGGAGGTGCATCTGGAAAAGGGGGTGGGGGTGGAGGTAAAATGTTGATAAATCCACCAGCCTTGATCTTCAGCTCCGTGCGGTGGAGTTTGGGGAGGGAAAGGAGATCTGGCAAAGAAGGAGGAGGGCGAGGAGGACGGAGATGAATGAGGGTCGAGGAAGGGGAGAAGAGAAAATGGATTGTACCCCAGATTGCCACTGAATCTGCTGGGCTTCCCCCGCTCCCGCGCTCACACCATCGGGACTCGGTGCAGGTTTCCTAGCATTACGGTGCACGGCAAAGCGCTGAGCCTGATTTCTGGGAGCCAGCGAGGTTTGCACAACTGCAGCAAGAAGCCAAATCAAAAAGCCAATCTGCGAGCCTCCAAACTCCACGTCACCTATCAGCTGGGAGCGAGCGCTGCAACAGAATTACAAGCCATGCATATTTATTCCTCTGAATCCAGGGGGGATTTTCGGATCGTTTAAAGCGAGGCACGGCGAAACCAAGGCAAACCCTTTCCAAAATAAATAAAGGCAGAGCACGTCTTGCATGTAACACGCGCGCATACACCTCTACGAGGTCTGCTTCGGTATATACAGATAGAGATACACACTCACAGAGCGGGGATCACTCCTGTACCATCCAAGTATATTCACTTGACTTCGCGTACTTCAAGCAAGGGAAGGGAAGAACATGGTAGTTGAGCCTCAGAGAAAAAGGTATTGATTGCATATCTGAAATTTAAAGCATCTGCCAAACACTTCTGAGAGATTAAATACAGGCAATGTAATTACACAGCCGGAGTTGGTCCTGGTATCCATTTGAAGCTGCATGCTTTAGTTTGTGCTTGCAGAAACCACCCAGTCATTTTTTTAAACCAAAGTCAAATAACAAGCTGTGAGACAGCAAGCCATTTTAAGGTTAAAAATACACATTGCCTCCAAAGTTGTTATTTGACTTTGGCAGAAGACTGCTAGGGGCTGGTTTCCAGGACCATGGAACAAAGTGGTACATTTATGCCTCACACAAGACACATCATGGTATTTCCACAAGTTTGTCTCCCCTTAGGATCCCTCTGGTTTTTCCCCAGCAGCTATGGGCAGACACATGCCTCCAGGAGATTTACTTTCTGCCATGGCTTTTCACTTCCTTAAAGCCCAGGTACTACAAGGCAACAATCCTTGACACCAGGCTATCCTGCCAAAGAATGGTCTGTTTCCTCCTCCAGAGAGGAGCTGTCCCCGGTCCATTTGCCCACAGTGACTTCCCATACCCCCTGGAGGTGATGAAGGCCCAGAAGCTTTCTGGTGAGACCCAAGCACATGTGCAAGTGCAAACCATCCCTCTCAAAAGCAGCTGAATAAACTGCCACGAGAAACCTGAGCCTGAGTCCTGTGCTGGGCAAGAACTTTTACTTCAGCCAGGCACAGGCAGCAGACATACAAAGATGGACAAGCAAAGGGCAGAACACTTACTGGAAGGGTGACATGTCAAAGAGTTGCACAGGCTTCATGCTGCCAGAAGTGGGTAAGAAAAGCTGCAAATGGGCTGTGGTCCCCTGCAGGTCAGCACAGACCACTAAGGCCCTGAAAGTCAGCTGGTATATTCTTGTTATGGCCCCATAATAAGAGCAGCCCCTGCCCTACACCTCTGCACAGAAGAGATCCAGAGACCAGGAAGAGCAATTATCTACTTTGGTCTGGCTAGTCATTGTTATTAGTTAGAGCAAGGCATGGAAGTCCAGGACGGATGGACAGCAGGAGGAGGCCACAAGGGGACAGAGTTGCTGCAAGTAAGTAAAAGGTGACAGAACACCTTGTGAGTCCCAGACTCAGCCTTTTATCTCCCCAAATGCCACCTGGCACTCCTGGTCTCCCCAAATAACCCAGCAAAGCAGTTTACCAGGTGGGAACATGGCACGGGATGCACATGGGCCAGGAGACATGGCAAGATCCAACATATGTAGAAGTGCCTTACTTCAGGGTGCTGGCCAGCCCTGCACAGGGTGGCAACCCTGAATGATGCTCCTGTGTGATGTCAGGGAGGGGAAGGGCTTCCCAGTGCTTGGGGGAACACAGGCACATGGGCATGTGTGGCCCGTGGCATTTAAGTGCCCAGAGTCTCACCTGAGCTGCAGAAGAACCCTTACTGACATGAACACATAAAACCAACAGCACAGCGTCAGTGGCTGAAACACAAGACTATGGGGATGCAGGGACTCTGGCACTGGCCAGTGTCACCCAGTCTCCAGGTGGCCACTTCCAGACCTCACACCTCTGCTAGGGAGGACAGCCCCCAAGGGTGGCAGCTCTCCAGTCACCTCCATTAAGCAAAGGAAAGTGCCCCAGCTGGCACAGGGAAACCCTCCCAACCCACAGCTCATCATGAGGCAGTTCCAAGCAACTGTTTGTGTTTAAGGCTCAGCAAGAGTGGGTCTGGAGCTGAGGAGCTGCAGTACAAAATGCTAGTCAGCAGGAGCAAGCCCTGGAGGCAATACACAAATTTACAGCTGACAATAACTAAAGACAGACAGAGCTCTTTTTGGTACACAGATGTTTCGTTTCACCTCATCCCACTACATAAAATCATGCCTAATACACTTAAGAAATGCTCCCAGGCATTTCCCTCTTTCCTTCCCTTCCATATGGGCCAGATCTTATGTTGCTCAGCTCAGGCAGAAATTTTTCATCACAACAGGGAGTATATGAATTTTTTTATCTCCTTAGTCTGAAAGGTGTGCTTGAAAAGTACTAACCTGAGATGAAAGAAACCAAACTGTTTATATAAAAATACTATTTAATTTCTTTTTTAAACCCCAAACTTCACCAAAAAACCAACCACCTCTTATTTACATTAACTTTAACAATTAAAATACAGGGTGTTCAAATTCCTGGGCTTAGCACAATCTCACTAAACAAGTATGGATATCAGTTTTTAATGACTACCAAGATTGCTTGATGTTTCAAATGTTACCTCACCTAAGGACCAGAGCTAATGGTTTTAAACTGACAGAGGATAGATTTAGATTAGATATAAGAAAGAAGTTTTTTACAAAAAGGGTGGTGCAATACTGGCCCAGGTTGCCCAGAGAGATGGTAGGCATCCCATCCACTGAAAACATTAAAGGTCATGTTGGATGGAGCTCTGAGCAGCCTGATCTAGTTGAAGATGTCCTTGCTCATTGCAGAGGGCTGGAACTAGATGACCTTTAAAAGATCCCTTCCAACTTAAACTATTGTATGATTATAACCCCAAAGCACTGCAATTCTACCAAACAGTGGTATATTAAAAGAGGACAGAATGGGTAGGGTTAGAAGGGACCACTGGAGATCATCTTGTTCAACCTCCCTGCTCACACGGGTCCCCTAGAGCACATTACTCAGGATTGAGTACAGATGGCTTTTGGATATCTCCACAAACTCTCTGGACAACTGGATCCACTGATCAGTCACCTGCACAGTAAAGAAGTTCTTCATAAAAGTGTGGGGACTTTTCCCATGAAAAATCAGGACCTTAATACTTCTTTCAGTCCTGTCTCCAAGCTCTTGAGATCCAAAGGAGAACAAGAAATGGAGGCTTTGCTCTTCCTATAGGCTCGTCCGCCTATAACTAGAGAAGATTTTTTTAACTTAATCCATAGATTCAACATCCCATGACTTCAGCCTTCTGCTGGCAACCATGCTGATAATAAAGATGCTGACAGCAGAATGTACTCAACAGCAGTGCTGTTGTTAAAGACAATGTGCATAACAGGCATTGACTTGCTCTGCCAGGCCAACAGCATCTATTAACATAGAAACTTGCCAGTGTCCTACAAGTCCAGAGGAAACTCTGCGAGTGTGTTACCTGAGTCTGAAAGGACCTGTTCTTTCCTCTTCATTCACCAGCTATGCACTTCACACATACAGATAAGAATTTCACACAGTTACCATCCAAAATTTCAGATAGATAATAGGACCATATTATTGTTTTATTATGGCAGACATGATGAGCTGTAGGTTTGGCTCCTCCTTGAAAATTTTCTAGCTGAGCAAGACTTTAGGATTGCTCCCACTATTGCTGTCCTCCTGCAATCTTTTGGCCCTTGGCCTAATGACCCAAGAATTTGATTTAGGCTAGATATAAGAAAGAAACAAACACCATATCAGCTTTTTTTTCCTTGAATACAAGCAGATTGACTGCTCCTGACCTCAAGTTTGTAGGAAAGGGCCTGGCACAGCCCCCTTCTCTCATTCAAGATCTGATCTTGGTGAACCTGTGTTATGTTTTGGGCTATTTTTCCATAAGATTGCTTTTCTTCCCTCATCAGCTTTCATCAGATGCCTGCTCACATTTGTGTCAGAAGGGATGAGATAATGTGACATTTTATTAGTATGATGCATTTTCAGAGCCTTGAAATGAAGTTTTAAATCTGAGAAAAAAATACTTTCTAGGCAAAAGAGGAAAGGAGTCACAGTGCAGAAGGCAGCTTCAAGCCTATCCATGATTACAGAGCAAATGAGCCCAGTTCAAACGTAAAAGTCTGTTCTTTATTTTTTCCTCCCATGAAAACCTGTTTTGCAAACCTGGTTAGAGCTCTGAAAGCCAAGCTGGGCTTTACACATACATCAGTGTGCACATTCTTATCAAACAAGTCATGGGATACCTGGAACAGTCCATGCACTCTTCATGGAACTTCCCCATAACCAGGGGATGATTCCTCCACAGGTCCTAGCAGACAGGGGACTTGCCACAGATGGGTAAGGATTCTTTGTGTATCCTTTGTACACTGCTCAGAAAGGAGCAAATTATGGGTTTAAACTTTCTGACTCACAGATGTGTCTGTGACAGCTGTAGGTTGCAATAAGATCCTCTAGTGTCATTGCAGAGCTTCCCAAGAGGTTGTGTCTGGGGTCAGAAGCTACCTTCCTTAGGTCTGGTTTATAAGGAAGGGCAATTCTTTGTGTGGTCACCTTCACAAATGTTTGCAGAGTAATGTAGAGATGAGCCCACACACAGGTGACTGATACCACAATCATGTCCTGGCCTGGGCTTGCCAAGGGTTTTCTGTGCAAGGGAACATAGACCTAAAGAAACTTTAGGCAGCATTCAGACATCATGCAGAAACCCTCAAAAAATAAAAAAATCTAAGTATGGCAAACAGTCACTGGAAGCTCAGGGCAAGGCAAACCCTTGAAAACTTCTGATGAGAAGTGACATCTGCCAAAAAATCTACCTGACAATAGAAAATGAGGGTACACCCCACAACCAGATTTTGATCATGGAGGAATCCAGGACACATGTTAATTCCAAAGTTTTCCATTTTATCATTGGCTTCAAAAAATGTGTTGATCCATGGTCCGTGGATTGACCACTGCAGCTTGCAGAGATGTGGACAGCTGTAGTGCAGCATACCTACTGCTCAGGACAAACACCCTGGGGGGCTTGGCCTGGCAAGCCAGTGTGTCCTGGGGCAGGAAACAAAACTCATTCAAAGGGGATTTTTTCATCATTTTAACTGCCATGTATGGGTGGTGGTCAGAGGGACTTTCCCAGGTTGAGGAGCTCTGAGACTTTCCTTATTTTTGGTGTCTTAGAGCAATAGCTTAATAGCAACTCCGTTCCTAGCTAGGTTATATGTTTTTTGAGGGCTTTTTTCCAGGAAGGACCAATGGGACTCTGGGGCTTACAGCATAAGGCTATGTGCCAGGACAAGGGGCACAGTCAAAAAGGCCATTTCAACAGCAGTGACTACTAATGAGCGACCAGCACCAATACTGCTAGAGATATACCCATTTTCTCAGTCGCAGAACAAGAACATGAAGCTCAGATTACAACAATGGATTGGATCTGCTCCTACCCTGCTCTCACTGAGAACCAAGGAACCTGGCCTCAGAGGAAGAGGCTTGGTGTGACAGAAGATAGCAACAAATATTAACATGGCAAGAGGCCTGTAAGCACATCAGCACATTCTGATGGATTCTCACACGTGTCTTACAAAGCGTAGAAGATGATTTAACTCACAAAGTTGTCAATTCATTTAACAGCTTCCCAAAATAATTTTGAATTCAAAAAATCAATGGGAAAAGTTCATATTTCATTGATTTTGAAACCCAACAAAGACAAAAATCAATTGCACCACCACCACTCTTGTTTCCCTGTTAAACACTGGCACCAAGGTGGTTTTTTCTGCTTCCTGCACCACGTGCTGGCTAATTGCAAGAAAAGAAAAAAAATCCATGTTTCTTGAACTAAGCCAGTGCTTCATGGAGAGGACGATTCACAGTGATTCTAGAGCAGTAGCTGGTGCGTCAGCCATGCGCTGCATACAGGCTGGCTTTCTTAGACCTCTTTCAAACCCTTCCTTTTGCATCCTGTGCAGTCTGGGTAAGCTACTCCCTGGCCAGCATGTTTGCCAACAGGTTAAAGCTGTGCTGTAATGAAAAGCATTTGGGGTTATGTTACATTGTGGATAGCACATCAATAGCAGGAGCATGTAATCCCCTGTATTGACTTTCAGTTCCTAAGGGTCTTCCACAGCAATTTAGACTCTCCTACAGCCATCCTGTAGCCATCCACCTTCAGAAGCAGTGGGGTTGTGGGTGCTCAGCTCCTGGGCAGCAAGTGCTGATGTGGCTGAGGGAGCCCCTCTCCTAACCTCACAACAGCTTCTGGTGGGCTGGCAAACAAGGCTTCATGCTATGATTTGTCTCCGCTTTGAGTATGCAAAATGCCAAAGCTGAAGGTCCCCAACTTTGGGGGATGTTACCACATAGCACAGCTAGAGACCTTGATAGCACTGTCCAATGGGGATTACAATAAATGCTGGATAAAGATAAAAATTCTACAATTCCCCTCAAGTCGGTGTGATAATTTTCTTAGCAAAACAACTGAGATTTACTAAAAAGTCTCCTATGGAATAGTATCTCTTCCTTTGCAAATCTGGGACAAAGTGAAGAGTGCCAGATTGTCTCTTCCCTCTGAGCAGTTAGAAGAAAGCTGTGCTTCCCTCCAGGAGAATCAGATCCTGGTTTATAAAAATTGGCAGGGGGGAAGGGAAAGGTGTATGTATGAAAAAGAACTATAAAGTAAATTAAGATCAGCTGTTAATGAAAGTTAGCAGTTTAATTAAAGGACTGAGCAGCCTGTGCTGGAGAGAGATGGAGAGACACATCCGTCTCTAGGATACACGTGGCTTCTGTCCAGATCTGGCAGGATCCAGGAAACACCTATGGGATGAGTGCTTCCAGTGCGAAGCCCACCCCAGACTTGTCTGATGATAGTGGTAAGACAGAGACAGCTTCCTTGGGAAGAGGCCTGTCATCATGACACCACACAAGGCCTGCCACCTCCCTCAGCACTGAAGACTTGACTTTAAATATCTAGTTGTGTTGCAAAATCATCCTTCTGATGTGTGTCATGTTGTGGGATTAAGTGGATGATAAAACACTTGTTATCCCATTAAATAATAATTTATTCAGGTTCTCCTAAAAGTTGAATTTACAAGAATATTATCTCTTGTTTTAAAAAAATGCACAGCCAGAAAAGGACTTTGGCACATGCAACATATATCTATCACATAATGGGTCATATTGGAAGGGACCACAGTAGGTTATCTGGTCCAACCTCCCTGCTCAAGCAGGGTCATTCTAGAACACCTATATACTATACATGCTTAGATCCTGCTGAACACAGTCCACCTGCCCTAGACATGCCAGCACAACCTGAAGCAGTCTCACAAGATTGCTCCAACAACAGGATCCCAGCCTCAGAACAGTCAAATTCAGACAGAAAGAAGTTAATTTGTGGAGAAGGACACATCTGTGTGAAAAAAAAAAAAAAATAGGCCTGGCCTTTCATAGCCTGGGGTTTCTTTCTAAAGGGGTTTCTTTTACACAATGTGTATTTTGTTCTGTACTTTGTACAGAGTCCTACATTCAGCCTCTGCCCTCTCCTCTGTCCCATTCTGTGCACTGTCTCCCAGCTACACATATTTCTTGCCCTTGCTCCTCTCACCATACCCCCTCTTTAAGTCCCTCTTCATGTTGTTCCTGTGGGGACATGGGTTTAGATGTTGCTTTTTGCCAACACTTTGCATAAACTCCAAACTTGGAGTAACTCCCCCAGATAACTGATTTGTATCCCAGAATGTGCAGAACAAGCTTTGCTCTGGAGATAACAGAGAAATAACTTGGAATTGCAAGAGCATTTCAGCCTGGAGAGTCTTAGGCTGCCCATCTCTGGCTGTCAGGGTGCTCCTGGCAGAGGGAAGCTATGGCCATTTTGCACAGGCTCTGGTCTATGTGGTTTCTCACATTCATTTTTGCACTGCTGACCACCTTGCAGCTACAGAGCAGCAGCTTCCATAAATCCTGGTTACACAAGTTGTTCACAGCATTGTTTACCAAATACACCAACCTCACCCCAAAGGCCAGGAGCAGAAACAAGGTAGAAAACCCATCTCATCTCCACATGCCACTAAGAGATTTGTCAGGGCTCACCACTGTACCAGCCACCTGAGCCACACAAAATAGGAGTGACCCAGCATCACTCAGCAAAGCTGACAGCAGATAAAACTCAGCTAGCTGAGCACTGATAAAACTCAGCACTGACTGTCTTACAGTAGAGCACTAACACACCATGTACTTCCCACAGACTGGGAATTCCAAGCCTCTCCTTCCACCTGCCTAATTGCTCACAACTGGGAAATCAGGATTTTGGAAACTGCTACCTGGCTACCAAATTTCCCTACTGTAGTTAGCAAGTCTCAGAGCTATGGGAAGGACCTGCTGGTCCCAGCCCTTCCCTGGCTTACTCCAGGAGCTTCAGCAGCACCAGGCAACTCCTCAAGTGCAACGGGGGCATTACTGATCTCCCAAAGCCACTACAAGGGCTAATTGCTTCACTCTTGTTGCAATACTGTCCAGAAAATGAAGGTGTGGTTCAGCACACTCATTATGCAGCTTATTCCAGAAGCAGTATTTACTCGGCAAGGGAATGGCATCCCAAGCGTGCCAGCATTACCAGCAGCCTTCTTCCCCAACATCATGTGATTTTGCTCACACTGCAAGATCAGTAAACCCTGCAGTGCTTAGATTCCCTTTCATTTGGTTCTGCTATGAGCCACTGCACTTCCCTTTCAGCTGCTGACCCTACTGCCACCATCTCACTGGTTTCAGCTACATCTAGAAATGTACTGAGCCCTCACTTACTCTATACGGCTATATTCCTATGGTATTCTATTTAACATCTTTGTAGGGCCCCCACAAGCACTTTCTTGAGAAGGAGAGTGTAGGGATGGCTCCATGTCCTACAGGGCACAGACAGCAGTGAGACTGCTGCTGGGGAACTAGGGAAAGAGAAGCCATCAGCTGCCACAGCCATCCCTGGGGAAAAGACCAGTGCTCCCCTCCTCTCCACTGGCTGGGAGAGCATATTCCCCATGGCAATTCCCCTCTGCCCAACACCATCCCGTGGATTGTTGTGCATCTAGGCATCCAGGCTGCCACCTGTCACCTACTACCCTCAGAAGCTTGGCAGCAGCTCCCTGGTTCAGGTCAGTGACAGACCCACTGCGCTCCTAAGGGAGGTGAAGGGCATAGCCTCCACCTTCACATGCTCTAAGGATTGTAATCCCATCCCTGTTATAGCAAGCAGTGACAGAAGCATGCAACAGAGCCATGAGATGATGCTCATTTCACCATGCCTTCAGAAAGGCAAAACCCAGAAAACACCTTTTATCTAGCCCCTGCATGGACAGCTTCCTCCTCATTTCCCTCTTGGTGGTTTTACAGTTTTTTACTGCCTTGATGAGACAGAGCTGTTGCCATGTGGTATGGACAGGCTTCAAGAGCAGCTCCCTTGTTGGACTTGTTTGGTAGGTATATTGCAATTTTAAGTCCTTTGTCAGTTTCCATGAACAATGAATGTGTGTTCAGAAAAGGGAAAAAAATAGAAGAGATGATGTTATTAGAAGGAGCAAAGCCTCAATGAGTCCCATCACTTCCCCAGCTGCTGCTGTGTCTAATCATTTTCATAGTGTATCAGGAAGTGTGAAATCACCGATTAATTTTATGACAGAGGTTTTCATCACAGAAGGTGGGGATGTGAAAGCACCTTCTGAATGCAATTGCAGCTGTGGGTTCATTCTCAGCTACCAAGTCTTCCCCCTTACCCTAGGTACCACTGGGGAAGGACAAGACGAAGCTGTCCAAACCAGGTCACTGCTTTTCTTTGATGAAAACAGGCAGATGAGTGCCAGTCCTTGCTATAGAAATGTCTCAGGGTGCTTGAGATACTGAGCACGGGAAGTTTCCTTCACAGACTTCTCAACAGCACACAATAAATAAGACACATTCACATTTCCTCTGGTTCTTGCACCTCTCAGCAGCAGTGAGGGCAGAGCTCTGAGCCTGGGTGCTCCAGCTGTGGAGCATTAAGCACCCAGGCTCAGCCTCCAGGCACTGTCTGAATTGTTTGAGCATTCACTGCTCTTGGCTAGGTCAAGGGCCCCCACATCTTGTAAGACCAATTCAGGAAACGCAAACTCATGAACTTTGGACAGTTGGAGGATCTGCAGATAATCCATCTTCACCCACATCCACAGCTGCCAATGTGAGACCTCTGTCACCCTCTGCATTTACAGGGACAAGTCCAACAAGGTTCCAGCCAGTGCATGGAGGGCTGTGGAGTCCTGGAGTAGAGTACATATGAGATCAAGCCAAATCCTGATCCTATGGAAACCAGCTGGAACATTTTCACAGTGAGAAGTATAGTCCACACCACTCTATGAGAGCTGCTGAAGAGCCAGGAGAAGCAGTGCAGAACAGTGCAGGGCAGAAAGCACAGCATGCTGCATCCAACAGCTTCCAAGGGGAATTCACAGAAGCAGACTGAAATTTGTACTCTCATCAGAATGTCACAGCCACCAATCCCCTCAATGGTGCACAACAAACATTTAATAACAACTGCTTAGTTGATGCCTGCTACTAAAAGACAAGATCACAGACAAAGAGGTCATTGGTTTGCTCCTGACCTTGAACTGGACTGGAAGTTATTGCAGCCCCACTAGCACTGCCTGATCCTCTCAACAAGAAGAGTGCAACATGCACGGAGACTTCCTGACACAGCCTCCATCCCCCTTGTATGCTGCAGGTCCTTCTCCTTGACACACCAGCCTGGCACATGGTCACTATCCTCCCTGGCATTACCCTCTGACAGTTTGTTGTTTAATAAATCTGGAGGGGAAGGGGTACAAACCTGGGGCAGCAACAATGAACCTGCTTCCCTGGCATGCAATGGTGTTAGCCAGCATGAATGAAGTGACAGTCCCCCAGGGCACTTGTCTTGACCCTCTCCAGAAGGGAAGGGTAGCTTGGGCCAGGTTAGCACATGCAGGTGCAGGTACTGCCTGGTTTTCACCAGTGTCCAAACCAGACTGATCAGATCAGAACACTGGGACAGAGAGAAGCCCTTGAGCCAGGATACAAAACTAAATCAAAGTTTTATGGGCTAGGATGAAAGGGGAAGTACTTCAAAGTCTGCAACACATTAATTTTCCTTTCTGCTGTGGTTTTTCCTTCCCCCTTGTTTTAATATGATGGATCACTTGATAATGACAGGAGGTCGCTCTGACTGACATGTACACCCGGGATAAAGGGGAGCAGGAAATTGGATCTGAGGCTCTGTACTGTATTTCTGTGAGTTCTGGAGCCACCAGAAAGAGACCCTTGGTCGGGTTGCTAATGCCATCACATTCCCCACAGCTGCAGACATGCAGTCCTGTGTTCAATTTCCTGCCATCACTTCTTGTGTCTAGCGCACAGCCAAAGAACAGGAGTATGAAGTGTATCTGATTTTAAGACCTACACTCATGAGGCACAAGCTCTGGCTACAGTAGGAAATTGAACTCTTGATGAAAATAGTTTTCACCAGGGAGTCTCCTTGTCCTCTCACAGCCTTCCCCATTCTGTATTGTCTGGGGCTTACGGTCACAACTTCTTTCACCAAGACCACTGCTCTAGCATTTGCTTTTCTAGCCCCACTTTTTCTCTCCACTGTGAGCAAAGCTCTTTCAGTGTACTGAGCATCTTTCCCTCCTGTCCCAGCTGCTCTGGGCCACTGTGGAGGTAATACACTGAGCACACCACCTTAGTAACCTTTACTCTGCTGCCTCCTGCATCCTATAGGAAAAGCTGGTTTCTCTGCTGAAGGGAGTGGACCACAACAGAGCAGGAGGAGATGTTATAATACAAGAAAAAAAAATCTCCTTTGGATTCAGAACTGGCCTTGCAAGAGATATCAGAACTCTGGGAATCTGTTCCTGTTGTGGGCTTTGTTGGATCCTCAAAGTCAAACCCCCTCCCTTGCCCCTCAGTTGTTGGGCAGTGAGGAGGACACTGTTCTACAAGGACCATGAGACTTGCAGGTGCAAAGACAGCCATGACATGGCACTGGGCACTAAGTTCTGGATCCTACCCTACTGATACTTTGAAGGAAATAAGGCCTGTGAATCCCAGACTGGGGAAAGGCATTGCTACTGGTGCCTATTTCTGAACTAGATTCAAACAGCTTCATTTTCTAGAGGCTTCAAAGTGCAAACCTGAGTTCACAGCCTTCACTCATCTCTTGCTATGGACAGCTTTTTGTACTTCTAGACTGCACCCTGAACAAAGACAGATGTAGTGAAATAGCCAGGCAAAGTTTTTGCTTAAATACAGCCAGGCAATCTGAAGCAAAATGGCCCAAATATTTCATTAAAATACTGTATTTTTATTTAAGGTCTACGGGCTGGCCAAGCATCTGAACATGCATTAGTTTAAATTGCTTCCCAGGTTTGGGTGGTCTGCCCTACACTCCCAGGAAAGCTATTTTAATTGCCACACCACCTGGAAAACCACCCAGCAACAATATTCTTTGCCTTGCCACCCCACCAGGCTGGACTGTACAGACAAGATATTGATGCAGCAACCTGATATAATCAAGAGCTATAAAAGGCAAAGCAGTAAATCATTTTGGATGCAACAGTCTGTCTGTGCACTTAGCCATTTTTTATGTTTTCCAAAACATCCAGTAAACAAAATTGCAATTAACCATTAACAGTCAGACAGCAATATTCCTTAAAAAGCTTGTACTCTCACAGTCGGTGGTGGTGGGGAAGGAACATGGCTTGGAAGTAGGTCAAGAAGTGTCCAGAATTAGGAATTACTTTACATTTTTTTTCCTTTCCAGCAGGTGAGTCATCTGAAACTTCTCGCTGTTGAGCACAGCTTTTGGAAAAGGTGGCTCTCACTTCTCCTAGCATTAAAGAGTCAACCATATTCTTTACTGAGCTTTCCCACAGTGCTCTTATGACTGACCATCAAGCCCACTTAAAAGACCTAAAATGAGAGATACAGCTCTGAGGGAAGCTTGTGCAAAGCTAACTTTGCAGAAAGAAAGTGAATGAAGGGTTAGGTGTGTGTCCTACACCACAGAACCATCAACCATCAATAAAGGGCAAGAGCTGCCTGGGCAGAGGCAGAAATGGTGCTGCAGCTTTCCTCCTTTTCTCCTAGCAGGTGCTGCCATTCCCCAGAGATGCAAATTCAGGGAAGCTAAGGAGAAGCACACAAGGGCAGTAGCAGAAGAACCCCTCTCTAGAGGACCAGGAGCCCAGAGTCCTTTCCACAGCACAGAAGTGGGTCACAGTCCCCTTGCTTCTCGGGACTCGATATTTCAACATAACCCATAGAAACACAAAGCCACCTGACAGATTTCAGACACTCTAAAGTACATTTTTGTTCCAGTCCACGAGATGAGCTTTGCTTTTTCTTTGTATCTCAAGACTCCAGTTTCCACACAAAGAAACAGTCAAGCTATAAGGAGGGTAAATGAGATCAATAACTCCTATCAGCTTTCAAAGTGACTACAAGACAGCTGAGAACCTGGAAAGAACCATACATTAGGCAAAACCAGAGGCATTTTCCCATTTTACCTTTGTCTACATTCCTGAGAAGGAGGGTAAGACCAAGCCTCCTTTTTTACCTACCTGGCCTCAAAAATAAGACAAACTCTGTTGCCTCTGGAGAGAGAAAACCATAGCAGCATCTCAGGCTTTCCTTAAAAATTGTGTCCCACCTGGCCAACCACCTCCCAGCAGGTTCATGGCAGATGAGTGCTACAGAACCAGCCATGCCTGCAGGTGGGTGCTTGGTGGCCAAGTGTCTCTGACGGCTGCAGAGCTAGTTTAACTTACCCCAGCTAAAATTTTTCCTCATTGCCTGACATTTAAGTGCCCTGTTTTTCCCAGGATTTATCAAGAAGTCAGGCACTCAAGGTGACTCATCACCAGCTAAGCCGGAGCCAGCAAGAGCTGTCACACTGCGCAGTGCTCTGGCTGCCCAGGGGGGCTGTCACTAAAGCAGTGACCGGATCCTCGCCTGCCTTAACAACTTGGGCATCGGCCGTGTGTGGCAGGGCATCACTCGGGTTGGATGAACCCCTCCTGTGCACTAGAAGTGTGGGTCATGAGGAGCGTCTCCTTCTGTATTGCAATGGGGCAATGCAGCAAAATTCAGTTTCACTAGGGCACCTAGTGAGCGTTCGAAATGGCTCGCATGCAGCTGCACCCAGATAAATAGGAAGAAAATCCCTAACTGTAATCACCTGTCAAATATCTTGCCCTTTCCCCCACTCCCTGTCAGCCTGCTCTTGATTTTCGAAGGGTTTGCAGTCTGTTTAGCCCGAGGATAAAGCTGAGCAGGTGAACTGGAGGCAGCAGTGCCCACAGAGCCTGGAGCAGGAGGTGGCACGGGCACCCACAGGAGCTGGGCGGCGAGAGGCGCTCCAGCGCCCTGCCCTGACGGCACAGCCGGGTCTGCAGGCCTTCCGCTCCGCCAGCCCCCTTCTCCTCATGGGCCCAAATGCCGGGCTCGGCCACGGGCAGCTCTCACTAGAGGGCAGCAGGATGCATTGAGACATGGATGCCAAAAGGCACCCAGCCCTCCGGATGGCCGAGAGCAATACACAGGACAATGCACAGCCGTGCATTGGATGGTGCCACCATTACAGCCCACACATGGGGCTGGGGAGCAGCCGGCCCGCTGACGCCCTGGCCGTGTGGGCAGAGGGAGAGCTTTGGCTTTGGAATGAGGCCGAGGGATCCAGGACAGCTCTGCCTGACATTAACATGTTTGGCACGGCATTAAAAAAGAGGAGCAAATGGAATAGGAGGCCAAAGTAGCAGGCCTTGATGTAGGACATGAAAGGAGACGTTTGCTATCAGATCAGAGACAAGGAGGCGCCTCTGGAAAAAAACAACACTTGAATGGCTGCTGAACAGCTGTGTGATGGACAGGAATTTGGAAAAAGCTGCTTCTCATTCAAAGACACACAAACCTGCCTTTCCCTGGCTTCTTTCACAGAAGGGTTATGCAGGAAGAAGATGTGGGATGAAGCAGTGTTCAAACAGTGCTGCTAAAAGCTGTGGAAGACTAAATTGAGTGCCTAGCATGAACAATAACAATGAAACAACACGAAGTTCATCACTGAGATCTCTGTACTGAAAAAAAAGTTGAAATTACTCTGTGTGGGCAGGTAATCCCCTGTTTTAACAGTGGAAACCACATTTTTAGGTTTACTTTGAGAACCAGATTAGTTCAATGGCACTGAACATAGCGCTCATTTTGTGGGCCAGGATGTTTCCTTCCAGTTTGGACTGTAGTGAGTGCCTGCTCCAAAGACATATTTTTAGATATATGGTTTGATTCTCCTTAGATACCAGACATACTGTAGATTACACTATTCAATTATTGTTCAAGCTGGTTAGCACTTGAGTACAGAGTAAATAAACTGTAAACAGCTTGTTGCTGCAGAAACAAGAGTACGTACCAGCCATGATGCAGTCCAAGAGTCAAAGAAAAATCTTCATAAAACTACACAAACCACTCAGAATCAGTCCTTTCACCACGGAAATGAAAAGGTCTGAAGGAGCACAACTAAGATATCATTAGCCGTAGCCATGCCACCATGGAGAAAGCAGCATTCAAATACCACTGGGAGTATGTTTCTGCAGATTAAGGGAAGCCACCCTCACTGGAGTTGCCTAGGGAAAGCTCCCAGGGCACCATGGGATTTTAAATCTGGAAGCATCTGCATAGACAAGGGACATTTGACAGCAAGAACTGGATAGAGTCAGGTATCATATGTTATGGGAGTGACCACCCATATAGTACAATGCATTCTGCACATGGCTAGCTTTCAGTAACTTAACATGTTAAAACTAATATCTTATATTTTTAACTGATCTACACTATTTCAAGCAGAAATTTTTGAGCCTGAGGCAGGGATTACTCAATGTGTTTAGATAGTGTGACTTGTGTAAGAAGGCAGCCCAGAGGAGGTACAACACTTTTCCAAGGCTTTGTGACAATGCCAATATCAGAAGAGAGGACTTCTGACAACCCCTGCTATTTGTTTGCACAGCACATGCACAGGAAGATATCTCTTTTAGCTCTGCTCAGGTGGTTACACATCTTTCTGCTCCTGCAATGTGGACAGAGGAAGAGCTGCCCACAGGAACCATGCAGTACTCCTTGCCTACCACTACATCCCACCTGCAATAACACCCTGAGGAGCCCAAAGAGGAAGATGGTGGTACAAGAGGCACCACAAAGCATCAGGTCCAGTCTGGGCAAGGGAGAATAAAGCAAAGAGCAAGCAAATATAGTTAAAGGGTTTTAAAACCCCAAACCAAATCAACCAACCAACCCAAATACAAAAAAAGCAGACCATTTTTGAGCTGTGGCAAATTTGCCCTGGAAAAGCAGTGCAAATAATTAGAAGATAAGGAAAAACTACCCCCCAATCTGCCTCTTGTATTTAAAAATCACATAAAACCCATAGATGGGTTTTAGCCCCTCAATCTGCATTCTCCATCTTTACAAATACAGGTCATGCAGATAAAATGAGAAAGGTGAGAGCAGTGACAAAGAACAGCGGTGGAAATCACCAAAGTACACTCCTTTCCTGAGGAGGGAATACAGCTTTCCTCTGCTGTCATGCCATACCCAAAGCTTGCCAAAATCACAGAGGGACTAGGGACCTTCTTCCTCTGGGAGACAGCAGCATGTAGGATCTGATGGATACAGGGCATTGCCTGTGACTGCTACTGGTTCAGACCCATTCTTACTCGGGAGCTCTTTGCCTGCTGCTGTCTGAGTACCCAAGGAAACTGGTCTTCCTGGGCTCATTCTGCAGATGAGTGTCTCCAGGAGAAGACTGTGGTTGCAGTGCCCAGTCAGCCCTCTTTGTTCAGAGCCTTCAATGCTGGTTTAACCACAAGGGAGGGACAGCTTGCCCTGCCCCAGTGCTGTCCCCTGGGATGCTGGCAGATATGGGAGAAACCACTGGCAAGGGAGGTACACAAGGGCTTTGGTCTGCAAAGCTGAGCTTGCTAAACACCACAGAGTGCTTAGCCAGGTGGCAGTTCTGCCCTCATGGCTGAGGGCAGCCATGGCCACCAGCTCCTTCCCAACCCACTCACTGAGGGAAAGATGCCTCAAACAAAGACTCTGAGTTGGAGGACAGCCAGGATTTGGCCCTGTGCATCATTTAAATAAGTTTCTTCAGCTATATTTGGACCTCTGAAATACTCCCATGTTTTGAGATGGCTTCCCAGAACAATTAAGTGTTCCAGTGGGTCTGTATGCTCTGTCTCTCCTCCTGTCTCCATAACACTCTGATCCCAGCGGCTGGAAACGTCGCCCAGACAGAACAAGACAAGAACACAAGTAACTTCCCTGTGTTTTTAGGGAATGGAAGCAGGACACCAAGCCCCAACCCTACAAATAGTTATCTTTGAGTGCATAATTCTTAATTATACACTTAAGCAAAGCCTAGAGTAATTTACTAAGTTAAGCATGTAATTCCACTTTAACTGATGGGTGAGTCCCTAAAGCAAATGCTTATGTGCACACAGGGCTGCTCCCTAACTCAGCCAAGACTCACTGGGGAGCCAGAGAGGCCTCGCTCGGGTGGCACTGGGGATGCCTTAGCGAGGTATCAAACTGATGTGCACACAAGTGGATGACAAAGCCATCCCCGAAATTTGTACCATGAACCCAAGTCACCAAGAGAACAACTCTGGGTGAAAACAACCCACTTTTACTGGAAGAAGGGAGGTGGGAGGACAGATGGAGGCTGAGGAAGGCTATCCAGTCCCATTCATACACTGCAGTGGGCAGCCCTAAAGCCTCCCCACAGACTCTGCACCTCTCCACCTGCTAGCATGGCTCCAGCAGCAGCTCCAAGGGCAGCACAGATTGGGGAACCTTGCTTCTTCCCAGCCCAGCTCTCTTCACTGGTGCCTACGTGCTGGACTCATAGCCTGGTTGCTTTCAGGGAGTCTCCATACTCTTAGCATGAAGTTTCCATTCCTACCTTCAGTCAAGTCATGAAGCTGGATATCAAGTAAATATATACAAGAAAGAGGAGAAAGCCAGCATCGTGGCTTAATTAATCTTATGAGTGGCTGCCATGCAGCAGGAGGAAATGTAAACATGAGACCAAAATCTTGGCACACTGCAGAAACAACACACTTCTGCTGCCAGTACAGTGTAAAAGAGATTTAATACAACACACAAGGGAAGAAATGGAGGGAAGAAGGGGGAAGAGATGAGGATTGCCTGACACTTTTGGGCACCTAAAGAAAGCTCTGTGACAACAGGGCCTGTTTAAAGGATTACAGCACTAATTGCACATCCACATTATTCAGTAAGGAAGGTCACCTGAGCCACAGACGACACCTTCACCAAAGCACAGAGAAGTGCAGTGAATGGCCTGGGCATGTGGTAGCCGCTGTCCTCAAGCACTTGTATCCCTCACGCTTCTTTATCTTGCAGGGGCAAATACCCAGCACTGAATAATGTGCTAAAAGCTAGTGCCAACCACTTCTCTAATTCTCACAGCTGGTGCCCCGTTTCCCTGCCAAAGCTGAGGCAGCGGGCAGAGAGTGAACAGCTACAAGAGACCTCTAACCTCTTGAGCTGCCTGCTAACAGCACCAAGGAATTTATCCACTGCAGAGGATCGTTGTTCTGGATACTGTGAATTAGGTTTTGTCTTCTCCCTAGTGTATGAAGGCTAGGCAAAAGTTAGGAATAAGAAAGAATTACTCCCTTTTCCTGGATGTAGCAGAGCAAAGACACGATGTGTCTAATTGCAAATGGAGACACTGACAGACTTTTTCTACCTCTTTAGAAAGTAAGGAACAATTTAATTCAAGAGCAACATCAGTAATTTCTCCAAGGCCAATAGTCAGTTCAAACTAGACAGCACAAATGCTCATTGGCATTTCAGAGGTGAACAGCAAATAAACATTCATAGCTGAGCAGATTCCCCGTTTCTCTTCCTTGTGTTAGATATATTTTTTCATAGGCAAAAGAAAAATAAAAGGAAAAGGCATTGCTAAGTAGCTACCATTAAGGCATGTAACATCACCCTGCCAGGGCTGCCGACCCTTCGGGCAGCAAACTGGGTGAACATCCCAAAGCATGTTCCATGTGCTGGGTTTTATTCCAGCTGGATGCAGTTTGGAGGGTAGAATCACCTAGAAAGAGATGCGTGAGGAGACAACCAGCAGAGATGCACGAAGGAGGAAGCCACATAAAACTGAGGAGCTGGAAGGGGGAGGAAGCGTGCAGCAGGGAGGAGATGGATCTGTCCTGGCCGGCACAAATATCACTCAGCCAATGTGTGACTCAGTCAATCCACCCTGAGCTTGACATTTCTCTTGGTAGGAGATGTCCTCTCCCCACTTTCTCCGCTCTAATGCACTGATGCTTTCATTTCAAAAGGTGACATGATTACAAGGAATGCTAAAAATACACATGGGCTTTCATTCCACACCCCCATCGCTGGTGGAACAAAAATTCCATCTTTCCTGTTAGCCACAAACAGTGATTTAATCTGAAAGGCACGTGAGGGGAACAAGACCTTTGCTTTATTTTTATTATCTCCCCCTTTTACACAACATCATCAACCAAGGCTCAGACTTAGGAGCCCAGTCAAGTTGTTTGGATGACCATTAGTTAGTACTCTCTCAGTCCAGCCAAAGGGGAGAAAACATTTCTCCTGCCCATCCTTCAATCTTCCAGCCCTTCAGCATGACTAAATGGTACTCTAGCCCAGTAGCATCCAAACTGCCCTTTCTGTTGTCCACTTTTGCTGCTCTCCAAGGTCCTCACAGCCCCTTCCTTGCCCTAAATCTGAGGATACAGCAGACACACAGAGCCCAGACTCATCACAGGTGCAGCAGCCAGATGCTCCCCCAGAACAGCCACTCCCAGTAGCTGGGCACCACAGAAGTCCTGCCAGCTGCCCAACACCCCTAGAAAGCCCTGGGGGTTTGTTCACAGGCTGGGTAAGTTGTCCTTCCTGGGGGAATAGGGCAAATGGATGCATAGCTCAGGTGCTCCAAGATTCATTCCAGACCAGAGATGAATGACCAGTCTCTCCTGCACAAAGCCAGCTGAGCATTTAAAAAGAGGATTTAAGAAAACAAACAGTTAACTGTACAAGCATTAAATTTCCCTTGCTGCAAATGCTCAATGCACTTGAAATTCTTTGGGAGAAAAAAAATTTAAAAATCAGCCTATGGACGATATCAGACAGACTTTTTGCAGGGGAAATTTTCTAAAGGATGGGAAAGAATTTAATAAAATTACAGTTTATTCATATAGCATTAGGTCACTATAAACTTTATCTAGCTTTAAATGCTTTTATGTAACATCTGAAACATGTGGGCTGTTTTTTGCTGTGGTTTGAAAGACATATCAAAATACTAAGTTATGGTAATTCCTGCTTATGCATTAGGTATTCAAAATAGAAGCCTTAATTGCAAGCTGCAAATGCTATAAATGGCAGGCGATAAATCTCAACAACAGGGGATCAAAAAGAAAGAATACCCAGTAACACAGTTGTTTTTATCTAAACCCAGGACACATTAGTCTGGTACAAGACCTCAGTTGTTAGAGGGAAAATTTTCCCCTCAAGTGACAGATTTTATGAAATACTTCTGTATTAGGACAATTAAGAAAATACAAACATTTCTACTCAGGATCACTGTCAGTATCCCACAACTCAGAGACTGACATTGGCTTTACTTTATCTTTTCAAAAGAAAATGTCTTTGGGTCTCTGATTTGTACAGACAAAAGCACAGGAATATTTGAAGGTACTTGTTTAAATACACACTCCAGAATTTTCAAAATGTCATAGAAGGGGTGACTGAAAGCATTTTTTCTTGTCCCCAAATTTTTGATTCTTAAAATCAGACATTTACTCTTACACATGAGAAAAGCTTTTTGAGGTGGACATTTTGTAGCAGCACATAAGCCTCATATAACAACTTCATTGCAAAGACATCTTTATGTACAAACCCAACACATTCACTTTATGTTGTAGTTGTTGATCAAAAGATCTTTTAAGTATAGAATTTGTATTAAGGGTTAAAGAATCACTCCTTTGGGAACACAGAAGCAAGTTCCTTAGTAAAATCAGAAACAAGAATTCTCTCTACAGAAAAATTAAGCAGAGAAAAGATGACCTTTTGCTTCAACTACAGGATATAAGAATTCATTACTTTAAGAGATTACTTTATTTAAAGAACTTTCACATGTGCTTGAACCAACTGAAACAGTTTTTCAGCTCCTGTGAAACAAAGCCAAAGTGAACTGACTATATAATATGTGTGTGTAGATATATAAATAAAAACTAAGAGAGTTTCAAAAAGCTCCAAAGACATTCTGCGGGGCTGCTGCCACAAGAACGTCACAGCCTGCACTCCCACCCCCTGACCAGCCTGCTTGTCTGAGTGCTCCACCCAGGCACCGAGCTGCAGCATCTGTGAGCCTGACAGCAACGCTGCCAGCCCCTTCCTGCACGGTGTATTCAATTTCTACAGAAATGCAGCGTTCCCCCGCGCCCGAGCAGTGCCCTCCCAGCGCACAGGGTCACTGTTCTGCATCCCATCCTGCCCAATGCTCTGCACCAAGCCAGCAGTGCAACGTCACAGCTTTCCCAGTTCTGTTTCCTGACACGGACACATCCCCTGCTCTCGACATCAGGAGGGGCAAGCGGGCCGCAGGCTAGAGTGACACATCTCTGTTCAGCTTCTAATGGGATAATGAAGTGCGATTTCAGGTAGTAACAGCTCCTACTCCACATCGCAGGCCTGAGGCCACGTACTCACAGATGAAAAAAGCTATCCCGGTAAACAGATTTCACTTGGACTGAAAATCTTCAGTGTTTATTCACCGATTTGTTTTGGGAAAGCTGTTTCATTGGCTTCCCTGCCATTTCTGATTCAAATACTTCTCCTAATTATTTGGAACACAGCTAAGATTTGCCCAGATGCTGCAATTATCTGAGACTCACCTAACAAGAGTCGCCGACTGGTAAATGAGGCTCTTCCATTAGAGAGCTCGTCGAATTACTTACACTGGAGCAAGGCTCAGTGCCATGTACAGAAATGAGGGCTTTCCTATCCCGTAAGGAGAGCCCAAGTGCTCCTAGGTCTGCTCAAAGCTCTTCAAAGAGACAGAGATTGCCTTCAAATTAACCATGGCTTAATATTTGTTTCTACCTTATTCTTTTTTTAGTAACAAACCAGTCATAATTATTAATCATGATTGTTTTGAGTGAATCTAATTGCAGTGTTCCCTAAAGCATAGCAACACTCCCTCCACACCCAGCCAACCAAAATAGAAAAATGACATCCCAAAAATAGCAGCAAGAGACAGTGAACAAAACCTGGCCTCCCACAATTTGTGTCATTAGACCAGATAGATCTTTGAGACAAAATCAGCTGAGAGACTAACACTGGAAGATATTGCGGCCTTCCTATAAAAGCCAGCCAGGGCTTCTGCAGCAGAAATCCCCAGAAAGTGGCTTTGGAGGGCACATGGCCACCCCTCCCTAGGTGAAAGGCAAATTCACAGCATCCTACAGGTACCTGCTCTACAAAGGACAGCTGCAGAGACAAAGGTGGAGTTTTTAAGTGATCTCTGCTGACACAAAGACTGGAAGATATCCTATAGTTACTGTGTTTGATGTAGGAATGCTGGAGAGAAATCCCTTTAATTGAGTTACATACAAGGTTCCACTGTATCATTTTATGGTCTCTTCTAGAGATAATATATATTATTTCTGATTCCACAAGTGAGTTGGGGAAAAACACAAAACAAAACAAACCACCCAGATCAAGTTACTAGATCTGTGTATAAAAGCCAGGATTAGTAAGGTTTTTAGGCACTAAGTCTGGCTGGCAATTACTGTGTTCCTTGTGGATATTTAGCTCTGGATTTAGGAAGTTTACAAACCTCAACAGATACAAACATATTATCACAGTATTTTAAGGTCTTCCTACATCAGAGATGTTTTTACCTGGTCCCAGAATCCCATTCATACAAGGGTAAAAAGCTCTCAAAGGATTTACCTCTGGTTATCTTCCAAAAATGCTAGGGTTATATATATCCTTAAAGCAATCTTTAAAAAGTAAAGAATCTGCTGTTGCAGATAAATATTTTTAGTGGCTTTCAACAGAACAGAATCAAACTACACTACAATTTCTCCCACTCTAGAACACCAAGACCCACCTGCCTTTTGAAACAGAAGTAATTCAGGGCAATGCATTTCAGCTGTACTTGTAAGGCATGTTAAACGGGACTTGACTTCTAAAAGCTGCCAGGTCTCTTAAAGAGCAGGAATGATAGCAGCTACAGATGGGTAAAAGTGAGGAGGTCACTGAGCCCAGCCTGCTGCCAGGCCAGGTAGAGTCCCCAAGGACAGCACAAGCCAAGACTCCAACTGATACTACAATTGATCTTAGCCAAAAAGGTCAAGAAGTGATGATGGGGAGGGAGCTGAGGACTAAAGTGACTTACAGCTGCTTCTATGTCCTCTGCAGAGGAGATGCAGGCAAACCTCTCTAGAATAATACTTAGAATTTATCACGTTAAGCAGATGGTATTTGACTTGCTGCTCTTAATGCATAATCCTGGAAGGCCTGTTGCAGTTATCTACTGTAATAATAATGCTGTTTTGCATGTTACAGGAAACCTGAAGCAGCATCAATAAAGTAGTCTCACAGGGCCAGTTTGCTGACACTCTGTTTGTGCCCCTGCTGTAGACAAGGTTATCTTTAATGGCAAAAAGTACTTTTTTAATGCTCCCTGATGACTTAGAGGAGGCTGCGGATCCTCTGACCTTATTGCCCATACAGCATGAGCTTTGGCTGAAGGATGGTCTAAGAAAAACTTTGCTTTTGAAGCAGGAAAGATATATTACCTTATCTTATTTCTTCCAGCAGACAGGACTGCATTCAGTCCAGCCTATAATATGACTTACCCTTGTCCATGCCACGATTTTCCAGATTTTGTCAGAAAGGTAGCTTACATACCTTGCCTCTGTACTAGGCAATTTTGGGATTGCAATTTCTATCTAAACACCAGTGCAACACACTAAGGTATTTATTGATCATTGCAATAAGCATTTACCGAGAGAATCTTTTTTTTAACATATCAACAAATCTTTTTTTAAAACATATCAAATTTTCAAGAGAAAGAGGAAGTAATATTTTTTTTTAAATGGCAATATCAGAGCTGCCCAAATTTTCAAACTCATTCAGAGCTGGTAATCCTCTTACCAGAGAGTCAAGGGAGACACACCAAAAGCACTTGCAGAGGTACATAGGCCTTTGCCGGTTTTGCAAGCACTCATCCCATAGTTTGGTTTTAACATCCATGAAAGCCAAACAAGGAGACTTCTTGGGATCCTGCTTACCCAAAACAAGACTTATGAAGGCAAAGTGATCAAAACTCATCAGTCAAATGCTTTCCAAGATCAGTGGAAGGGTGGAAGCAGCAGAGCACAGTTCAACACCCACCCTGGCAGACATCTACCCCTGAATGAGATGATCACTGCATGTGACCATGTAAATGTTTGCACAGGCACTTGACTTCTGTGAAGCTACCACATGCCAGTGGGAAAATGAAATCTCTTCTGTGTAACCTGGGCAGGTAATCACTGCACACAGCCAGCTCCTGCTAAGGCAACCATCCTCATCCCTCAGAGGTGATCCCTGCAAGCCCCCAACTTGGCAGGGCATTGATGGTGAAGGGACACTATTCTCCACCCCTCCACTGTTATGTGTACAGAGAGGAAAATACATTCTTTGGGGCTGCCTAAATATGTGTGTTTCCATTCATAGCTTTACAGTCATATGACAACCCATAAGAGACTTTAAGGTGTTATGCATTTTCCAAATTTCAGATCTTCTGCTACACACCTTATGCAAAAAAAGCAGAGTCGTGAATCCTCTAAGGGCAAAAGAACAAGGCACAGAGACCCCTTCATCGACTGCTGCAGCAGTTCCTAGATCACAGCATCTCCAGGCAGAGAGCACAGAACTAACACCTGTTCTCCTCCTAGTTTCTTGGTACTACCTGAGCACACAGAAAGGGAAATAGATAAAGACTGTATGGAGTATGTGGCTGTTAAAGTGGAGAGTGCACACCAGTGACAGAACTTTTAAGATCATCAGCAGTATGTGTGAGAAAAATGGACCTGTCAGGTAACACTGCGCAACCCTGTGTAGCTTCAAGGGACAAAGACTGCTCAATTTTTAATTTCTGTTGTGAATAATTCATTACAGGGGTAAGAAATCTTCTTGAATAGATGAAAGATAGGAGATAAAGGTCTCCTTCTCCTATTCATATTTCAAATCACTGCCCAGCCAACTGGGTCTGTCCATAGAAAGTACAAGTTTCCATATCCAGCTTTTTCTTGCAAAGTCAGAAACTTCTGTCCACTTAAAAACGGACATCCTCTACACTGGTCCTGGAAGATATGCTAAAATTCAAACATTCAAAGAAATTTAAGACGTTTCAATTTCTGATTATTTAAAATATAGGGAGTTTTACATTAGCAGAAACATATTGTGAATATTTCCAGCTGTTTCTCTGCAATGACTTCTCTAAGCCAAGGTGCAAAACACTGTCTGTCATAACTCTCTTTTAAATCTTCCCAAAAAACCTGTATCAGGGCTAGGGTGAACTTTTAAAAATTTGACCAAATTGTATTCAAGTTCATCTTGATTTAAGGAATGATAAAAACAAAACCTACAATTTTTGGTATTATTCCAGCATAGCCAATTGCTTCATAGGGAGCACTCAGCCCCAAAGGCCTGTTAGAGGGAATGTGCAATCTCAGATTTTTGTGCTGAAAATATATGTTTATCTTTAATCACATCTGAGTTGGGATGTTTGCAAGATAAAAGAGCATCTGTGGTGGTGGGGTGGATAACCAAGTAATGGTGATACATGAGTTCTGAACTGTCTGGACTGTAGACACTTCAAATACTCGTGAACATGAGTAGGACTGAAGTATTTCCATCTTTGGTTGCCAATTTGTTTCTAGACAGGTAACTTAAAATGATGGAAACCCTGAACCAAACATGTAAGCAGCAGTGATGTCTTTTTTTCCACTGGGAAAAATCTTGGGTTTCTTCTTAATGTATCATGACATATGAGCATGCTGTTTGAGTATCTAAAAGTGACATAATTTAACAGGAACTGAACAAATAAATTTAGGCTGTGGGATTTGCAAAAGCAGGGATGAAAAGGAACTAGTCTTCAAGGAAACTTCATCAGTTGGTGTAAAACTTACCTTGTCATTACCTGGCATAGCAGGATATTGAATGCAATATGGGGTAGGTCTTTTCTTAGGAGTTACTGAGCAGTGAAGGGCTCTGTCAAATTGCAAGAGTGCCACTTTCTGAATGCAGTTGTCACATCTGGTGGGGAGAAGGCTGGCACGCCCAGCCACAGAGGTGTGCAGTCACATCTTCGTCAGTAAAGAGCATCAGCACTCACCAGCTAACAGAGGAACTGACTGGTGAACCCTGAAAGAAGATCTTTTACAATTTTTTTTAATCTGGTTGATTGACATTTTGCAATCTGTTCATTGAGAAAGAATTATTTTTGATGGATTTACTCTTATTGAAAACACTTTCTGTGAAAAGTTTTGAAAACTGTTGAAGCATTTTGTGCTGTCAATCTTTTAAGTCAAAACTACATTTTTAAGATAAGTGGTGGTTTTTCATTTCCAGAGTTAAGGTACCTGACAAAGAAGAATCAAGAACGGAAAAACATGAAAAACAAAATAAAACATTGTACTTCACCCAAATAAAAGTATTTCTAAAACTACTAACTTGCAAAATATTATACCTGACTATTCATTTGAACCTGAGTATTTTTATTGAGCTCAGACATTTTTCCTGAGACAAAAATAATTTTCCTTTCTATTGTATCCAGAGGGACTGGTCAGAAAATACACTGTTTTTTATTACTATTTTTGTCTGTAAGCGTTTTTGCTTTCTGTATTTTTATTTCTTTTTCTACTTTCCTTCTTTTCCTTTCTTAAAATGCCCTATCTACTAAAAAGCAGAAGAAAATTGAGTCTGGAACCCAAGATTCTTTGCTCTTGCTCTCCTCTTTTCCTGTGTTTATTCAGAAGGAGTAAGAAAAGAGCTATATTAAGCTGAAATTTTATTCTGGTGTTCTCTGTTGAACAAAAGATAGTCCACTAAAGCCACTAAATCACAGATAACACTTCTCTGGGCAACATTATTAGGAACTGACAGCTGGAGATAGATGAAGATCTCATCTTTTAAAGAAAAAAGTACATTTAATTTCCTTTGTACATAAAACAGAGAGCACAGCATTGTGTATCTGAAGATAAAAAGACATCTCAGTGTATGCTGGGTGCCATCCTTACAGAGATATAATACTGCTCTGTGTTCTGAGCTTACATTGAGCTTTAAATTCAAATTCATTTAGAAACAACTATTCTTCACTTCATGGTAGACAGTGAACTTTAAAAAAAGAGGGTGACATTTTACAGCCAGTTCCATTAGAAAAGAGCAGCTCAGAGAATGTCTTGTTACCTTTCGGGAGGAACTCTGGAAGACAGGACAGAAAGCAGAGGGAGAATGGATCTGTAAGGAAGAGAGATGGGTTTGCCCCTGGTCCTCAAGGAATCATCCTGGGAGCCACCAGGCCTCCTTCAGGTTGATACCATAATAGATTTGACACTGCACACACACAATGGAGTTGGTATTGAACATCAAGGATCTCATCAGCTACCTTGAAAGAGACATGCTAAAAAGCTGTAGTCATTTCTTCCACCAGCTGAGGCACATCATGCCAGGTTCCAAATATGCCTGGTGAAAGGGCATGAATTTCTTCTACAGAGGCACTGGCAATGTATAATATGCTCTTATTTCTGGGGGACTTTTTTGATGTGGTTTCTTTCCCCTTTCTCAAGGAACCTGTGACTACGACACATATACTATTCACATTTGCCATGTATAAGCATATTTCACATGTTCTTTCTGCAGCACTACCACCTGCTGCTTTGGTTGCATTTGTTTTTAACACAAAAAGCAGCATGGTAACAGTGAGGGTGAAACTTTGTTTGCCTGTGTTAAGCAAGACAGTTACATATGCAGTTAAAACATACGTTTAACAAGAAAATATGGTCAGTCTGGTTCCAGTGGTATGAAAGACTGCTTTTGGTTCCTGGGGAGAGTGCAAGTTTTAAGAAAAACATCTGTATGGAGCTTCTGTTTCTAAGTCTAGAGACTATTTGTGTATTGGCTGAGTCTGGTTGCAAGCCCTTGTAAGAAATGAAGGCCTAACACTAAGCAACTACCTTCCTTCGATTAAAGGCTTCTACTTAGCTAGTCTAAAATAAGAGTGGAATTTTTTTGTGAACCTTACTCCACTGAAGGATGAAAGGTGGTTTTCCACTTAAAACACTGGCAATAAGCAGCCCTCCTAACCACAAAAACTTTAAGGAAAATTCTTTGACCATCTTAATGTAAAAATAGTTATTCTGCTTTCCTAAGACTTCAAATCATGCCCTTCTTTCTTTATTTATTTTTAAATCTTTTTTTCAAGTGGACATAGTTAGTAGCAAAGGATAATATTAGGCTTTCCCATTTCTAGCAGAAATAAGTGCCTCTGGAAAATACAGAATGTAAAATGAAACTTGCCCTGGATTCAAGCTGGAAATGCAAACATAGCAAGTCACAGCAAATGCAAGATCATCACGAAGGACAAAGGTCTGTGTAGTTATTTCACATAGTGAAAACTACTGTTTTGAGTTTCACCTATACGCAGGCAAGCACAGTGAAACACAAAGTGTCCATGTAAAACATCTAACGAACACTGACCTTCAAATTTTTCTAAATTGCTCCTTCCTCATGAAGAAATGGATTTCCTCTTCTGCTTTTTGAGATTGGTCCCCAGCTGATGGTGGGGATAGACTTAAGCTGCTTTTCAGAAGTTTCTGCATTCTATATTCTGATCTAAAACTCCCATCACTTATGACTTATTACACCATGACCTATCTTTTTTTGGTACTGGACTCTTTTCAAGACCTTAGAAGATCACTATGAGCAAGACTGCTCTCTGCATTCTGATTCTGTAAGTTTTAAACATCCAACTTTTCCTCCAGATGTATTTAGCAACTTTGAAATTCAACTGCTGTGCTATTCAGTAGTTTTGAAAGCTTTTTTTCAGCACAGCAGCTACAGCTTTTACTTAGGCTCTCCTTCATCTGTTACAGCTGAACTGAGATATTGAGCATTTTGGGTCACCCATGCATCTGCACATCCAAGGTGCTATAGGAAAACAATTCTCAATAAGCAGGATCGACAGGGCAGATCTCACACAGAGGTCTGGGCAGCATTTTGAGCTGCAGACAGCTGCCACTGGGAACCATCCAGGCAGATACCCACGTATCTGTGGTGCTATGCTGACCTCTCCCTGCCCCTGGAGACAAGTGCCCCAGATTTCTTCCAATTCTATGTCCTGCTGCTTTTCTTGTTATGGAAGATCCCAAAGACCAAGCTTGCTACAGTTTCTTTGAGAGATAAACACCTTCTCCTTTAGTGTCAGAACAGGGATTTTGAAACTGATTTTTCAGCCCACACACACACAGACACCTAGCCAGGCTTGCTTGTTTCTAATTTCAGCAACACTGTTTAAAAGATCTGGCTTCTTCAGTCCTCTCTTTTACCTTTGTAATACTGAACACCTCTCACTAAAGCCTTGTTTTCATTCTTCTCAGACCTGTGTACGCCAGTTAGCAAAGAGGATGCAAAAATGTCGATCAGTGTCTCAGGCTGACAATTGTACTTAATTACCTCTGACCCCCTCCACTCACAGATGTTTAGAATTTTGATTCGGGAGCTGAACAAAGTTGTCTTCAGGAGCCTTAGAGATAACTAGAAGTGCTAACTAGCTTTCAAAAGCATAGTTCAAATAAGCAGCCAAACTGAGCATGAATTCTGAACTAATTGAAGTTTGCCTCTCCTGCTACTGTTATGCACTATAATTCCCCACATTTCTGGAGTGCTTTCTGCTCTAGGTTGCATGACAACTTAAGAGACTTAATTGGCTCTCAACACGCCTTTCAAAAGTATTACTTCCAACTCAATGGGTAAGAAAAGCACAGCATAAAACATCAAGCCATTCTTCAAGTGCATGGCACTAAAGATGAATTGCTGAAATGGCTCTTCCCATTTTCTGGAAGTACATAACATGGAAAAGTACAGCTTCTGTACCAGCTATTGTTCATTTGGGGCTTTTTTATAATTCATAAATGAGTCAACATTTTAAAAAATTATTAAAATAAGTCAGCATTAAGAAACATGGTGGGTTTTTGTTTTAGTGGACAATCAGTAGATATAGGCTGTCTTCTAAAATGGAAGTTGAAGAAAAGAGCAAATTGGAAAGTTTTTCAACTGCATATCATTTTTTCTCAGAGATGCTAAGATGAGTCCATTACTTTCCAGAGAGGCCACTTCAAAGGTAGTTACAGATATGCCCTCAGAAATAACAGGATTTAGTGCCTAAGAAAAAGGAAGAGGCAGAGGGATTCCACAACCAGCAAACGATCAACTAAGATTGAGTCCTAAGTTAGAACATAAGAAATTGCTCCATATAAGTAATTATTTACAACTACATTCCAAACCTGCTGAAATAAGATGACCATTCCCAAAACGGTCTTTGCAGAATATCAAATTACTAAAAATACACAGGATAGTTCAGTGACTGTTTTGTTCATCAAGAAAACTGACAAGCATAAGGGCTTCATGCAAGAGAAATATCTTTGCTTCTTCCTCTGGGGGAAGGGGCTGCTTCTCCTACACATGCTGTTCTTAGAAAGCCATGTGTTTATTTCAGGAGCAGTGCTGGTCCATATTGTGAGCCATCGCTCAGCCTGGGAGCTGAGCACGCCTCTCCATATGCAAAGCAATGGCAGCTTCCCATCCCCTTCAATCAAAGCAGGGAAAAGGAAGATGTGCATCCTCTCAAAAAGGCAGTGAATTTGTAGAGTCCACACCAGTAAAGACTTCCAATGGTCCAGCTCTCACTGTAACAGTAGCAGTGATGCAGCAAGAGTCCTAACTGAGAGAACATTGTCAGTGCAGCCAAAGCTCTGATGTCCTTTGAATGATCAATCTTGCAGTCAGTGGAACTGCACCTGAACTTGAATTTAAGGGTTGAAAAAGTGCTTAACAAGTTATGCAGTATTAATTACTCCTTATTTGCCATATTTATATTTATTTGCCTAATGACAAAACAAACCAGTTTCCTCCTTGTCTAGGTCTAGCACAACTTAATGCCTCTGTATTCTAGTTTTTCACTGGTTTCCCTATAGCATTTATTATTACCTACTCTTGCATTGTTCCTCTTATTCCTCTCTCTTCATACTTTGATTTATAAACAGAGATATCTATGATATTGAACAGGGAAACACACAAATACACAGTTCCAACTTTGTTCCAGATTTCATCCACCAATTTCTGATCGTTTTCACAACTCTATCAAAAGAAAACACGCACAAAATGTGCCTAAGATATTTCACATGATGCTTTATGAATTCCTTTGTAACTCCCTAAAAAATCAACATTAATTCTTCCTCCTGAGTGAAAGCCTGGGCCTCACCACTGACAGTCTAAAGAAAATTAAGTGCTGAGAGAGCATTTACATGAGGGCAAGGAAGCTACCCTAAAAAAGTGTCCAAAAGGACATTCAGATTACATTTGACACATCCTGCAGAGGGGAGTAAGGCCACACCTTTTCCAAAGACAGTTCCAAAAAGATTTACATATAGATGTCACTGTGAGTTTTGAAACAAGAATCTGCTGTTAACGTGCACTCTACTGCTCCATTCCTCTGATGAGGAGTTTCCCAAGTCTGTTGCAACACCTTATCAAAAGTGTCATTTCATTTGAAAAATTGAGTAGATGCTTCTTCATCAAACTCTCTTGACGGAAGGGCACTGAATGTTAGCACAATGTCCTCTAACAGCAAATATTTAATACACAAAGACAAATAAAAAACCACAAGCATTTCAGAAGAGTTGATTGGAACATAAAACATCTCTATGCACATGCACAAATATATATGTAATAATACATGTAAGATGAGCTTTGCCACTATGCAGTGGTTCAAGAAGATTCTGCAACAATATTTACTCATGGAGAAGCAGCAGAGTTCTTTGCGAGGAAGAGCTCTTCGAATTTAAACTGAGAGGTTCCAGTGCAGAGGTCTGGCCTGCATGAAGGTATTGATAAACTAATCACAGAAATTTAACCACAGCTAAACAAATGTTATTTGACCAATTATCAGCTGATATTCGGTACATGCCTTTATGCAGTCCCTGGAAGTGAAACACTGGAGTATTATTTAGCCAAAATTGGACTCATTGTTCTGAACAGCTCACATGCCTGTGGAGTCCCTTCCAAGCTAAAGAGCCTGAAGTCATGCAGGGGCTCCCTGAAGCAGCACTTATCTGGTCACACACATCTAGATGACAGCACTGTTGTTCTCGTTAGGATGACAACTTCTGGTACTGACAAGTGACTCTTGAAATGTTATTCCTTGCTGAAGGAGTTTTGAATGTTAGAGACTGAAAAACAATGGAATATTCTCAGTAGAATAATCAGCTTTTTTTAATTGAAAATTCACATATATACAGCCTGTGGTACTGTACACAAATGGATGCAAACAAAGAGCTTCATATAATACAGTGCCTTTTGGACTGATCTCACAGTTACTTGTATATACAGCAGCTGAATTGCTCAGTGCAAATACTCCCATGTCTGTTCCTGATTGGATTAAAAATTAAGACAGTCCAGCCTGAGACTTTCTTTTTTTCAGAGGCACCAGAGGAGGCTTGCTCAGTCACTCTTTCTTGAGACGGAGAGCCTCCCGCCGTTGTTGCTGAACCGTCCTGGAATCTTCCCATGGACTGGGTCCTCTGATGTTCTCCCAGTTATCCAAGTTAGATTTTTCCAGCTTCTGTAGACAAAGAGCAAAAATAACAGGGTCACCTTGATGGATCCATGATTTAAAGTACATATGATTCCAAATTGATTTCTCTTTTCACTAGAAACTCAGTACCACCATTGGGTTGATGAACTTTCATCTACCCTGCATGAGAAGTTCAACAAGAAGGAAAAAAACCTAGTAGTTATCCATATAGCTACATAAATGACTAAGATAGACATTACTGCATCTGCTTGTCAGCAGGTAAGTAATATTTAAGGATAGAAAGCACTGCAGCTTCTGAGCCAGACTGAAGATACCTTGTATTCACTTTTTCTCCTCTCACCTTGTTTTCCAGATCCGTGCTTCAACTGCAAATTTGCCAAGCACTGAAGTAGTAGGAGTGACAAGCATTGGTATAGCTCAAACAGAAGGATTAGTAATTAGTGAGCTGAAGTATCCTGTCAGCAAAAATACAAAGCATGCTGAAAAAGATTAATTACCTAGCACGAAGAGAGACAGCAATGGTGCAAACCCCTTCAATCCATGCGGTTTTAACTTGAGAGAGGTATGCAATGCTTTCTGCTGACTAGTTTTCCATGGCTCCCAGCCACCACAGACAGGCCTCTTACTAAGTCATACATGAGATATGCTAACTGACTGAACTTCCAGGTATTGAAAAACTAGATTTAATTACCTTCTTGCCTACTCCTATCATCCCCCCTCAGAACCACCAGTGACTTAGAGGCAACAAAAATGAAGAACAGGTGCCCTTGTGACCTCACCTACCATGGGCTGCAGCCAAAGAACACAAACGCATATTGCATCTTCACAGTGCTATTGGCAGAGGCACAGCTGTCCCTTCCCAGGACACAGACCTCAGGTCTCACATGCCAGCTGTGGAACAGCACATTGGGCATGATGGGGAGACTCAGGAGAGGGTCTGCACCACTGCCAGAATCAGCACTGTCCTAGATGCTACTAAACAGGGCAACACTGCATTCCAGTAATGAATGATACCTACTGCAGTGGAACTTAAACCTGATCTGTGATCAAGGAAGGCCTCATCTCAGCAAATGCTGTAAAAATACACCAGAAAATACTCAACCCTGCCTGGAGCCTGTGGCCTAATTTGTCTACTATCAATCATTCAAATAAATGGCAAACACCCAGGGACATGAATAATAGTTGCTGAAAAATTCTGCAAAAGAACAGACCTGCTGCTATTAGTTCATGTTATGTAAAAGTTTCCTGACACTTGTACAATTTAGGAAATTGCAATGAGGTTAGTCAGATATCAAAAGAAATTAGGCAACACTCTACAGAAGATACATGAGAGCACATGCACAAACATAGCAGACTTTCAGAAGGTAGGAGCAACTGAATTTTTTGTACAGTAGAGTTGGCATAAGTCTTTCTGAAGAATTGTCTTTACTACTTTATACATCTTATGCTTAGCTGGTACTTCATTTCAACCAGAGTGGATCTGAACGGACATGGAAGGAGAGAGAAGGAGGAAAAGTACTCATCATCCCACACAACAGTAACTATCCCCTCTGATTGCAAATTAGGAATTTTACATCTGATTCTAATGGAAGATTCAAGGCAACTACACTTAAAATAACCTTGTGTTTTAACAAAAGGGATGCATGCTGATTTAATTCAACATAAAGGTATCACACATCTGTGAGGATCTTAACTATTCCAAAGTTGTCTCCCAAAGCCTGAACATAAATCAAGTTTTAAAATAAATACAACAAAACTTGTGATATCCAAAGACAGGGTACATAAAGAAGTCTATAAAAAGAGACATGTGTACAGAAGATCTTTACCAAAAGTTCATATTAATTTGTCCCTGAAACTTCACAAAGGCTTTACAGAGAGGAGCTTTGTCAAAAACAGGAAGCATTTCAAAACTATAGTATCCAGACAAACCAGTACCAGAAAGTATCTTAGCAGTTTCCAATAGAAATCATAAAGGTACCTAGAAAACACATTGGGATACACTGACAGAAGAAAACAACCAAGGACTACATGCAATGAATGGCATTGCCTGAGATAACAAATAAGGTCTATTGATCAATTAAATATAAAGAAATAAAGTTTCTAATGCATACATAGGAACACTATTTTTAAAATTATCATTAAATTTTTAGAGATCATTAACATTTTGTGTCATGTATAAACATTTTGTAGCATCTTACTTCAATTCAAGAAGAAAGCATCTTCCTTACCATCATAGGGCAGTTTCTGCATAAATTTAGTTTATGGGATAATCAGTCATCAGAAGGCAGAATGATTTGACATTCCAACTTTCTGAACTGATGCTATCCAATTTTGGAGTAACAGAGCACTCCTGCTGCATATGCATAAACACAAGAAGGAGCATTGCCACAGGAGGGGGATGTGAAAATGTGTTCTGCAATGCTTTCCTATTGAATAGCTCTTTTCCTGTATATCTGTGCTGGTTCTGAAAGGGGAAGAGTTAAATGTTTTTATAGTAGCAAGTATAGGGACATGTTTTGGATTTGTGTTGAAAACAGCATTAGTAACACAAGGATGTTTTCACTACTGCTGAGCAGCTCACACAGTGCCAAGGCTGTCTCTTCTTCTCACTCCATCTCACCTGCCAGTGAGCTGAGGGTGCACAGGAGGGGACACAGCTGGGGCAGGTGACCCAAACTGACCACAGGGATATCCCACACCACAAGGCACCATGCTCAGCATGTAAAGCTGGGGGAAGAAGAAGGAACAGGGGGACATTCAGAGACATGGAGTTTGTCTTTCAAACCAACCTTTAGATGTCATGGAGACCTGGTCTCCTAGGCATTGCTGAACACCTGCTGCCCAGGGGAATTGGCAAATGAATTCCTTGGTTTTGCTTACACCAGCACCTTATACTTTAGCAGTTAAACTGTCTTTATCTAAATGTATGAGTTTCCTCACTTTTACCCTTCTAAATTTCTCCTCCATCCCATCACGGGGGAGTGAGTGAGCAGCTGTGTGGGGCTTGGGGTTAAACCAGGACAGTGCCTCACATACAACTGAGTAAAACCCTACCCTTTTTGCTTGGTCACTGACACAAAAATTCCTACAACAGAATCATCCCAGAATAAATAGCTACATTAGATGTAGGCTAAAGACATGCACATAGCTACACTTTAAATTCATCTTAGTGATGAGAATAAGACTAGATTGACAGTCCTCTTAATTAGGTGCAGCCCAAGCTGCACAAAGTTACACAGCTCCTTCAGACTGCCTGAGCTGTACAGTGAGAATTCACACAAGCAGCTAGTTCTGCACTCAGATGAAGCTGAACTCAACATCTTTCATTCTGTCTGGCTAGGTCTTCTTAATTTTTTTCTTTTTTTCTTTCTTTTTTTTTTTTTTTTTTTTCATTTTAGCCAATTGGACTCTGCCTGCCTAACTTTATGAAGACATCACATCATATGTTAAACTACTTCCAGCTTTTACTAAACTGAAATTCGTATGAACTGGAAGGCTAAAACCAAAAGACTTCTTTTCCCCAATTCAAATGTACTAAACACTCAATCATTGGAGAGTACAATGAAATGTAATCAGATCAGATCAGCAGCACTTTTCCTGCTTGTCTCAAATAGCCCAAAGGATACTGAAAATTAGCTGTTTAAAGTAAGATCAGTATAGTCCATTAAATCTACTGATTCACTCCCTAAATCAGCTAAACTGCCTCTTAAGAGTACAGAACTGACAGAAGCTGTAAATTCAAGGAAAAAAATGCAGTTATTCAGACAGGCACAGTGAAAAAGAAAAATATGTTCAACTATTTGCCACACTTGACTTTTAAGACTTGTTAAACAGCTTGACTGGTGCGAAGGTACCAAAAAGGACACAAAAAGATCTTCACTTCTTAATTGCATGTTCAAATGCCTGGCTTAACTAGAAGTTACAAGCCTCTGTCAGCAATAAGTAAAATAAAATTTTAAAAAGAGCTTGAATTCTTCTCTTTCAGGATAGTCTTCATGCCACAATACATAAACTGAGGTCTGCAGAAATTCATTTAGAGCTATTACTGTTCAGGCTGAGTGAATTCAAGGTGGCCACCTGCAAAAAATGTTTAGCTTTAGTCTCAGTTTCTCACATGTGAAAGGAGGGATAAGAGAATCCTGTTTACTTTACAGCTTGAAGAAATAAATTCTGTGCTGAACTCCACGGAAAGAAATAGCTCTGATATAAAGAGACAATTATTTCCCATCATTATAGTAAGCAAACCCATTTGCAGACAAAAGATGAGCCAGGGAAAAATATCCCCATGGCTGTAAGAGAGAGTGAAAGCATTAAACCAATTGAATAGTCTGTTTTTTAAAGGTGTTAAAAAAACCTCAAAGAGACAAAAGGTATATTGAGGAGCTCTATAATGATATATAGATTAAGAGATACAGAATTACAGCCAACACTGAATCTGCTGTCTTGTGCATGACTGAAAATCTTAACTTCATCATAGCACTGATATGGCTTTAGTGTTGTTTTTTTCAATAACTCTTTCCCAGAGCTATCTTTTTGACATCTCATTTTCTTAATATAACTGGGTGTTACTTTGCCTAGGAAGTCACATAATTTAATATCTGCAATTAGTGATTTAATAATCTGGGATTTAATAGCCCATGATTAGTGATTGAATCCTCAGTTTAGAAAGAAGCTTTTTTTTTTTTCCAATTAAAGAATGTTTATTTTTTATTATATTAGTAAACAAGCAAGTTAGTAAGCAGCAAACTATGGCCAGAATAAGATTGGGTTTTATTCATTAAGGGAAGAATTGCAGGGGGGTGAATGGGGACTGGCAAGTAAGCATCCCGAGAGCTGCTTCTCCTTTTGGCTTTGCTGAAGAGTGGCAAACACCAAGAAAGGCTTTATTGCTTAATTCTGTGGGATCCAATAGCATTAATCCATGGCATAATTAATTAACCCACGGTGAACTGGTTGAAGAGACTCTTTCCCCATGTGTTATTTTCCCTTTGATTATGCCAATTCTATGATGTAGGGATGTGCTCCAACCAGAAATAAGAAAATAGTTTAGGAAAATAAAATCATACTGCTTATTAACAAATCCTATATAAGCATAGGACTGTGCAAGCACTTGGAACTGGCTGAAGGAAACATTGGGTGGAGAGAGAAGAGAAACATCTTTGAGTGACTATGTCACAGAAGATGTGTATTGAGAAACTGCACCACCAGTTTGTCTTTGCAACCTTTTCCCCATGCAAAGCATGCAAAGAGAGCTTGCCCATACCTCAGAGGTGTCACAGAGTTTAATTAATGTTCAGAGTCCTGTCACAGTTTTATGTGAATATGTTACAGTGATACAAAGTACACAGTAAATGAAACAAACACATCACTCAGTTAAAACTACATGATTACAAAGCTTTGAATTTTTAACATAAGATAAAATAACATGAGACAGACTTCCATCAGGAATTAGGCCTTGCCATGATTTCCTCCTAATTTACAAGCAGTTCTCCTTCTTAAAATTCAGAATCTCTTAAAAATCACAATAAATCTCAGAGGATAATCCATTGCCATTTATGCATTACACCTGCAAATCACCCAAGATGCAATTCTCAGTCCAAAAGACTCACAAGCTTTATGACAAAGTCAGGAGAATGTCGGCAAGAGCCATTTACTTTCAGTGTAACTTCTTTTCCTAAGCAAAAATTAAACTCAGAAAGGTCCAACACAAATAATAGCATGAATGCAGTAGTACAACTTCAAGATCAAACATCCCAATAAAGCAAACTCCACTTTTAATTAAGCAGTTAAGGACGTTTAGGATAGGTTTTGTTTCTCTTGTATAGAAAAGTTTTATCAAGCTATGGTTATTCTGCCCCAGAAAGAGGCTGCTTACTAAGATTTATCCCTACATTCACTACTTGGGAGACCTAGCCAAGTCAACAGGACCAAGGAATTTCCCAAACCTGACTGCTTGGTCTTGGTAAGTTTGTATCATACTAAACTTTGTAAAGGGATGTCCTAGTTACTGCAGCACAAGTCTCTAAAATCGGAGCAGCCAGGGACAGACTTTTGGGATGTTTGCAGCATCTTTTTCAACTAAATAAAGGTGAACTTGACTGAAGAGGACGTGTGATCTTTAGCAGTGCAGGAGACCAGTAAGAGTAAAAAATGACAGTTCTCTTGCTGCTGAGAAGAGCATATAGACTTTTACAGCACGTCCCTATGTGGATCCCAGAAAGCCCTCCTGACACCACAGAAATGGTTTATTTCAAACAACTTCCTAAGACTGTGAATACTTGGAAGTGTGGACAATTTTTTTTACCTTCTGTATATAAAATCTGGCACAGTCTGTCCTTCTAATAAAGATTAAAAGATACTCTAATAAAAAAAGGATGAGGTGTACCAGGATAAAAAAAATATGAGACCCATGAGTCACACATGGTGTTTTTCCTTCTGAAGAGATACGAAAAACAAGGTTTCTTATGTGAGAGGGAAAAGCTGCAATAAATACCACAGCAAAGGACTAAACAACAAGAAATGATCAGTTACCACCATGAAACCACTAACAGAAGTGTGTGGGCATAAGAAACAACTAGAGAAGGTTTATAACAACAGTGTCAAATTAAACTTAAATCCAGGCCATTAAGTAACTACTTTAAAGTAACCACACTCCTTCAAATCAGCAGTCAACATTACCAAGCTGTGGACCCTTCTGAATTGGTGGGCTCAATCTCCTGCCTCTCACATGCTCCTCCTCTACTCTGATCTCAGTTGGTTCAGGTAACATTCACATAGTTTGTGTAGATTAGGACTTCTTTCTCATCTACTCTTCCCTGCTGATCTTCCACTCACCTCTCTTCCAGAACTTGCTTATCAATTTATATGCTGAAACAGAATGCATATTTCTCTGTTGAGAAACTAAGATTTGGGCTAAATACTAACTAATACTAATTAATTTCAAATCTTTCAGCCATAAATAGTATTTCCATAACATCAGTGGCTATTGTTTGATTTGTGCTGTCGGACAATTTCTCATAGGGAAAAAACATCCTCCTGTTTCTTCTCTGTGGCTAACATCCCCTTTCTAATTGATGAAGACAGTAATAGGAGTGTTATTCCTGTACTGTACTGCCAGTAACAGTAAAGCTACTTCTCAGCAATACTGCTGAATGTACAGTTCACAAATAATATGTCAATAACTCTACCTTTCATTCTAGCAGAACCAACAGGTCTTCAAATTAAATCAGAAAGACTTCTGTCTTAGAAGTATCAAGGCATCTTTTAAAATTTTTACAGGCATGAAGTTTTAGATGGTAAGGTCTGGGGTCTTTCTATAGCTGGAAGGTATTTTGGTTTTGAACTGCACTGTGCTTAAAGACTATTTATGTTAGAGCTCTAAGATGGCACAGGGGGACACTGGCTCTCCAATGACTTGAGGAGAAGATGCTACAAACAAGATGGATTATTACATATTGAATTACCAACACCACTTCCCTTACCCTCTGAACTTCTCAGTGATGCCTCTCTGCTATTCCTTGGCAAATACCAAGTTTTACCAGACACACAATGAAGTCAGGGTTAAACTTGGGAACTTCTCCAATCAATTTTTAGAAATTTGATTATTTAGCTAAGAAGTGTGCAAACTCCATGGTCAGCCTCCACCAGAATCTTGCATATCATTTTTCTGTTTGATCACTAAGCCTGTCAGGACAAGTAGTAACCCATTCTCTGACAGTAACTTGCTAAAGCAGAGTACATTTTTATAATATAGTCTGAACATTAAATAATGATGAGTAAAAATAATTTGAGAAGCAAAGAACATGCAAGAATTGTATAATAATTTTTTTAAGCATTGCACATTTAGACTTGATTGTCATGTGGATATCATCTGTACACTAGCAATCACAAAATATTCCAGATAATGTTTTTGAAATTGGCCGAAAACAGGGGAAAAATCTAAGAAAAACAAACAGGAGGATTTACTTGCAAAAAGCCACTTTGCCTGGTTGCTAAGACAAGAACTTCCTTCAAAAGTATCTGTTTTGCTGAATCATCTTCAGGAGACAATGAGAGGAATATACACAGCCTTAGCCATGTAGCTAAATACCCACACACTACTCTAAAGTTACTACAGAGATATTTCATATCAAAGATCCAACAATTCTCCTCTAGAGGCCCATTAGCAAGGCAGAAGTGCTTAACATTTTCACCTAGCCAGCTGCACAAGTTCCCCACAATGGCTGCCTGGCAGAAGCTAGTGGCATTCTTTAACACAATAAATGAAAGAATTCAGCCATGATGTGTGCATACAACTTAGCCTTCTCAAACTTTGGGGTTTTTTTGTGACTGAGAAAATACATAGTGTTGGCCCCAGCATAATGAGAGTTGGTGAATTCATGTGGCATTAAAAACCAAGAAAACACAAATGGAATGCAAGTTGATACTAAGGATTCTATTTTGGAGAGAGGAGAAAGGGTGATGGGAAGAGATTATTTGTAACAGTCCCAACCACGTTTGCTGTCTGACTGATAATCACTCACCTTGTTTTCCATTAATGAGACATCAGTGTCTTCTTATTGGATAAGGAAAGTGCAAATGCAACATATATGAAAGAAACAGCTCTCAGTTAAGGAAAAATGCTGTTCTAAGAGATGACCAGGAAAGAATTTACAGGACTATTCAATAGAGATGCATTCCAGAAATAACACCAGTAAAAAGTGATACCCTATGAACTTTACTCTGGAGGCTTTCTTCCTGCAAGAGGCTTTTCTAACAGAATTCTTCCTGTGCCGTACCCATCACCAAATTCCACCTTCTTATGTTTCTCTACGAAAAATTATGAATGCAGTTTAAAGTTTGAACACATTGAACTATCGTACAGGAGACTACTAATATGTCAAGAAGAAAAGGTCAAAACTATAGGTTGGCTATGGACTGTACATCCATTCAGAATAAAATGCCTCACACAAACTATTTGAACTAAAACCCTTTCCCATGGCAGTTTCTATTGATGATAAAATAACATGACTTTGTACTTCTCTACAAAACACTGTGTTGAAGACTGACAATGAAATAAAATGTGAAAGAACATTTCATATCTAAATAAACTGCAATGCAAGAAACTGAGCTTGTCCCAGACACAACCTGGAAGGCAGTTGGAATCTAACGGCTAGGCTGGACAATGCACCAAGAAGGAAGAGCACATGGAAGGAAGAGAGTGATTAAAGGGAGAAGAAAGTATCTCAACCTATTTATTATGTCAACCTATTTAGTGTCATAACAATCACTAACGACGGATATTTTCCTAACATCTCTGTCAGCTCTCAAACAGCTCAAGACATTTAGCCACCAGTATCTTCACAGACATTGAAGCAAATCAATTCAGTACACTAATCTGTTAATTCTTAAACAGCAACAAAATCAGTAATCCTCTGGTACTGATAATGACAGCAACAAGATACTTGCAGATTTCAATGACTGGTATACAGGAATTTCTTTTTAGAGCATTCCTGCTATCCACACACTTGGATGCAATTACTGTGTTACTACACTGTCACTCCCTGGGAAAAAAAAAAAGTTTCATCCATTCTGCTGGCACCATAATTTCTGAAGTTACATCAAATGAGCAATAAGTGGCCTAAGTCTTATTCAGAACAGCTTATTCAAATTCTTCTGTTAGGACAGTAAATATATAGATTATATTCCCAAAACACCTCTCCATATACCTACTTTTAATTTTTGAACTGTCCTTAATGTACATTTTAATACTGCAATTACAAGCCTTTTGCTGTAATTCTCAGGGCAAACAATTAAAAAACTTCTGTTCAGAGCTAGTGTTGACTTTTTGTGATTTATCAAACTATAAGGAACAAAACCCGCTCAATACTCTAAGTCAAGAAAGCAGCATTCTCTAGTCTGACCATTTGCAGACCAGCCTATTACGTCAATAAGGCCATCCTTGCAACCATTTGAAGGAAAACTTTGTAAAATTTTACAGTTCTGATATTCTGAAACACAAAAGACTAATTTTTCTTGCTGCTGTGTTTAAACGAAGTTTCCAGCTATTAAGAACGGATCTTATTTCTAATTTTACTATATTTTCTGCAATAAAAAATGTTCAATTGCAATCACTTTCTTCCTATGAAAGTATTTATATTGAGGGACCATTCTTCTCAGTACCTTTAATATTATTTAAATCTTTAAGTTTCTTTTAAGGAATTTTTTAGAGCCCTAAGTTAGTACAGTCAGCCTATTCTGCAACCTAATCTGTTCTTAAAGCCCTGTTCAAAACACAGATAGCAAAAGCAGAACCAGAATTTCAGTCCCAGCCTCATCAGTGGCACACTCAGAAGAAAAATCACCTGTTCCTACATCTACTGTTCCTGTTTATATTCATACACTGAATCACCTTTTCTTGATCACACTAGAAGATCAAGCTGAATTATTTATTCACTGACTCCTAAATCTTTTGCTGAGTTGCTGCTTTTCAGAATGCAGTCCACTCTGGCCTGCATTTTCAGGTTTTTTAAATAAATAACTTTGGCTACTCTAAAAGGTACTTTCAATGGGCCCGTCTTAGCAAGTAATATGAACAGCTCTCTGTCCTTGCCTTGCCATACTTTTACCATTCCAATGTTTTGGTACCACTTGCACATTAGTAATGATTTCACAATTTCTTTCACATGACTGAAAAAAGTACTCAGTATTACCTATATATCCCAAATCTCACAGAACTTTTAATAGCGTCACCTTCCTGCCCAGTGATGACTCTAAGAGAACCACCATTCCCAGACCAAAATTTTCAGCAGCCACTTCTTCCAAGTCTTCCAAGCCCATTCTTAAAATGGCTATAAACCATCAGAGTCTACTAGGTATTACATAACATCTTGTTTGATTATTAAGGGTTTGGAAGCACAGCTGATTCAAATACAAAGGACTTTTTCCTCCAAAAAAATACAGATATATTTTTTGAATATTGCTACTTTGGCAACATGGTTACTTACTATTTTACATCTTCATTATTTTATTCTTGGTTTGCTGCAACACCATCCTCTCACCCCTAGCCTTGTCAGATTACTTATCAGACAGCTCTGATGCCCTTAGCATCTTTTATCAGTCTTCACTGGTTTATAACTAACTCATTTACAGTTTCCATAGCAATCCTTCACTTTTTTTTTTAATTGGGATATTTTTCCTCTATTTTCAATTGCTATTGATTCCCAGTGAATAACACATATTTAATTCAAATGTAAATTATTTTTTCCATGGCACAATGTTAGTAAATTCTTAAGGAAGCTTTATTTGCTAGAAAAAGCCTTAACAACAATTTTATATTTTGGGGTCTGATGTAACTGAGGCCAGATTTTTTAGCGTTTATTAGATCATTAATTTCACAGAAGTACAGAAACCAAGTGCTAGAATAAGGAATACTATTTTGAGACTGCATTAAACACATGAAGAGGAATGCACTGTGATTGTTAAACAACCACAAGAATGGTTTTCACTCATCATATTAATCAGGTTTTTTATCTCCCTCTTTCAAACAGTATTTTTTGTCCTTTCAAGTAAAATACTCTAGGCTTTTGTCACAGGTCAAACACTTGACATTTTTTACAGTGTGTTCTACAAGGTCCAGCTCAGCAGCAGAACTACATTCACATTAGTATCAGCATCACTAGTGGACAGAGCTGTGATTTATTAGGCAAAGGGGAACAGCAGGGACTAATTGGTCATATGAGGACACAAAAGTGTGTGAGAGGAATGCATAAACAATGGAGAGCGCATGCAAAGGTGGCTTGCTCCTCTGGCATGTCCCAAGGCACAAGATAAATGCCATTATTAACAGATCTGAGATATAAGAAATGCAGTACAAATTACACATGTAAATTTTTCCTTCCTCAAAATAGTATCCTGACCAGAAACATTCCTGTATGAAATAAACTTTTCATAGTTTGAGAAGATATAATTTAGTAAATTAGAAGGTAAGAAATGTCTTTATGTTAATTTCCTCAAAATAAATTAGATCTGTGATTATAACTTTTTACATCACCATGACCACCACATCAGAGACAAAATGCATACTTCAACATGTTTGAAATTTTAGAAATGTCTGTATTTTTTGCAATATGCCCATATGGGCATATATGTATGCTTATAGAAGAAATTATAACATTCTAGAAGAATTCAGTATGTGTTCAGCATGTACATTTCTGTAAGGGCAGTAAGATATTTTTAAAAGTCTTGGGGAGGGCCAAATGACATTTGCATGTATCAGGCAACCACGCTTCAAAAGAGCTGGCATGGTATCCTCAGTAACAGCTGCAGATATAATGCTAATAATATTGTAAAATAAGGCTTGACATATGAAAACAGCAACTTTTTTTTTTTAACTGCCCTTGATCTCTTATCACACCATATTTAGTAACAGCCACCAGTGTAATCCTTCAATGTGACCTATATATTGAATTAGAAGGTGTTCCTAAGAGCTGTATTTTGGACAAGTCAAGAAATAAAGGACAAAAACGTCCACCCAAACCCCTCTAGTCTGGAAAAGATGGGGTCTACAGAAAACTACACTCCTAAATGTCAGCTGTAACTGGATGATTGGTTAGATTTTGTCATTAGAATACAGAGGTAACAGTGACTTAAAATTGTCACACACTTAGTGTAGAGCCTGTAGAGTGTGTACATGACTGTTGGGAGTTTCACTGAAGCAAGAACTAAAAATGTGCTTGCAAGTTGGTGCCCATAGTAAAGTATATATTGACATTAGATTTCAAAGCAATAATCCAAATCTATTTTCATTATGCAAATCCATTTGTTTTGTTGAACTGATCTACCCTCTATCACACCCAAGCACTAGTCTGGAAGAATTTCAGTCTGGGAACTCTCTACAGTTTAGATTAAGAAAAAAATAAGATTGCTTCTGTCATTTCTGTCCATCAGAAACGAGCCTCATTATCCAAGATAGCTTGTAATATATTGTTATGCCAGATGTATTTTATTAGAATTGATTTATCCATAAAGATAATGGAATTATGGTTATTTAAATATTATCCTTAACCGATTTACTCATCTTCTGAAGAAAATGTAAAGTACATCTGAATACAGATCTGTTGATTTTGAGGTTAGGTATTGAGTTTGAGATGTGATTCTTTTTACTGCTTGTGGTTCTTTTTACTTTTTTTTCCACATAAATAAATCAGAGCAGCCTTACAGTAGATTGAATGGAAACTGAGAGACAGTAATCCCAGAGGCAATCAGAACTTAATGGATTTGTAAGTTTTGAGTCTCCATTGGAACTTTCTATCTTGTTATTCTCTGCACCAGAAATCAGAATTCTTTATAGTGAGAGAGAGCCCAAAACTATTTGCAATGACGGTAAAAACTAGTAAATATTTTGTGAAATTAGGCCTATGAAAATACAAAAGGAAGTTTTATTTTTATTTCAGACAAATCACAGAAGAGTAATAGAATAGTAAAATTTTATTATCAAGATCCTGTACTGCCATTTGGACACCTAAGTATGAGAGCAGTGGGTACAATCGAGCTCTTCAAAGGCTTGTGACAGAAATGTGGTATGGGAAGAAAACAAAAATCTCTTTTCAGCATAAAGGCCAAAGAGAGAGATGAAGTGTTAGTTGGACATTTGATTCAATTAGTTTTAAAAGAATAGGAATAATCTTAAATAGCTTTATCCTTTGTTCCTGGTCACAGGGAGGCTTTTTCCAGTTTTTCTAACACAGCTTCTTGTAGGTCTGAAAATTTATGAGACTCTGGATACTGAACTGGTCAAAACAGACATTTTAGAGCTCAGTAATATTTGAAGAAAATGTAATGTTGAGAGAAGAGTAAACTATTTCTCTATAAAATTTTCCGAAACCATGTAAAAAGAATGGCAGTTGTTTCAAAGATACATGCAAATTTCAGAAGCAAGAAAGAACATAAAGTACATCATGCACTTTGTTCTGTAATTTCATCTAAAGATCATCTCAACTCATGCAGTAGAAGTGCTCACTTACATTCACACACACTTCCTCTAAGGCCAACATCAGCTCTACATTTATAAACTAGGTTAACCACAGAAATAGTGAATTTATTTGTACCACTGTACTTGATGCCTGGAAATCAAAGTAAAGCTGTGTTCAGAAAGAAGCACTATGTCTTCAAAAACCTTTCTTTACATAAAACCTTGTTTTTCTCGGACATCAGTGAGTCAAAGGCAGATGGTTGATCTAATTTTAGTTAGGGACAGATACGACCCACCAGCGGCCAGGGTAATCAAGGGTAGCCAAGGTTATGGGCCCCAGGCAACAAATTTATTTTACCTCATATTCAGATTCCAGTGTCACAGTGTTCTTTTTAAATTTTTCTTTCAATGCTGGATCAATCTGAAAGACAAACAAAAATACAGCAAAAATGTTTGTTTTTAAGAGTTTTTTTTAAGAAATCTTAACCTCAAATAAACTGAATATTGGTACATGCAAACCCTCCTCTCCTCTAAAAGAGTTTATGTGCCATTTGTTCCAATACCATGTTGATGAACATTGCACAAAAATTGGGCTGAAAAGAAACAGATCAACTGCCAGATTATAAAACTCAAAAGGAAAACACATTTTTAACTACAGCTCTGCAGTTGCATTACTTTAGATATAAAATCCGTACCTGTTTAGTTTAAAACTGTTAAACTAAACAAAGCTTAAATAAATGAAACAAGCACAAGGAAAATAAAATTGGGATTGTGTAACATATTATACTCCTGAACATTGGGTTCAGTGATTAGGTATACAATATATCCTGCTTTTCAAAGTCTAAGCATGAGTTGAATTTCCAATTTTCTGGTGAACACACAGCTCCTTCCTAGTTTTGATTCTGTACTGACAGTGCTGGTGTTTCCTGCCACCTTTCAGAGATGCTTATTGAGAGAACTAATCTAAGAACAGACATGCCAACGAACCATGGCAGACACATTTCATGTTTTAACTTCTGAGCCTGGAAGAAGTGATGTTCATCCCTCCCTTAGTAAATAACATCTATCTCCCACAGGTCTAAGAGCAGAAGCTAAGGGGGAAAAGATAATTAGCATTCTTCACGCTTAGAGAAGGCATTTTACCTTCTTCTCAAACAGCCACATACACAGTATTCAGACACAGTCTTTAGGCAAACTAATTAAAATATCAAATAAATCCACCATGAGAGAACAATCTCATTTTCAGAGCTTAAAAACCAAAATAGATACATAAGGAGACTGGTAATTCTTGTGTAGTTCTACATCCCTCATACACTAGTCCAACTACAACTAATTCAGTGAAGAAAAGTTGTTATTCCTAATTTGCTGCTCCTTGATCTGAATGAAAAGGGCACAGTAACCCTCATCACAACCAACATCAACCATCTACAAGTAGTCTAGGAAACAAAAAGGAGGGCATACACATAACAGAATTTGCCTGGCCAATGAGAAGATCCACCTTCAGATTCTCCCTTGAGTTCCTACTGAGGTACTTAAAATACACATCTCCTATGTGTACTGATGGGAATTGCTCTGAAGAATTTCCCTAAGCCATAATGTTCCCCTTGATTACAGGCACTGTCTGCTAGTTAGCATGCAGCTTGTAAGACCTGAGTTCCTAAGGAAGGATGCTCAGTCAGGCAAGTCTAACACCATGGCCAGAGGTTTGATTTCCCTCTCTCATCAGTGATCTGGCCATAGAAATACACACATTTGCAACCTCCGGACTCAGTACACTTGGGACCTAAGCCAAAGTATCTAAAATGGTTAATGTTTGTACCGGATACAGCTCCCACCTTCCTGGTAATTAAAAAAAAAAAACCCGTAAAGCAAGATAGTGTCTCTGCCCTGGCCCTTTACATCAAATAAAAAATGAAATGCTCCATCTCTGTCTTGGCATTCAAGGCCTCTGTAGAACTGCCTCTCATTAAAGATGGATTGCATCTCTCCTGTGACCACGACCTCCAACAACAGCCATGCTTCATTAGAACAACGAACCCATCCATCACACACGCAGAAATGCAAAGTCTTGGGGCAGCCAGACAGCCTTTGAAGCTTGCTTTCACTGAGAGAAGAGTGATCATGGGCCTCACTGTATTCAGAACTAAATGCAAACACTATTTGTTATGTTTTGTGTTCTCACAATACACACACAGACAAGAGGAAATAAAAGCTGCAGTAAGTGAGGCAGCAACAGTTTTATTTCACCCTACATTTTCCCTTCATTTAATAATAGGGCAAAGTATCATGGTTGAAACACCATTTTTACCTAATTAACTAGAACTAGAATTCAACTTACAAAGACAGTTCAATAAGTCCCATTATCAAATTTATTTTATCTATTTTCAGTGTGTTTGTTTAATGTGTGATGTTTGCATGGCCACATTTGTGTAAGGCAAAAGCAAATAATCAGTGAAGCTACTGCTGCTTCTCCTTCTTTCCAGTCCTTTCCATCTTCAGACTTGCTCCTGTCTTCACTCTCCTCTGCCTGCATAAAGACAACTAAAACTGAGACACAGCATTCCAGTTTGAAGCTGTAGCTTTAACATTAACAAAAATGCAAAAATGAAAGAGGTAGTTTTTAAAAATACTTTGTAAATGCAAAATGAACAGAGAGTGCTGCTTCTTAGGAAGCAGAAGTTTTATTCGGCAAATTAACTTACCTCAAAAGACTAGTTAAACCCTGTTTTGAGGGCAAACTACACACACATCTTAAGATCACTCTGCAAACCCCATTCTTTTGCCCCAAGTTCCACCAAAGAAGAGAGTAAAAAAGAGGAGCAAGTATGTATTTCCTCTTCTCTTTATCTTTTTTGTTCCCTACATACATACTTACTCACACAGAATAATTTAAACATACTTGAGCCTGCACAGTAATTCAGTCATCTGCAACTTCTAATACCTTGACTGCAAACTCCAGCTTTTCAGCTACCAAATGAGATGGATGGTTACTAATTGTTTTAGGAACCCATACAGAAGTTGAGAAAAAGTGTATTATAAAGTTTTGTTTCCACTGTGTTTGTAAGAGGCTGTGCTATCTTTGAAAAATCACAGGAACAACCAAAAAAAAAGGAAAACAGAATGATGCTATTTTCATTCCAAAAAGGCAGATAAACATCAATATGAGCCACAATCACAGATGACAACCAGGGAACACTTCAAATGGGGGCAGAGCCAAGAAAGTGCCCATGCCAAAGCAGTAGCTCCGTTGTGTTACGCATCTGCCACAAGATCCAAATACAAACATACATTTTGCTTCCATGATGACTGCTATGCCAACACATACTGCCAAACGAGCTCAAAGTATTCAGCTATGCACTGGCAAACAGATCTTCAGCTAAATTATGGATACAAATCTGTATTAGTAAATATGATGATGGCAGCAGACAAAGCCCAAATGCTGTAACAGCCTGACAGTGTCCTCTCCACCATTATTTAGGAGGCAGAAAGGAACAGAAAAGATATTCCTTTACACTAGAGGACTCTTCTTGTTTGGCAAAATCTCAGCTGCTCCTTTAAGATCCATTTAAATTCAAACTTCGTCTCTAAATGTAGAATTCAAAGATGTGTGCATGTATAATTACAACATAACTTCACATTAAATTCTTACTGAAAGACTACTGAAATACTTGATGCAAGTATTTAGACAACTTTCATGAGATACTGTTGCAAGGCTTTGAAACCAATACTATAAATACAATTTTTAAAGGCTTTACTTCTTTTCTTTTTCTGGGGTGGGATTTTTTTTCCTTTTTAGCACTTGCAGCAAAAATGAATAAAACATTCCCCATATTTTGCATTATACAGGCTTATCTCATATTACATCAACTGAAAGGGCAAGGGCAAGTGCAATATAGAAAAATCTCAGAAAAGGTTTAAGAATCCAGGTTTCAAATTAGAATTTTGTCCCATTTCACACTCCCACCATTCCTTCAGAATTACCCTTACTTAACTTCCAAAAATTCCCAAAGAAACAGACTTTAAAAAAATTCCTAACAGCTAAAAGTAATAGAGGTTAAGCACAGAAACATTCTTAGAAATCTTAGTAGGCAGCTACTTGAGGCTGTAAGTAACTAAAAACCTTTTAAAATTAGGCTGACACTTTTCATTTTAAGGCTGACATTTCAGTTGTTCAATTAAAACCTGGACAGAATTTCTAGGTGTTAAAAATGGTGCACCTTGGGGTGCAGACAAGAGGCATCATTACATGGCAAAGCAGGAATAACTGGTGATTGCAGCCCCTGCCAAACCAGGGACTCCTGCAGCACCCTGTGAAAAACATACACTCATCTCAGTAAAGCACATTTTTTGTTTATGACACAAGTATTTCTGGTACAGTAATAAACCTAAAAGTGCTGCCACTTAAAAAATTCTTCAGCTAACAATTTTGTATTGATACTCATTGACCACAGTTCATTTTGGCTCAGAAACAAAGAACACAGGTAGAGAATAACTGAGAAATTTGTGAATGTCACTAACTTTAGCTCCAGGATAGGGAAAGGATAGATCTTCCACAAGGGAACCCAAAGAATACCATCCCTACCCCTTTTGAAGTTTAGAGGCATGGAACACCTCTTCACACGGGGGACAGGCTAAGAGCACTAGGTTTGCTCATTCTGGAGAAGAGAAGGCTTTGGGGAAACCTGATTGTGGCCTTTCAGTAATGGGGACTTACAAGAAAAGCAGACAAACTTTTTAGCCAAGTGTGCAGCAACAGGACAAGGGCTGACGGTTTTAAGATGAAAGAGAGTAGATTTAGACCAGGTATAAGAAAGAAGTTTTTTATAATGAGCATGGTGAGACACTGGCCCAGGTTGCCCAGAGAGGTGGTGAATGCCTGGGAACATTCAAGGTCAGGCTGGATGGGAGCCTGAGCAATCTGATCTACTTGAAGATGTCACTGATCCTTGCAGGACTGTTGGACTAACAACCCTTTGAAAGTCTCGTCCAACCCAAATTATTATATTATTCTGTGAAACACAGGAATACAAAGCAGAATAGCAGTGCTGCTCCTGTTCAGCATTTGGAGAGGAACACCAAGTTGACTCACATTCTCATTTTCAGGTTAACAGCCCCATTCTCCACAGAACACATATGCCTCCATCTGTAACTCAAATATCCCATCTTCACAAGCAGTCTTTCTATGCTATAAATATTACCATTTATTTGTCCATGTACTGTTTGTGGCCATGGGCTTTAGAGCAAACCAAGACTTGAATGTATTACATCTTCTAAAATGATGGGTTAGAGGAAACCAAGACTTGAATACATTACATCTTCTAAAATGATGGGTTCAGTTAGTACACAAGGAAACTGTCAGGAGACAGCCACGTCATGAAAAGAGGATTGTGCTTTGAACAGCCTCCTCTCACATAAGTCAGTGCAGTACATTGCATGCTTGTGTCCTGGCATGTACTGACCAAATATTTGTATGCTGAAGTTTAATAGAACTTTCCCTCTAGCAAGCATTTCCAGAAAACAGTAGAAGATATTTCTACTCTAAAACTCATTTGTTGTTTTTACTAAAACTTGAGCTTCCATTCCTACCCTGTCCTCCACAAAATAGTATCCCACTGAAAAGCATTTCAGCTTTGGAAATGGGAGAAGACAGTGGCCTGAATTTAATGAACACGAATTAGGATTTAGATTTTTATTTTTCCATCTGCCCCTCCCATCATAAATAGATGGGACACAATTTTCCTGCAGTATCCACAACACACAGTCCACAAAATGACTGTTTATATGAAATTTTTCAATTTGTTCTCCCCACCCATTTTTTTAAACTTAAGAGTAAACCAGAATCACCAATTCTAGCTCTCCCATAGCGTATCTTCTTTGAAAACATTTATCATATGCCTAACTCCTCTAAATGGAAAATCAGCAATCTTGAGTGGATCAGTCAACTTTAATCTTCCTTGAGAAGACTCCCATAAATTGCTACAGAAGTCTGTGTCATAAATATTCTAAGTTGTGGTTTATGAGCAGAGTGAGAAGCTGCAGACAGGAGAGAATAAATCCCAGGACTCAGGAAATGCAGTGTAATCTACAGCCAAGCTGAGTGCTGTTCTACTTAAGAAATTAAAGGAACAAAGCTTGTAGAGGTTGTAAGGTACAACAAGGGTTGTACTTATGCCAAGCTCTTTGGCATACAGTCTTAGGTAACAGGGAAGGGCAAGGCAAAACACACCATTTTTGTGCAACTTCATTCACAACAATCCTCCAACTACATTACCTAAATATTTAATACATTAAAAACCCCCCACTTACATAAGGCTACTTTCTTCCCTGTGTGGGTGGTGAGGCACTGGAACAGGTTGCCAGAGAAGCTGTGCATGCCCCATCCCTGTAATTGCTTGACGCCAGGTTGGATAGAGCTTTGAGCAACCTGGTCTAGTGGAAGGCACCGCTGCCCATGGCAGGGGGCTGAAACTAGGTTATCTTTAAGGTCCCTTCCAACCCAAACAACTCCATGACCCTGTGATTCTGTACTGCATAGGATATGATCCAAGGATATCGACTGGATGGGAATACTTATGAACAGTGGGGAGACAGCTGAGACTAGATGTAAACCCTAGCTTTGTGTCCTTTGACTTTTTCCTATGATCTGCATAGAATACAGACAGTTAAACAAAAAAACCCACTTCATCCAGCCTCTGACAGAAATCGATGCAGACATTCCAAAGGAGCAATATAAATTGTTGTTATAGCAGCAGCTCCCAGAGTTACAGTACACAGTGCACCAGTGATCTCTGAAAATCCAGATTTTGTACTTGCTTCCAGATTGATCAAAAAAAGACCTACAATCCCAAACTCTGGACCAGACACTTTCATGTGATAATATCATGAGAAATGCAATTAAAGGCTAGTATGATGGCAAAACTATCCCATACTTCAGCAAACATTCAAGCACATCTAGATTTCTCACATATAAGGTCAACAAAACTAACATGGATTCTAGAATTTTCAGTCCTGAGAAGAAAGTGCTCATCATTTAATTAATTTTGGTATGCTTTCACATCCAGTTTGATTTTCAGTTGCACATTTATTTATATGATTTATCCCAAATTGGTGCTGTAAACCTTGGCTCTGAGTATGCTAGCATAAATTTAATTTCACAGTGAAATTCAGTACAAAAAATGTTCCTTTTGGTATAAAAAAAGGTGTAAATTTGTGACGCCAGTATTTAGGAAAAACCCCCACCCTTTTGCCTCTAAATAGAATATACTTAACAGCTAGAAACAATCCAAAATGCAACTTTGGATGCAACTCCAGTACTGTCAATTTTTTGGTCATATTTTTTGAAGATTCCTTTTTTAATGGTTACGTACCTACCATGCAAGTTCAACTGGCATAAATATAGTTTATAGGGGTGTTTTTTCCCTTATGGATTCCTTAGTCACATCCTAACTTTCACCAGAATCAACCCCTTTGTGGTAGCTCTGAAAAACATGAAGGTCACTTAAGTTTCTGTTCAAAGCAAGTAACTTCAAGAGAGAAATCATGAATTGGCAGCTGAAAGCAGCATGGAAGCAGTCTGTGCTCATCTCCTTTGAATCTTTTCAGTGCTGTACTATCAGACAGAAGAGGCTGGAGAGGGTGTCCTGTTAGTCCTGTACATCAGGAGTACCTGTGTCCAGGTGCTCACTGGCTGTTCCACTGGGCTCATCTGTAAACTGTTCCTGGCAGCAGCTCACCTGAACTAAATGAAACCAAAGGCACCATACAATATCCAAGCCACTATTTTTTGCTTGGTGTGTCAGTTCAGAAACACATAGGAATTAATTTAAAGGGAAAAGTCTAACCCATAGGAGACTAAACCTTCAATAAAAGCACTGAAGCTTCAATAAAATAACACCAAAAATGCTAAAAAAAACCCCAGCTCACAAGAAACCCCAAACAATCAATCCTCTCACATAGGAACAGAGATAGTCTGATCCTTCACCCATAACATAAAAACATAACAAAGTTAAAACAATGCACAAGCACACTAACACATTAGGAATGCTTTCCCTAATCAGAGTTAAACATCTATAAATATATATGCATTTTTTCCTTCTCTAAGTGTGTAAGTTAATGCCTAAGCCCTATCTTGAGCCATGTGAAAATATTCTTGCTGCCCCCATACAAACAACTCCATCTCCCAGAAATCAACAGCAAGAAAATACACATTAACATATTTTCTCACTGAAAAGAATCAAGGATATATAACTAAACCAAATAGTCTGCAGTTTTTAACCTTAAAAAACTGTTTGAATTATGATTTAAAATATCATTTTGATTTACAGTATAGGTACCGTAAATGTTCTGGTTTTTACAGAAATGTATTGAGTAATGAAACAAAATTTTACTTTTTAATGTCTTTTTGAACAGAAACAATTTTTAGAATCCAGCGTGAAGTTATCAAAATTGTTTTCAGTGCTCTGAAAATGCATCTCTACAAATAAAAGATACATCTCTACAAATACAAGTTACCACCAAATTCTAATAACTGCCATCTTAAAATCTACATGTGTTGAAGGAATTAACACTTCTTATTCTACAGTTCCCATTGCATTTAAGGGAAAATACTTTACACACTGACATCTAGTGAAGTTTTATAGTAAAAAGAAAAATCATATTCTAATACTTTGCACTTACAAAAAGCTTTTAATTTCCCGAATCACTTACACTTTAAATTACTAGAATTTGCAACACACTTGCACATCACACACTATTTTCTTTTGAAATTTATTTTTCCACTATTTTTAGTAAATAACATGTTTACCTGTCAAAGGATCAGACACTCTGGTGGGTATATTAGAGAAAGTTACAATGGCAAAATCTGGTGTAATTAAGTTTAAAACATGAATAGCTAACTGTTTTCCTTTTAAGGGCTTAACATCCAACATTAACAAAACAATTCTGCTAAAAATCAGTGGGAATTATAAATGCAAAATATTTTAATTCATATATTTTAGATATTAATAAAGACAAGTCATCTCTCTTCTCTAAGCAGCATCCAAAAAGCCTGTATTCCTTACAGCCTCGCTGTAATCAATGAAGAAAGAACGGTTCCTCTGGGAATACCTAATTAGCCTCCTGCCCTGCATCATCCCAGAGCTTAGGCTTGGTTGGCTCTACAGACAGCACAGAGTCTTTGAGGGTGCACAAACCGAGGGACTGCAGGGACTGTGTGAATTCCCAGAGCTGCCCATCCACTCACACAGGGACAAGATACAACCTCAGATACCTTCTACCCTCCTTGAGCTGTGCTCCAGAGAGGCAAGATGTGATGCTCTACCAGCTACAACATTAATTTCAGAACTCACTGAGGTTCTAAAGGCCAAGTTCCATTTTTATGCCTCATCAAAAAAGAGGCAGTTAAGCACTGCCTGACATAACATACAGGAGGTTCAGCGCTGACTCTGGGGAAATGCAGCATCTCTTGAATGACAAGCAAACCAAGAAATGCTTTCTGCAGTGACAGATACTTGAAAAGAGACAGATAATGCATCCCCCCCCCGCTTCATTAGTTGGTTTTACTCTAGATATGAGTTCGGGCTCTGCTTGTTTGAATTGCCACATAGTTAAGTTTGCAACAGCACAATTTGGCCTCAAATGAGGCTTCAAGCTTCAAAACACAAAAGGGAAGAAAGGGAAGGTCCATTTGGACAGAAATTGCACTTAAAATGGAAACATGCCAGGGCAAAAGGTTTTCAACATTTTCCTTGTAAAAATGGCAGTGATCCAAGAAGTCCAGAAAATCCTAGGGACTGGGATCTGCTCACATCATGGCCATTGGCTTCTCAAGATGAGTCTGGAAAGCTAGAGGTTTTCTGGTGCTTGAGGGAGGTGTTGGGAAAAACAGCTGGATATTAAATTATGGTTTTGGCTAAAAGCTGCCTGAAGCTAAGTTACAGACTTGTAACCACTTCAATTGCAAGGCAAAAAATACCAGTAATTAATTTTGGCAATGTGACAGGACTTAAATAAACCAAACAGAATTCTTGGTAGTATATAAAATGTAAATATCTGAAAGCTATCAACATTTTATGTATTGAAATTAGTTCCACTTGCAATGGCATCGGAATGAGTTTCTCCAGTTAATAGCCCTCTCTTCATCTGAATCTAATCTTAACAACAGAACCACCATCAAGTAAAAAATGGAAAAATTGCTTCTGTTTAAAACAAAGAACTCTTAATATTTGCACTGTATACTGTATTTCATCACAGAGAGACTCAATGATGTGAGGTAATATCTTAACTCCAAGTCATCCTACAGTGCTGTAAGCTGTCTGTGGTGACAATAAGCACTGGGTCTAGGCAGATCCCATCACTGGAAACCATTCTAAAGTATACACACAGTGTCAGCCTCAGAATATGGCAACAAAAATCTCACTGAATCCCAGAGTTGACTCTATTTTTGCCTCTTACAGAAAAATGGTGGTTTATATGCTAAACTGAAAGGATGTCTGAAAAAAGGAAACATGTATCTCTGTCTGGTATTATAGCAAACTCAGAAGACAGCTCTTCACACACAATGTAGAGAAGTCATCTGAGCTCAAGTAAAATGGATTAGCTTTTGCTGAAATCAATGCAAAAACATGAACTGAACACTAGCAACTGAACCTCAAAATCTTCAAGAATAACATGGATAGAGAGGTCATTTCCATACAAGCCTTCTGGACTGAACTGAAACAAGAGAGAAAACATCTGAACATCTGGTACCACCACAATACTGGGTATGAAAAGCTCTTGCTACCCTTACATTTTCGTGCCACATGGCAGGACTGAAATTACTGCCTTGGATAGCTCTGAACCACAGTCAAAAAAATGTAACAAGTTCCAAATTCTGCCTGCAAATAGAAACAAAGTCACTGTAAGGGTACCTGTTTAGCCATCAACAAGGAGTCAATCTGCCTGACTAAATAAATATACAATTCCAAATCCCTCCCACTAAGCAGGCCATGCCTGAAAGCAAGGTCTGCTTGAATTTATCAAATATGCTTCATGATACAAAGGTAACTGACTGACAAAGACTTTTTTTTTCTCACCTATAAGCAATCCTAAATGTATGCCTCTCACATTGTCTACAGCACCAAACAACATTTCAGTGTATTATTTTCTTAATTTTTGGAGGACCTAGGGCCAAGCTCAGTAAAGCATTTAGCCTTCAAAAATCAACCAAATCTACTCATACAAGAAAATTAGCCAGTTTACCATTAGACCTGAGACCCAGGCCAATCTGACACCTGCTTAAGGAAAAGAAGAAAACAATAATCACCAACATCAATTCCTTGCCATGCTGTGCTCGTATAATTAACTTACTGAAACTAATTAAACACAGGACGATGCAGTTATAAATAAATAAATGCTAAAATGCTAGATGAGAAGACTTGATGATTCTGCCAAGTTCAGTGACAGACACTTAAATAATTCCACATTCCTTGGCTGATGGGTTTAGAAAAGATACCTTTCCTATACAAAATATTCCACCAGACACCAACTGAAGATATTCTGATTTTGTTCACACTCAAATCAAGTAGGATGTTTTAATACAAACTCCTATGGAATCAGACTCTCTAGAACACAGGAATACTTCAGGCACAAACAACAGATTAACTAAGAGTTCCTCTACCTTCAAGGCATCTGTTAGTTTGCCAATGAAGCTCCAGCAAAGGAGTATTTAGGGTGGGCTTCATCTCACCTAACTTTATTCATCTAAACTTTTGACTTGAAGAATAAAGTCTCTATTTAGGCTCTTCCCTCAGTTAGCTGTAGATGGGCATTCCTTGAGAAAGTAAGGCCCACTTAAAGATAGATATAGATATATAGATAGATATGTCCAGAAACATAAATTGTCTGTACCTTGCTGTTAGTTAGAGGTTTATCTCACCTGTTATTCACTGGTCAAATAAAATATAATCATATTCATACACTAAGTAAGGTAATTGTCTCACTGAAATGGGGTAATAAGAAAATCTCAAGCTCAATTTCTCTATTTTTCAACCCATCAAAAGAGGGCAACATATTTCTCCAGTATCCACATTAAAATTAAATGGAACCTATGTTGGGGAATTTCCTCTCAAACCTCCTTTATGGACTACCTGGATACCTATCTCAAACCAGGCATTTAAGACAATGGAAAAATTAACAAGATGAAACCCTGACGTAGTGCACAGCACCACAAACACACATTTAGATTTAGCTGAGCAGATACTGAAATTTCACTTCCCTACCTTTAATAACACGAAGAACCCATTTAGAGTCTTTTGAGTATTAACAGTGGTAATTTAAATTGACCTCAACATTGGTAGGGGGTGTTTGCATACCAGGAAGCCTAGAGGATGAGTCTTAATCCATCTAAATCCATTTGGAATAAAATAAAGCAGAAAGCCTGCAGAACACACAAGGTAATTGAGTACACGGGACAATCTGGGGCTGGCAGCAATAGCATTAAGTCCATTAATTGTCATTAGAACACCGTGGACTTTGCCAGTCCAGTCCAATTACAATGACTTGGCCTACCCACATAACTCCTTGAAATTGTGAAGTCCATGACATTTTAGTCAGACTGAGGATCTTGGGGAACACCAAGGTGTAATAGTATTTCAAACACAGATGCTTATCCACTAAGAACTGCAATAAATATATCTTGCCATTTTCAAGAAAATTTTTGTTTTTGTGGAAGAAACCACAAAGATGCCTTTTCATCTTGCTACCTATTTCAGTTAAATTCTTAGTATCTTCGATAGCCTTTCAAATACAGTAAATACTGGTTTTTAACACAGAAGCAGGTCCTCAAAGATAAACAAGCCAGCCTGCAGTAAACCAGCTTCATCTAGTAGCTCACGGTATGTGTAGTGATGGGGACAATCTGCTGACATTCCACAAATCTAAGTTTTAAAAAATCATACTATTTGTGTAATTTTAAACACTATAGACATATTCAGAGGTTTAAGTGATTTTGGTTTAAAATTTTAATCTCCTATGAAATATATAATCTAAAGCAAAAAATGATGCAACATATAGAAACATGACATTATTCATAAACCATACTAACATTACACTAAACATTGAAATTACATTTTATTCTGTAATGCTTCTTTTTTCTGAAACAAACTAAAGAAACAAACCAAACTTTGGCTGGGGCACAGAAATCCTGTCCAGATGGGCTTTACAGGTAGGTAAAAGGAAGATTAAAAATAACCAACAGACAATTTCTACTGCACTACTCCAGGACATATCCATATTGCAACTCCCATAGACATACCTGAGGCAGTTTATGTAAGGACAGCAATATGAATGTGCCAGCCAACAACAAGGCACAGCCTTGTCCAGTCACTTGTAGATGTATTCCCTTTTTGGCTGGACACTGAACCTCATTTAAACTCTGTGCTGCTGGAGTTGCAACCATCTCGACTCACCAGCGTGAAATTCTTTGCAGCAGGCGTGAACAGAGCAATGATCTGACAGCAACACAAAAGCCTTCTAACAGGCACATACCACCTCTTAGCTATACACTTACAACAATGAGAAAATGCTGGACTGACTTCCTACACCTTTCTGAGGCAAATGCCAGATGTGTTCTTGCTTGACATAAAGGTCTCATGGAAACCAGTCAGTTCTCTGCTCTTGTTTCTTCCTAGCTATTTTATCCTGACCCAGAACACTTGAAGTAATGGATCTCACCTGAGGAAAATTTTTAATACTCATATGAATTTAAATAATTCCTTTTATTTGAATTAATTAACTTTCCTATTTCCTATGTAAAGTAGAGCAGCATTAATTACCTATATTCTACAGACTAAGAAAGTGAGATAGGCAGAGAGGAGCTCTGTGGTCCAGGAGGTAACTGAAGAGAGAACCTGAACAAGATGGATATAAAATTTCCAGTGAGATCAGTGGGTGTTATTTAAATCAGATGCTGCTGTGGGTCTCCTGACACCCACTCAAGAGATTAAAGACACAATGTTAAAGAATAGCACTAGGGACCACCTAGCAATATTCCAAACTTGTAATACTGAGTATAACCAACTGGAAAGTCAAAGCACTTACACCATTATCAAGCCCCACTATGAGAATTGCTGTAAACCCGAAAAGTCAGAGTGCCATAAGCTATCATATTAACTTTCTTTTATCTTTCACTTATCAAAGGACAGCAAGGTTTCCAGAATAATCTACACACCACATGTATTCTTTTTCTCAATTCAAGTTCCAGGATTGTAAAATGAAAGCTGAGATCCTCACAGTTACATAATTTCTTGAACTAGTACCTTAAGACAAAGCAAATATACAATAAATGAAGATTCACAATGGCAACACTAACACTCTACAGGTGTCAATAGGCAATGCCTCATGGATAACTACATGCCAGTCAATTGGTGAAAAACACTAGCTAAGAAATTTTAAAGGCAATCTCCAGTCTGCATAAAGCAGGCTTTACACTCCTAGTGCACTTATTATGTATATTTCCCACCACCACCACTCCTTTAATACTCTTTCTGGGTTTACAGGTTTATTGCTCATAGAGAATTGTGAAAGAACAGGTCAAGAACTTTCATTTTCACCTGGATTTTAACTCCTGGAATGCAATGCAACAGTCATACATCTTTAAACTGATTTGAGGGTAAAACTCATGGAGAAGAAATTGAAATTCTATCATTTTGACTCTTTACTGCCTCTACTTTCTACCTCATTAAGACAGAAAACATTAGTATTATTCCTTATTCTACTTTTGGGGTGCACTCACTTTGCACAGGACAAAGAAAAAGTGAACAGGATCTTCACAGTTTGTAAACAGATAAGTACATAAAATTATTGTACATAACCCATGGCAGGAAATAATTGCAGACTTCAAAGGCTGATTATGTTTTGTTTCCTAACAAAACGGCATAAAGATTCCAGCTTTCTTCAAAGTGCTTCTGCTGCACATTACTCCTATCCCAAAAGTCTGAGAACTGCCTTGCAATGATACTTCCTCAACAGAGTCAATTTCGAGCCTAAAAACTCTCTTACTCTAAAGGGTTTGCTGATGGGGGGAAATCATAAACTTTTCCAGCTAGTTAATATATCACTTCCCTTCAATTCTCTCCAGTAGATATTAGTCAGCAGTACAGAGCACACCCCATGTTCCAAGATTTATATCCAAAACTAAATCTGAATCAGCAAGTCTCTACAACACCTGGAATGACAACAGTGGGTGCACAGTTATGAAAATAATTGATTGTTATATAGTTGAAAAACCATTTTCTGTATATTTAATAGAAATTACATTTTCAGTAAAAAAAAAATTTAAATAAACATTTCCAATACATACACAAGAAGAAAGACAACGAAAGGGCTTAGTCTTCCATCTATGAATAAAGGTACCTGGAACAATGCCTATACAAACCTAATAATTTCTTCTCTGTTAATTCCACATGGTTTTCCCATAAGCATACCTGTTTTTCTGTAACCAATTTTGATTTACATAAATTCTTCCCAGAAAGTGAACAATTATCTAACCTAATTATTTCTCCATTAATGGACATTTTTGCAACAATAGATAATGGAGAAATCCTTGATTAGTATCAGGAGAATTCTAACATAAGCAGGAATTACATCAGTAAGAGCCTCAGCAAGCTTCCTTTAAATGCAGGATATTCATTGTGCTGAAGGAGTAGGATTGATCAAGGTATCCTGAGAAGATAAAAGTGTAGCCAAAATGGTTTTTTGCTTTTTAAAAAGATGGGCATATCTGAGGTCCTGATATTCAAAGATGTACTAAATGGATGAACTATCTGCTCTTTAGACACTAATAGCCCCTCTTCAACTGCAGCTCTAGGCTGTGTCTCTCTCCCAACCCTAATGCTAGCCTCAGCCCAATGCATCACAACCAAATCATATTCCCTCAAAGGCCCAAACCACGATTTTCTCTTGAATTTTAATGCCTTTATCAGGGAATGTTCTTCACAAGTCAGTTTGACATTAATAACATAGTCATTATTATTAATGCAGATTTCTTCATTAAGCCACAAGAATCCCAAGTGGCAGCTTGGCCTCCAGTCACTGAAACAAGACCACACAGCAGCACTTCTACTCTAGTACTGCCTTTGAGTATCACTGTTGACTGAGAAGTTGCCTACTAGTGTGGTTTCCCTCTAAGAACAGTTAAGAGTGAAAAAGGAAAAGAACAGGTACTTTTGAAGGCAAGGGATCATAGTCTGGCATCTGAAATATATTAGAGAGTTACCACAAGAGGACTGTTTAAGTTTTGTCTTTTTAGCAGTTGAATTAGCAAGAAAACAAAATTCAGGAATCATGCTTACAAAAGGTGACATACTAGAGTTTGCACATCCTTAAAACATAATCAAAAAAGACAGGCACTTGGGTGTTATGAATCCTAGCCTGCTTTAGGATTTGTGCAACCTCCATTTTTTCAGCAGTAAAATGTAAATAAAATTCCTATCTTTTCTGATAGTAGGACTATCAAGCTTAAGTCATTTAATTCTGTGAAAGTCTTTTGAGCTCCTTGTATTGAAATTGTTATTTAATTAAATATTTTTATTGTTCTGAAGAAGCAGCTGTAACAAAAAAATATCATATTTCTTTTATTGCTTATTGCATTTTGCATGTAACTGTCCAACCTTCCAATAAGAGCATTAGTCCATGTGAGCACTAGTCCCTGTTCTGATTTATAACAGTCCAACTGTGTTATAAGAAAAAAGCATCAGGATTTTAACAGCACTTTTAAATTACTCATACCAATGTTGTTTTCCTGAGTTCCATGTACATTTTAAGCTAGACCCTTCTATCCATTAAAATACATTATAGTCTCCTTTGCCGTCTTAATTAGTGAATTAGAATGGCTTTCAACACTATTTTTATGGACACACAAACAGAAATTAATGGAACACATTGCTTTGATTTTTCTGTCTACAAACAAGCCCAAAGTTGGTGTTGCTAGTTCCGAGCCAATACTGCACTGTTCTTTACTTCAATGTCCTCTACTTCTGAATAAAACTGGAAGAAAAAGAAAACACAAAAGAGATGCTGCAGACTTAAGTAATACTGATTATAGTGTAACTCAGAAGTCCTCTTTTAGCTTTTTGGGGGTTTACTTCATCCTACTCCAGGATGAAGTAGCTTCTACTCAGAGCTTTCATGTACTACTGACTAATTCAGTAATGCCTCCCTTGATTACAAATGCTGGGACAAAGAGTCTCATAGATTTGAATCAGCACAACTATTAACAGTGTTTTTCTCTGAGTTGCTGTGACAGTGCAGATCATGGGGGTCAAATGCAATACACTGAGTATGAATCTGACCCAAAACCTAACAGAAACACAACAGGCTAATTCTTGCCCCGTTGTGATCCCCACCTGATTGGAGAAAAAAAGTCTCCAACTTGTCTTAAAAGACTAGAAATTATAGAAAAGAGCTACCCAGAAGACAGCACTAGAGAAAAGATTTGTAAGATGACTCTCCCTGGTCTACAGGTTCTGTTGTATACAGTTCTGAGCAGGAGTGGGCCACGTGGTGCACGGAAGGCATAGCCAGGCATGCAGCACAGAGAACAAAGAGGAATGATTAAAGCCATTTACATGGTCCACGAGTGTCTAAGACAAAACAAAAGGGTGTCCAAACTCTCAACAACTCAAGATCTGAAAGATTTTACCACAGTAGAAAGCCACAGCGTCTAGAGTCCTGCACTTTTTTTTCCCCTATAAAGTGACATGGTCTTTAAAATAGCTTTGTGTAACCTGCAAGTCAGCAGCTCTGAGACCATAAAGTCTCTCTGCATTGCAATAGCAGACCTGCATGTTACCAAACCAGAGAAAGCAAGCCAATATTACTTTCTGCTGAACTGACACACTCCTTTCAGATAATTTCATATGCAATTTGGTACTAGTGTTACACTTGGAGGTGTAAGTAGCACTAGCAAACATGCTATCTCCCTCAGACAGAAGGTTTCAGGTTCATTTTTTAAAAGGCTTCTTTTATACAGGATATTCTGACACAATGGGTAGAGACTAGCTCCTGTTTCCTTCACAAGGCTTAAAGAACAGGATGTAGCACAATGTCAAAGGTACCTGCTTGTCAATGCAAAGCCAAGCCCTGGATATAATCTAACATTATATCCTCACTGCCAAATATTGTTTGAGAACCGAACCTTTTAAAATATCAGTTTTCTTAGTCTAAATTGGATACAGTACCCTTGTAATAACCTCCTTCTAGACAGGCTGCACTTCCCTCTCAGGGTTCAGAATTGCCACTTACAATCAACCAAAGGAACAAAATGTTTCTATTATTTATGTTGATTTTTTCACAGATGGCAAAGGACTCATCCTCATGTCAGTTCCTTTATTGTCACCTACTCTGCCTACTGCCTATGAGACTCAGCTGTAGCTCAGGGCCAAGCAGTGAAAGGCAAATCCCCCACACCATATTTGTTTGTCCTAGCAATTCTTTAGAAAGCATCATGTAGGCATAAGGAAATGAAAAGCAAAGCAAACCATTTAAACTACCTTGCCATGTAGTTTGTGAGCATCATATCTTATCTGAGCAAATTCACGGAGTCCAAAAGATCCTCCAATGAGATAGAGCTGAAAACAGAATGAAAATAGAGGTGTTAGGACTGTTCTGGAAAAGAACGCTTTGCACACCTACAAAAAACACTGTGCAGACTGATCCAATTAATTTACCATGAATATAGGGTACTCTGTTATCTGAATATAAGAGACTCTGCTGGTTTTCCAACAGGAACACGAGAAGCTGAAGAAAATACTTTAGAAAATAAGTACAGGTGCCTTCTTCCACTCTCTGAGCCTGGATTTCACACATTTCCTCCTTCTCACAAAGACAGCTGCTACATGACTCAGACTTTCCAGGGACTTCCTCTCCTCTTACCCCTTCTTCTCCCTCCCCATGTGGTTTCCTGACATAACAGCAGCAAAGGAACCTTTACCTCACTGCCACGGGTTTTATTCTCATAAATTTTCAAACTCTATGGGGAAGTAACAATGCTACACTGACTTACTCTGATATCTGTGGGTAACAGATCTAATTAAGCTTCTGAACAGACCATGACTGTAGCTGTAGTTCAATAACATATTATCACCCAGACTAAGAAATCATAGCCAGCTCACCTATCCTTTTATTACTCCTTAGTTATCCTGCAATTTCCTCCATGCCTGTGAAGCTTAAAAATAATAAAGGGAGAAATGGGGGGGGGCTTCATAGCCACATAAGAAATTATTACATTATTATTTCTTAAGACAGCGATATCACGAAACTGTGCATGTATTTTTACCATTAGAAATGAATAAACCATCCAAAGATCAAGTATTGTTTAAAAAAAGAAGAGACTTGAAAATTAGCTTAGAAATCTAGCTACTCTGTGCAAGAGTCAGGTCCCTTGCTACTGCTCTGACCTCACATTGTCTGCTGTTCTCTGTTAATGCAGATGCATAGGAGGCCAAAAGGCTTCACATCTAGAGACAACATCTATGGAAGGTGGAAGCATGAGGAAGCTCTAAGGACCTGAGAGAAGGTAGAAGGAAAATCCAAACAAAACCCACTACTACCACCCTCTTTCATCATGCAACTTTGCTGCTACACTCCTTCATTACAGGCTGTTGCTGAACTGCTGTTTTCTGCACACTGCTGGCTGATTTCTTACTACATATTAGGTTTGCAGCAATGGCCTGCATCCAAGAATTGTTATAATTATGCTGTGCAGGTAGTTAAAGTGTATGTTCTTTCCAGAAAGTGGGAGTTCATGTCACTGTGGCCACAAAGAATCAGAAATTAGAAACAAAAACCTGCCTTCTACACTTATTCCTTCTCAAAGTTGCAGGACTGCATTATTTCCCACCAAGCAGGTAAAATTACTCACAACCACATGAACACTTTCTCCAGATACACACTTAGATGTTGGTAAGGTAGAGACTGGTACCTCAGAACTAATGCACTCTGTTCAAAGAAGAAACCCTTCACCAATAGCCAGAGTTAAAGGCACCAGAGCGTCTTTCTGGCCCTTTCAATAAGCCTTAAATGAAAGAAAAGTCTTCCTTGTGTCCTTCCTTTGGTAAGAAAAAATAACAGAAAGCAGAAAATAAAGCGTTCAAAATGGTTAAAAAGAACTTGAACATTATTCAAGATTTATTCAATCAAATCAGAAGATTTGTCAGATGAAGATATGGCAGCACATAATGCTGAAAAATCTCAAGGATCAGACTGTAATTGAATTTTAACATGGTTGGTGCCTCAGCATAAATTTTCATTAGCTGATCTTCTTTAATTCCTAACAAGTATTATGTTAATTTACAGCCACTGTGTTAATAAACTTTAAGTCCTAATAAACACAAATCTGAAATGCTATAGTCAAGTTTATGGCTGTTACAAACCAGAGCTTATTGCCTTTTTTTCATATTAATATGTTGTCAAAGGATGTCTACAGCAAGGCAAAAACAACTGCACTAGAAATGGTGCAGTTATTAAACCAGGAAGAAAGCAGCAATTACTTGTGACATCAATTAAAAATTCATTTGCCCAACAATAAACTTGCATGGAGTACATCCTGTTATGAGATGCAATATGAACAATTGGAAGGAAGACTTTGGCTTAAAAGCCACGCTGGAAGCTAAAAAGGAAATATTACATTCTTTAGTTTTAAAATTCTGTAATGTACACTGCAACTACAAAAAATCAAGTTGAAGGTTGTTGCATGAAGTAAGTCACATGCTACTCACTTTGTCTCATCACGTCCTATCACTTGTTTGACAGCAACCCTCCATGACACAGTGCATTTCACATTTGCAGCTACATACAGTAAAGAAGTTGATACAAACACACCTCTCATTTCCTGTTTTGGAATTCAGGTTTTGGCCTGACACTGCAGTTTTACTCACAACACCTTGGTACTATTAAGAGGAAAAAACCCACTTGATTGTGACGTACTTTTGCTCTTCATACAGCAGAAGCAGCACAACAAGCCTGGCAAGTTGGCACATTTAACTTATCAGGCACTAACAGTACAGTTGTCTTTATATTTCCAACATTGCAATGGCTGATTTATCTTACCAGGAAACATCACTTAAGCTCCATCAGAGACAAAGCACATTGATGCTCTAAGAAAGTACAAATGCTGCTGAAATATTACACAATGTAATGCTGGAAGGTTAGGACTAAGATTAATTCGTTTTGCAAAGTACAGGATACACACAAAGAATATAAATTATATGTTTACAAGTCCCCTTGACCAATGTTCTCAAGAACCAAAGATGATATCTGACTTCACTGCAAAACCAGACCAGAATCAGTCATATTCAGCACTTATTTAATCAACACAGAGTACGTCAATATAGTCAGCTGACAGCCCTGAGCATGAATTGCACTCATCCACACAAGCCAGAGCAGCAGTGGACAGCTATTCAGTCAATTACCTTCTTAAAAATTGTGTTCAAAAGCCAATAAAAGAAGGTATAAATGAATTTATGCAACTGTAATACTATTAAAGGTAGCAAAGGACTCAGTGACTGACAATGCATGGAGTAGAAATACTAGTCTTGGCTTTAACTCTTCTGTTGCATTGTGAGGGAAGATGCTCTCACTACCTTAATTTCAGTTAGCTGTATTTACAAAGTGAACCACCAAGAATCACCAGTCAAAATAATCAGAAGCAGGATAAGACTCAAAATTTCGAGCACCATTACTGGCTTGTGGACTTTGCATATTCTGTATGTCTCACATACTTTTCTAGTTCCCCAAGCTGTAAACCAGAGATAATCTCTACATTCTTTGCAAAAGACTCTTCAGTTAAATAAGCACTACAATGAACAAATTTGCTCAATGTAACCCAAAAGCAACAGTGAAGTCCAGTATATTCTATCTACTAGTCCAGGCACAAAAAGACAGTAGAAGCTGTTCAGGATGCCATATAGATATAAGTTAGGTTGGCAACATTCTAATGAAGTCAGGATCAAGTTCACTCTCCTGTTAACTGAAGGGGGAAAACTAATGTCACATATAATAAAAATTAAATTTTTTTTTCATTACAATTTTAGACTCATACAGATACTTAATGTACATGATAAATATTAAGGTGCTGGCATCTGAAAGATACTCAAGCTGGAAAGTTTATATATACCTGCATTCTTTGTGAAGGAACTATTCATTTTATTGGCTTCACAATGCAGAGAAAAAAACATTATGTAGTGAACATCATCTATCTTGTTACCTGAATGCTCTCAGCAGATTGATTAAATTATAGTAACTTCTCATTTTTTCCTTTACACCTGAAGTTTAACTTAAGGAGGCAAAGATCATTAACCATACTAGTTAGCCAGCACTTAACACCAAAGCAAACAGCTTAACAGCACTGCTAGCACAACCCCCATTACAGATCCCACATTGGATTATTCCTTTATGTTTCAGTGAGTACACAAAAAAACCCCTACAATGTTGTAATGCAATTATGCATGCATGGAAGACTTGCATGTTCCAAAACAAAATGAAAGATAGGATGTGACATAAGAGCACCATCTGTCACATACACTCAGCAACCTCAATAAACATTTTATGTAAAAAAATGACATAAAATTCCCTTTAATAACATTCTTTTAAAAATTCTATTTGTTCACGTCTCCATTGTGAAGTATGTTATGCAATCAGTTATAGATGGCATCAGACTGATCCCCTGAACCGCATCTCAGGATGGGAAATACTTGTATTTGTCACCAACTACAGTGGGTGGTCACTGAGGGCTCACAACAGCAGAACTCAGGACTTACAACAGATCCTTTTTTTCGTTTCCTGCATAATATAAAGCAACTAACTTCACTTCATTGGATTAACAAAACAATAAGAAACTGCTTCTCTGGAAGCACCAGCAATTTGCCATGTTACAGGCATCTCTGTTGTTAGAGAAAGCCATTTCTACTACAGTACCAGTTCTGAAAGAGATTATTACAAAGTCATAAATCCCTAAATTAACCAAATTACAATGTTTTGTGCTGGCAACACAGATCACACGGTGGTAGAAAATGTTATGATAGGTATACAAAGAAGGAACGTGGTAATTTTCTAACCTCTTCAAGACTGCTGCTAAAGAACTCTCCAGCTATTCATCAGGTGCTTCAAAACTAGAGCAGTAGTGGATTATTTTAGTTTAGTTTGCAGTGATCAGAGCAAAGAGAGTTTGGGGGGTTCTTTTTTAAAGAACTGTCAGATGTGCAGTGCAAGACTGGTGAAAGATGGCAATTTGGCCGTCCAGAAGACTGAAGTCTCTTTTCTTTTCCCTAAATAAAGTGGCAGGGCACATTGCCAGTCCGAGAAAAGACCAGGCAAGTCATCTTAACCTGAAGCGCCCCCCTCTGCCAGCTCTAACTCCCTAAAGTTATTTCCCACAGCCATTCCTGCACTTGGCTCTAACGCTGAAACTGTGGAGAAGAGAGAAAAACAGTGCAAAGTCTTCTCAGAAACTTATTAAATCCTGTCCTCACTCTCAACAGAAGCAAAAAAGGGTCTACCTTTGCTTCCTGTCTAAAAAAATGGAAATAACTTTTAGTTCACACCAGAGGTCTCCTTTGAGAGAAAACAGAAACCACATCTTCATGCATCCATCAGGAGTTCTTTCATTCAAAGACACATCAAGCAAGCGAATGCTCTGACTTAATGCATATGCTGGAATCACACATTGTGGAGAGGCTGAACTGCATTACACTCAAAAATGGACGAAATATAGCAGTAGATGACCACATGGATACCACGCTGGCATTCAGGAATAGCAGCTGGTATAAACTGGAGCCAATTGTTACCGACTGATAAAGCAGAGTGTAGTTTGCACAGCGTGTAAAACATATGCAGAATATTAAACTTGGCCCAAGGTATCAGGTTAATTGGCTCAGTAAGAGAATGTTCAAAGCAATGATTTTAAAGATTGCAAATATGAATGGCTAAAGGCCAGAGAACAAAAAAACCCACAACCCTGTCCATAACCTTTCGATTTTATTATTCAATGTCTTACGAGAAAACAAAACTTTTGTTTGTTAAAATGTCCAATTCATAATAGGTTTTAAACCAAAGAAAACATATGTAATAGAAACCAATCTAAGAATAATGCAGAAGAGATAGAAACCCATATGTTCCTCAACGTGAGCATGAGCAAAAAAGGACATTTTCAGCCCCAGCATTGTCATTTTGCATTACACACATTGCTTGGGCTGGTCAGACAGCAAAGGAATTTCATTCTGCAGCTGCAGCTGTTTGAAACCCAAGTCTGCCCGGGTGGTCAAGGTTCAGTTTCTGAACACCACCTTCATTTTCTCCATAAGCTTCTAAAAAACAAAACTTCAATTCCGTATTAAAATTATAATTTCCACAACTCACAGGTTCAAATCTAGCCAAGGTAAACTACAATAAGAAAGTGTTTACATCTTGTGGCAAGCTGGTATTCTTGTTATGTGTTAGGCCCTGCTCAAAACTGCAATAAACTGAAACCTGCAGGAAAGAACATAAGAAATCACAAGAAGCGTTATTTCCCTATTTCTAATCCTCGACAAGGAACGAAGTTTAAATGTTTTGTAGAATAAACATGAATCTCACACTTTTACCACCACAAACCCTTGAAGAAGTGGGAGACTTGAGGCAGGATAAACATACAGTGAAAACAGTCAAGTCTGCCAAGTCTGGACTTCTCTTTCTGTAGTGAGGCTCAACAGAGCACCTCAGATCCCCCCCCAGGTGCCACATTAGTCCATTGTAACAATATTAAACAATGTAAATGCACCCTTTATGGTTTGAAATTAAACAGAGGGAAAATCTGAAGTACCAAAGAGTGCCTATTTGCTTGTCACATATATCTAGAAAACTGTTCTCAAAGATTGAAACTGAAAAATTTAAGGTGCAGATTCAAAAGGAAAACTCAAAAATTTTAAGACCTAACAGTAAACTAAACGATGGAAGTCAGCTAATTCAGACTGCACAGAAGCCCATTCAGCCTGAGCACTCTGGCTTCCACAGGAGCTGTAACAGCTCCAGGGCTGGTTTTGTCTGGAACAGCTCCACACTGTGGATTCAAACACACACATGAACAGAGATGCAAAGCAGAAGCACAGCAGAAGTCCAAGACATATCTCACCATAGGCCTAGAGACCCAACACGTATAATGCAAGCCTGAAGCTTAAAAACAACACTGTTATTCAGTGATTGGGAGCAACAACTTTTAAATCCTAAAAACAGTTTTGTATTTTATTGCTCCTCTAGGCTGCAAATGTAATACTTGTGACTTATACAGGCAATCACAATTTATCTACAAATACTAGAAGCCAGAACTATCTTCTCATGGATGAATGTTAACTTCTGTTCATCTCTCAAAAATCTATTGACATTTAAATCAGTTGTTCTGCATATGTCAAATTTTATTGTAAAGTTACACAACGTAATAGATATTAATAAAAGTCCTGCAATACAGTATTATTAATTGTTCAAGACAATAATGTGAAAGATGTTAGCAATAACACTGACATATCTAAACGTGAAAAATGCTGAATGCAGTAATCCTTCTTTAAACAATATCACAAGACAATGTATTAACAGTTTCTACTCATAGACACTGATAGAAACAATAAGATCTCAGAATCATGATTACTCCCAAGAAAAACTGTCCATATTTCCAGTGTTCATCTTTTTACAGGCAGATGCTCCAGAAACCGTGGGGAAAACTGTGCCTTGTATTTAGCATACCCCAGGACTCCAAATTGAGCAGGTTTTTTATGAAATGAACTAGAAATGTTGAATTTAAAGAAATCTATGAAAATTTAATCCATCAACCCTGTAATCTTTCAATTTAAGTAACTCACAGGACAAAAAAATATAATTTCATATATCCGCAAAACATTTCTAGGCATCAGTCCTTGCTCCCAGATGACCCTAACTTCATACCAGTGAACGAATCCATGGACACGTACTTTCATGTCCTGCTGTCTGGAGAAGTTGTTTTGGTTTTGTTTGTCAAAACAAGTGGCTCATTAATGAGAGCCTGAGATGCCAGTGACCATCTCTAATGGTGCCTAGAAGCACTGACCACGTTGCTGCAGCATTGTTAGGGATTTGTTCTAATCTGACCTTTTTTCTTGTCTTGTACATGACACGCACTCTTGGCAGCCCTTGACAAAGTGTTTATCAAAGTAAACTTTGTGCTCAGGGCAGCAGAGTAGATGGCATTGTAGTACAGACTGTGCTAATAATCACTAGTGGATATAAATTTTAGAAACATATTTATTAATAGCAAAATCTTTCACTGCTCCGAGCTACCTGTACCTTCTCCTCTGGCATGACTAGGCACATCATGTAAAACGCCAAAGACAAGATCCAGAAGGAGAAGCAAAGTACTTGTAAAAGCAGTCATTACAGGATGAGGGAGAAAAACCCATACAACCCCAGAAAAGTGAAAGGAAGTGAAAAGCTATAGCAATAGGTACAGAGAAGGTTGCAACGTAGTACAAATCCAAAAATCTGCATTACTATACACACAGTGTGATATACTAATTTTAGGTGTGTAATAAAAATCATCAAGTGAACCATAGACTATATTTTCTTTCTGCTAGATTGTCACTTCAGATACTCAGAACATAATATTTTCATTGTAACATACTGACAGAACTGGAACTGCCCATGGACACTCATTTTGCAGCTCAGAGAATTTAAAAAATCCTTGCCTAGAATGAGATGGAGACACAACCACAAAGGCAAATCTTGGGAAGTGCTGTGAGCATATGAAACAATGGGAGGAGGGGTGTTAAAATGTGGTTTACATTTGTTACTATTTTGCAATTTTGAAATCCAAACTTGTTTCCTTAATGATACCGAGTCATCACTTAAACCTGTTAAAAAAAAAATAACTTCCAGCAGACTTCAAATATTCCAAGTGTACCACAGAGGTGACCTTACATGTTCAGTGTCCCATAAGGAAGGTCTAATATTGGATGCACCAGCTGCAAGACCAAGAAACCTTGCTCCCTCAGGACCTTACAGAAGCATCACTGCAGGAACATGACATTGACAGGTCAATTTTGGTCAGGTAGAGTTGGCTGTGGAATATGAAGCAGCAGAAACTGAAGCTCTCCTTGTATAATAGAGCCACAAATGCTGAAGACTTGTAAATTAAGCTTCATGTGATAAGGAAAGAATTCCCATAATCCAAATAGCAAACAGAGATGTCAATATAGGTGACAAAGATGTTTAAGTTACCACAGAGGTGGCATAGCCCTCTACTGCAACAGCAAATTTTAGGTACACCTGTAAGGCTGCTGGAGTTAATCCCAACATCTACACAGATGTTACCATCTTCAGAAATGCTTTGGGACTACTCACTTGATCCCATCAAACTGTTGAGAAATTCCATACATCACTCTCTCCTGCCTGCTTACAATTTTATGCCAGACAGAGATACTGTATCTGCAAAGTTTACAGAGTTACAGGAAAAAAAATCACAAATCAAGACCTTCTGCAGGTTTAAGTCCTACCCCCTACAATTTCATTGGTGCTCACGAAGAAACACTTTCAGCTACTGAGAAAGTATGACTGAAAACTGCGATTTACACATTTTACTCTGAAAGCTGTTGTCAGTATGAGGTTTAAAGATCAACCAAGACAATTCCTTCTCCACTGAAATATTCTAACAGCTCCAAGACCAAATGAACAAATAAAAAACCTATCAGGATAATTTACACTAAAAAGTAAGAAATATTTTAAATATATATTTGGGGGGAGAGGTGTAATGAGACACCCATCTTTCTTTCCATTAGGATCTCTTTAACCTTGGAGCCTTAGCGATTTTGGCAGAGGGATTTTTCATTCAAATATGCAGTATAAAAATGCAAGATATTAAACCTATTTGATTTTTTTTCTGCCAAAAAAGCAAATATGGTACTGATGAAAAGTTGAGCAGTACTGAAGAATAGGCCAGCATCAATCTAAAGAGGAAAAAAAATTATGTACAGAACATAATAATCTAACAGAAATCTTTGGTTTCAGTATTATGAACAAATTCAACAGAATTCAAAGAAATGCAAAGGCATGCTTCCTCTGATTCTCTGCCTAGATTCACTGTCATTTTTGCTGTAATTGATCTTTTACCACAATTCTGTTCAGCTTCAGAGACGCCTTCAGAGTTCCACAGACAGTTGGGTAACTGACAATTGCATGACTTTTCCTTTTTCTTACTTCCTGGGAAGCCTCTGGGCAGCAAGTCAGAAACATTCTGAAGTATTCACAAGGGAGAATAATTTTAAGGCAGGGAGACATGAAACTCTGGAAAGAAATATAAAATATAATAGAATATTTCTCTATATAATATTGTGTCTGGAGGAAAGAGCTCTGTTGCAACAAGAGCAGAATGAAATTAGGCAGTATAAAGTCAAAGAAACCAGTCTTAAGAATTCCTGCTATGACCTATGGAAAATCTTGCAAAAACACCGGGGATGGCCAAAAGGACAACCACAGGCCTGGCCTGGGATGCTGAAGTTCTGGCTCCAGCACAGAAGTAAAACTGAGACAATCTATGCCACTGCTGCCAGATGGTTGTTTAAGCTAATCTTAAAAACCCTAGTTACACATCAGAGTCCTCTTTCCTAAAAAGAGCAGTATTTTCCTAACATACAATCATTTGTTTTGGGGGTATTTTCCCAAGTGATGAAAGGTAATCCCCACTCTTAATGTACAATGTACAGAACTTTGCAAATTTTTCTAAAATAAACTAAGTCAATTCTTTCAAGCGTTCCTTAAAGGTGGAATGTCAGCCATACCTTTCATGTTGCTTTCCTCTAGACTTTATAGTTCATATTCATCATCTCCAGAATGGCACCACAGAGCTAAAAAGTTATTCCAGCTGAGGACTGAGTACACAGCAAGAATCCTGTTTCATGTTTTACTCTACTTTTGACAAGTTCCTCCATCTCATAATGAAATTTCTGTTTTTTCACAATATTACAGCCTGCATTATTTCTACAGGACCTACCTTACCTTCAAAGGTACCTTTTAATTTGGCAAGCATGTAGTAACTACATTTCATAGTATCTTTTTAATCCTTTCAAGAACTAAACAAACAAACATATCTTTGCCCTACTTCCCTGAAATGCAATTCTAACAGGGAAGATCATGTAGAAAGTTTTATCAAAATCAGAATCTTGTGTATTAGTTAAATCTCCTCACCTACTACACCAGTTAATCTGATATATTTATTATTAAAAAGCAGTAGTGATTTTTTTTTCCCTCCACTAGGTCACCATCTCTAAGTATCTATTATTTAATCACATAGTATTTTCCCCAGGCCTTCCACAGAATTAAAATTGAGCTGGAGAATACTAAACTGCCTGATTTTCCCTGATTCTGGAAGAAAAGTAGCAACCCTCAAATAATTACATTGTTTAAAGCACCATAAGCTAAAACTATATCCAACCTTTAACACCTAAGCAAGGTGCTATTAAACTGAAGAATATTGCCAGAGCACTCACACATGAAAAATCCAAAAACAAAATAACCATGGTCTAAGCATGAAAGCAGCACAGTTCTGGACAGCCTCTCAGGTACACATCCATGCAGGCAGGATACCTATCGAGCTGTAATGTAACACTGTGCTTGATCACTTCAAGAAAGGTGCTGAAGATAGAGTTTGTGTAAAACAGCAGGGAGTGGAGCTGCTAATGCAAATAATTTCATGTAGTTGTGGTATTATCACAGTTTTGTTGATTTGTTCGGTTTAACTGTTTCCATTTCCTACAAATGCCTTCATCAATACTTTGAGAAAAGATGCTTCATGAATAGCTTCCATTAAAGTCCTTATTCTAGAAAAACTGCAATATCCCTTTAAAATAATGGCCTTTAACTTTAACTCTAACAAGTGTCAATGTCCTTCCTTGGTCCACTCCAAAGCTTTTTCCGAAGCTATGCTGCCGAATATTTAAGGAAGATGACACTAATTTCTCTAGTAGCTTTATTAAAGTGTTGGAATTATCCTCTGCCTTATTCTTTATCCACTTTGAAATTTGTTTCCTTTTTGCAAACCACCTGTATAGGTGGATAAGGAGACAAGAATTGCACAAACAGAAACCACACTGGCCTTGGTGCTGCTTTTGTCTTCTTTCCTGAGTTTTTATCCAGAAGTGCATCTGAGTTTTTTCACTTCCCCCTAATGAACATAGGTACTTAGGACAGAGAAGTGCAACCTAATGCGCACTATCTACAGAGGTAATGTGTGAAAGAGAGATTTATAACTCTGTTTTAATTCTTCGGCATTATTTCTTTTTCCTAAGTTCAGCTACTCTAAAAAGTTATGGCTCACTCACCACTTTGAGCACAGCTGCTACCTATAACCCATCAACTCACTTCAATCAAAATCTTTCCCCTTATTCAGATGCACAAATTATCAGACGAACACTGTCACTGCAGTTTAAAATCCAATGAAAAACTAAAGAAATTAAAACAAGAAATACTAGTAGCGTTTCACAGGGAAAAAAACCAAACCCGAAACAAAACCAATCCACCAGCAAACTTCATTTTCCTCAGCTGCAAGTTAGGAATATCCTGAGGAGTGTGTTTTACAAGCGTGTCCCTGCGCTCCGCAGGCCTCCGGGCACACGGCTGGCTCCCAAGGCTCCCTCCGCCCCGCGCAGCCCCAGCCGCGGAGGGACAGGAGAGCGAGCGCCCACCCACCCGCGACCGCGCCTCCGCGCCCTCCCCGCCTGCGGAGCTCNGGCCCCTCCGCCGCGGGTACCGCGCCCGGACACGCCGGTTCCGCTGCGGCCCGGGCGGGGCGGGAGCTGCGGCCGCATCGCCGGGCATCGGCCACGGCTCAGCCCCTTCCCTTCATACATGGCCCCGACGCTCACATCCCCCCACACACACGCCCCTCATGATCTCCTTCTCAGCTCGTTGATGAACACAGTTGAGCAGCCTAGTACGAGCTGTATCTTTTCATTCTGTAGCCTGCTTTCCTGAGGAAAGAAGATCGCCGACCGTGATCATCTGTTTTTCTGCATTGTTATCCCTTGTCCCAATCAAAATTAACTAAAAACCTTTTCAAAACGAAGTTGGCTACAACAGTGCTAGTGAACAGCCGTATACCTGCTAGGAAATAAATGTGCTGTGCCATCCACGCCAACACGTCTCAGCTACAGCCACACGCACGGTGTTGGAATGCTGACCTGTTACAGACAAGAGCACCTATTCTCCAGGCATAGGCTTGCAATGCTTTTGTATATGATTGTAGCCAGAGGTTCTGCCCTGTCCTGGTAGCCTGTGGCAATCGCAGAGTGGAGACAGTGGAATGTCAGGTCTGCTTTTACATACTTCTGAATCACTACACAGCCTTTTCACATTCCGAGTCATTGCTGATGGCATGCAGGGCAGGGACAAAGTGGAACAAGGCACCTGCTGCCTGAACTCTTAAGAGTAATTTAGGAAAATTGAAAATGGAACATTGATAATCCCTTCCTTTGGTTTTCTCCATTAATCAAGGAAGTGATAGAGGTACTTAATAAAGTTTTCTGACCTTCTTAATAAGATAGCATATATGTACAAACTAAAATGAGAATAAGATAAGCTAATATGATTGCAATCCAATGTCTACTGACTTGTTCTGAGAGGCCTTCCAGTCCAGAGAAAAATAAACAGAATTGAAGAATAAAAAAATAACATAGCAGGAAATGACTATTTCTTGAGTACCTCAGTAACACAAGGCAACATGGGTCTTAATTCCAGAGATGCAAACTCTCAGCTGGGAGCAGTGAGAGGAAGAGAACAGGTCTGTGTGTGTCCATCCCCATGCTGTGCTGAGCCTGGGATGAACTCGTCACAGAGCACAGGCTCAGTGCTGGGAAACCCACACACTCAAGGCCTCTGAAAGCACATGTGTCCCTTCTAAAAAGTTTAAGAAAAATAGGCCTCAAATCACAGATTTGTGAAGAGGAAGGCAACTGACCAAAAAGAAATCAGAAAGAATTATGTCATGAAATTAAGGAAGTTGCTACTATAGATAAAGACACGCTGAGAAAAGAGGTTATTACTTACTTCCGTCCACTTGTGCCTTCCCTAGAAACAGTTTGTTTTGTACCTCTAATATTCCAGTGTTTGGCTAACCTCACCTCCAGTCTTACTTGCCCACGTGAATACTATTAGGTCACTTCTAGAGACATAACCCCACAGGTGCTGATGCCTACATGCAGAATTGGTGCCCTCTCATCCCAGCTTTTAAAGGTCACCAAAGGTCCTGGCGGGAAGAAGAAGAGTTAGTTCCGCTTGTTAAGATTCACACGATGTTCTTTTGTTTTCACTGATAACTGCTGTTGGTATTTATAATTTTCCACATGGTGTTATGCACAGAAAGTAAATGTGTAACTAAATATGAATATGGTATAATTATATAATAACAATGACAATTTTGTAATAATTGGAAGGATAATAAAAATGCCCAAGACAAACACGCTGTGCTAGAGATGAACAGTAAATTAGGATTTTAAAATGTCTTAATGTTTAATAATCCAAAATGCTGTTAAATTACAGAGGTAAAGCCATCATCAATAAATATTTTATTTCCACAGTGTCACTTTGTTCTTTTCATTATTGGTTGATCAGTCATCTTGAACAGAGAGGAGTAGGGAGAAACATTTTGGTAAATTGGAATATATTCTGGGTTTGATTTACAGCAGAGGTTTGATGCCTCCTTGATGTGACTCCTACTGTCATAAACAGATAGACAAACATAAAAGTGGGTAAACAAACATCTGGAGGTTTTATGACATTCACAGCTTGCCCCAAATGTTGTTCCCAATACTTCAAGCACATATTTATGTTCTCAGGTAGGCTAAATGTGGTTTTCTTGTCCAGGTTACCATACAGCCAGTTAAGCATTTTTTACCTTGTGAAGTACTGTGAGAGGGTATTCTGTGTGAAATGTACCCCTGGAGCCCATATCCTAGATGTATATATGATGCTTCATCTGAAGGTCAGGCACAGAGCAGAAACATAAGGTGATGGCTGGCTGGCTTTTGTCACAACAAAGGGAACGACGTGTTTCTGACTGCAGTTTCCCTGGCCTAGACAAATGCTCTGGGAAAGCCTCTTCTCACTTTCCCCCTGAGAAGGACCTTTAAAATTCATTGCACATAATGTGCTGCTGGCTGTTGGCAGAAACCCTGGGAACTTCAGACAAATGAAGCTTGCAATGCTGCAATGGTTTAGGCTGCAATGACCACGACTGCAGGGGAATACAGAGTGAAACAGTACATTGTGCAATATGGTTTCTGGGCAGTGGCATGGAGATCATGATGGAAATGTTATTAAACATCCCTGGATAAGCCATACTAATCAAGATTGGTATTGAACTGGTTACCAGGAGCTGCAGAATTGCTCACAATGCAGCACTGGCTGTAGGTAACCAAGGTTAATAAGGAACATGACTTTAGTTCAGTACAGAACTTGCAGCAGTTTGTACAGAGGATGAAAATGAGAGGCATGTTGTAAAGGTTTTGTTGCCAAAACACGCGTCACTTCAGGAGGCAGTGGAGCGTGGCCATCCTGTGAGTTACATTTCCATCCAGTAGATCTCTCCAGAGCCTCCTGCCTCACTAAGGGCATGCATATATAACAAATCTTTAAACGTTGTCTGTGCAGACATGATGTACATCATAGCTGAGACCTTCAGCCCTGAAAGCACACACTCCTGTATACCTGAGCTAAAGAAACAGCTGTTTGGACTTAGCATGCCTTTGCAACCAAAAAAAGGAAACAACCACCATCTTAAGAGCTTGTAGCCCTCTCTGGGTGCAGGGTGGAAGTCCTGACTTGGCAGTAGCTGTTGAGAGCACCATTTCTAAAATGGCAACTCACTCTCAACACACCACCTGTTCCTTTTGCATCCTCCTTTGTGTAGCCAAGAGAAGTTGCAAGGGAGAGGGGGGCCTGGATTTCCCCTTTGATTCTTTCCTACATCTCCTGACTAGAATTCCTAGTGAGGTAATTGAGTGGAAGAGTTGGCGTACTTGTCCTTTCCTCATTCTGTGCTTTCTCATCAGCTGTCAGAATTAGCATAAATACATCCAAAGACCAGATTCTTGTCAGGAGCCAGCTTGGAGAGGCCAGTGAGCCAGCTGTGCCAATTTTTCATTCCACTGAAATAGTGCACACAGTGGAAGGCACCATGGTGGCCCATGCATTGGAAGGGTCATCTGTCCTTTCCAGATGTGGCCCTAAGTTCCCCCTCCACCTCCAAAAAGGGAGGAGAAAGGAACAGGTTGACATTATTTGGGTTCACCATTTGTTTTTTACCTTGTTGGGTTGGCTCAAAAATAGGCCAGGGAAGGAAGGCTCTGAAGCCATGTTTTATGTCTGTGAGTGCAGGAGGAAAATCAGAAGGAAATACTGACCTTCCAAACAGATTCACTCTCCTCTTCCTTGTGCTCAGGAAGGACATTTCCCAAAATACAGCCAGCAAATGTCAGCTAGGAGAGAGATTCCCCAGGGAATCTGGGGGGAAAAAGGAAACCAGAAACACTGTCTAGGATTAGGAAAACTGAGAGGGGGTCTGTGCCAAAAAAGCACCAATATGGTCAAATCATCTCTGCATCTACTTAGTAGCTGCCTCTAATCACCACAGCCCCATGCTCTTTTTGACCCCAAAGAAAAGCCACAGTAACACATTCATTTTCTAGGTTCTTTGTTATTATTTTCAAGAGCAGGACAGTCATTCAAGCTCTTAAATTTGAGTACTGAAAACAGGTGGTTGTAGAACAGGAGCACCTTTCATTTGTCCTTCACATGAGTTAGAAACCTGGTAATTACAAAAGGGATGGATCTGAGTGGAGTTTGTTGCTGGTCTAAGAGATGAGAAGGTTCAGTTCTGACTCTGGTTCCTCCACTGGTTGTGGGCAGGTGATTTGTCATTGGGGAAGGGAACACCCAGCCAAAATAGAGAAGAGACTGCTGGGCTTAAATGGGTAGAGGGAGAGATAAAAAGATAAAACAGTTCCAGAGAAGGAACATCACAGTATGTGCACTCTGCCCATACACATGCTCTCATGCCTGAGAGAGTCAGCAGTTCTCTGTAGATCAAGGATCATGGAGGCCCCTGGAGGAAAATACAGTTTAGTCACCACAATCCTCAGTTCTGTGTTGGGGTTCACAGCCATTTTGCCAAGCAACTGTAGTGGCAGTCCTTGGAAAAGGGACTGAAGCAGAAAGGGTCTTCCCCCCACTGTGTTGTCTGTTGGAAAGAGAAACCAATGTGTGCAAAGGGGTGTGAGAAATAAATAGAGCAAGAGAGCAGGGATGTTATCTGGGGGCAAACTGGGCAGTTTAGACCCGTGTATGTCTACAGGTTCGCGATGTGCCTGAGGCTGAGGGGGCTGCAGAGGTGGAGGGGGTCTCCTCATCCGTTGTGTCCCCTTGTTCCTCCTTGTGGAGGCCAAGGCTGATGTGGCTCTGTAGGGCTGCTGGGGTCAGCCATTCCTTGGGGAGGCAGCTCTGGAGGAAGGGGATGCATGAGCTGAAGTAGGCCAGGCGGTTCACCCAGCGAGGGATCTCTTTCCCACATAATATCTGTGGAATAAACCGAAAAGGAGCATGGTTAATAGTACCAAAACAAGCGTAGAGGCAATGTCATCCCCATCTTCACGACCACTTCAACAGGGCCAATTCCCTGTGGCTCAGAACAGAAAGGAGCATCTCCTGCAGTCAAACAGCTGTACCTACCAACATCCACACAGTGCCCAACATGCACAGGGACCCCCACCAGTCTTGTCAGTATCATAACAGAGACCAGGAAAAACAGTTCATGGCTTTGGAGGCTCTGTTTTCCAGGCAGTCCATGGGTAAAAGAACTGGCCTGCTGGGGCTTCTCAACCAAGACAATGACATTCCTTTAGCAAGTAGCTCAAAGAGTCTGAAAGAATATTTAAACTGTTGTTGGCCAGACCTTGAGGAGCCCAGAAGCTGAGTATGACTAGGCAGATGGAGAGGCCTGAGAAGCTGTTCTTGTTGCTCCCTTTTCTTCCTTGGGTTGACACAGTGGTTCAGTCAAATTACAGTATCTGGGGGTCCTTTTCCTATCCTACCCATATCATTCTCTAATTTCTCCTCATATGGTATTTCCTAATATGGGGGGGAAAAAGCAACAAAAAAAACACTCCAACCTGATGCTGAGAGGTTTGGGCATCTTCATTGAAGACTAGAAGCTGGGTAGTTGTAAAAGAAGTCCTTTATTGCATCGTTAAATCAGTCCCATGAAGGCAAAGTTATTAGAGTCCCTAGCAGTATGCAGAAGCCTTCTAACATAAAGTCTCTAAGTCCCAAGCAGGAACGGTAGCACCTTAGCAGCAGCAGTGAAGGCAACAGCAGCAACAGCACTCATATCCATGTTCCCTAAGCGTGCCTGTTCTAATGTTCTTAGTGCATTTTACTCTAATTTTAGCCAATCAGGCTCAAACATGAACTCTCTACAAAAGTGTTGGACCTATCTTAAGCTAAAATCGATGTGTGTTAATTTTCATAAATTCTTACACAAATTCTATGTATATAGCTCTGTCTGTTCGATCTAGGAATTTCTAGCAAGGTTACATTATTTTTATTATGAGTATAATTTAACTAACTTTGCAAAAGGCAATATCACTGAACCATAAACTAGGTACTAGGTCTCTTCTTTTCTAACACAGGCTCTTATTTTTAAGGCACTTAAAAATCCTCTATTTATTTAAAACTAAACTTGCATTTCTACCTCCTGTCTGGGTGGATTTATGTATCTCAGTTTCTTGGAAGGTTTTAGCTTAGTCCTCACATCTTTAGACACTCCTGGGCCTGTGTGAATGGGGCCCAGGGGGATTTGTACCCCAACACCAACCTAGATTATAAGTATCTCTGTTCCATCGTAGATGCTCCTGGCACTAATTTGGATTACACTGTGCTAGCACAGATACTGTTTTCCAAGGTCATATCAAATTCAGCATAATGAAACAACTCTATTTATACTGCAGACCCTTTCTTCTGTAGCATTTAACCACACAGACATACAGGTGCCAGATTTTAATAGCTGTATCTGGCTTAGACCACATAAAGTATGTTTCCCTTTACATTTTACTATATTCCTTAGCAGGCAGAGAAGAGACACAGGGAACTGATCAGCAGGCATGCCTCAAGAGCCTGTCTTTAGTAAATTTACTGTCTGTGTATAGGGCCCTACACTATACTAGAGCCTAAAGTCCGTAGCAGGTTCAGGAGTCATAACATCTGAATTCTTCTTCTCTCCCTGTGTTGTTTTCCATGGAGCAAGAGAGAGAGAGAGGAAACTCCACCCAACAGACCTTGTCCTACAATTTACATGAATTAGTGGTTCCAGGGTTGTCCATACTGTACCCTTTACCAATACTAAATTCCTCTGCTCTTTCTCCCACCCTCCTTCTAACTAAAACCACAATTTAATACTGAGTACTGCAAAAACTCAAAGGGTGTTTGTCTGGAGTCCGCTAAGAAGATTATTTGGTGAGAAGTCTCTTATTGGTAAGGTAATGTAGGGCTTAGAGGTTTCTAGAAGTTTTTAGGGAGAATGGAACCTTTTCTAGAGGATGGGCTGTGCTGTGTTACAGCTGTTAGGGCTGACGAGCAGCTGGTCCTTCCTGCATATGGCCTGGGCAGAATGCTCCAAGCCCCACTCCAACAGTCACCTTGAGCGCAGGGGAATTACCTTGCTCCAATAGTGTGACATTTCCAATGAGGTGTGGAGAAGGCAGCAAACCTGTGACTGTGCTCATTTGACTACAGAACTCACTTTATTTTGACACACGTTGTTTAAAAATCAATGTGTGAAATTGGAGACATTATCATTAGGTATCAGAGAATGAGCAGAGCCATTTAGCTGCTAAAATTACTTGCAAGCATAGACTGTTCTTCACCTAATACACTCCAAGGACTTCTATTTCAGTTCCTATCGATGCTGCATTCCACTTAACCTTAGACACAGCTAAATGAATCTGTATTTTTGAAATTTTTAATCTGGAGACAATTACTTTATTAACATTTTTTTATCTCCTTCCAGATTCTCTGATTTCCATTGCTAGAGCTATTGCCTGAGCCTATAAGTGGATAACCTCTCCACATAGGGTTGAGATTCATTCATAGAAACTTTGCCGATTCATTTGATTTTCTCACCAGCCATATCAGACAATTTTCACAAGGGTACTGTTGAAGTTTAAGACTGTATTTGATGTGTTGTACTCAAACATTTTGACCTACACTACACTACTTTGACCTGAGCCAAAGTCACAAATTGCACTACAATTTCCCTCAGATTTTGTAGCATTCCTCTGTCTTCCTCTTCAGGAACTTAGGTAACATATTGCCATATAAAATTACTCAGTTTAGGTTCCTTGTGATATATGCATGCATGTGAATTTAGTTCTCAAGCAGTTTGAAGCTTTAATAAAGACTTCCTCCCAGATATTAATAGATAGAACAGCTAAACCAGGGTATGATTCTTTGGAAAATTAGCTGAAACAACAGAACAGCATAAGGTAAGATGGCCTGAAATGCAAATACTGTTTTTAAGAGTTGGGTTTATTTTCTAAGCAGATCCCCTAGCAACTGAAATAGCACTTCCCAATGTGGAAGCAATCCTGAGATGTTTGCCTTTTTTTTAATAGGAGCTTCTTCACCCAGAATGAATCAATAAGGCAAGGAAGAGCCAGAAAAAGAATGAAGATGTGTGGGCATTGGGCCACCAAGCAGCAAAGGGCAGTTTGTGGAGCTCAAGGATAATGATGAAGTCAAAGTGGTTTCCCTTACCTCAGTCTTGCTTGTCACATCACCTCTTGTCAGTGTACCCTCATTACTATTCCACAGCAGAACACCATGTTCAATAGGAGCAAAAGGGCAGTGGCAGGGAATGCTACCAACACTACAATCTGCTTCTGTGTTTTTCACTCCTTGCCATAAAGCATATTGTGCTGGAGCATCCAGCAGTGCTTAGCTAATGGGAAAACATCAAATGAACCTGGCTGCCATGGGATTAAGCCATGGGATTAATCCTGCCATGGGATTAAGCCAATTGAGTTTAAATAAAATGGCACAAGCAAGATGAAGTGGGTGTTTTCTAACTGCATATGAAGTCACAGAAAAATCTACCTACTGCAGCTCTTCTGAGACATTCTCCACTGAAAACCACTCACTGGAATGACAAATTCACTGAATGCTGTTACCACCCATTGTTTCCATCAGCAGAACTCTTTCCCAGATGTTTTTAGAGTTCAAGATTTCACATGGGGTTTTTTCTTCCTTGTCAAAGAAATGGGGTTTTCTCTGTTGAAGGAGATGAATTCTCTGTGCTAGGTCATGTACTAACTCTGACAGGAGATGTAAATAAATAATAAACTGTTACAGGTCAGAAATTGCAGCAAGCACATCGTCTGATTGCCTGAGACCAGGTCTCACTTCAGGCACTTGGGTGAAGGCTGCACGTACTTGCAGCTTCCACTGAGCAGCACCTGCTGACAGAAAGCCAAGTGTCCCATAGCTGCATCTTCCTCTGGGAACTCTGTGAGAACTGTGAGTGACCCAGCTGGCACCTGCAGAGTCAAGGGGAAAGTGCCATTCAGCTATCCATGGCTGAAGCCAAATGGGCAGGAGAAATGGGACCAGACAGTTTGAGTGCTTTTTCTAGGCAACTGTCAAATCCACACCAGGATTTCAACTCATCAAGAAACAACTAATTCAGGATATGAAAATATCCTCCAAGTGCCTTAAGCTGTATCATTTTGCACTAAACAGTCACCGGTTAAAATGTACAAACTGCCCTGCACCCTCTCCCCCGACCAAGTGTCCTAGGAGCTACCTGTCTCTGCTGGACAGGGCTTTAACACCTCCCTGTAAAGCTTTGTGGTAGACGGGAACAGCCTAGCAGGTGAGCAACATGGGCTGAAATGGAAGTAATGGAAGATGCTGAGTCTCCTGCCTTCTAGAAGACAACATTATCAATGTGCTGCTTTTTGAGAGGGCTTTGGTTCTATGGGCATATGCTAGACATTATCTGAGACAGTCTAACAGGCTGAGCCCCTTTCAATTCATAGAGAAGAGCTGACCAGTTGTAGATCCTAAGAGAAGGCTCTCAAATGTAATAGGTTCTGTGCTGTGCTGGATGATGCAACTGGGGTGATTCAAGCCATGCATAGAAGTATAACTCAAGGCACTGAGGATATTTTTTGTAAATGAGCCCTCTCAGTGGCACTGTGTAGTCCTCTAATCCATGAAAATCAAGATGAACAGAGGCAACATAATATTGCTCAAACAATGCAAGCCAATTATTTCAATTCTTGTCTTCAAACTGAGGCTTGGAGCGTTCAGTGCTGAACATCTGCTGAACCACCCACTGCCTCTTCCACTTAGCAGCCCTGCTAAAGATGAGGTGGCATCCACATGGGACATGTATCCCTTTGAGCTACTGTACAGAATTCCTCTCAGTGTCTCTTAGAGAATGCAGAGGGGTTTTAGTGGCACCTGAGGAGTCTAACACACACCTCAGAGCAATTTAAGAGCAAAGGCTTTAGAACTCCAGGGGGATCATTACAGTATTTGCATAGAATGGCTCCTACAAGGCCTGCACAATGCAGCATACATTATCCTCATCGAAATTTCAGAATAAGGCCATTAGATACAAACCAGCACATCTGCCCAGGCAAGGCCTGCAGGCTATGCTAGAGCAGCCAAAATACACGTAGAAAGAGAAAATGGCAATTCAATCTATGTAGTTCTTTGACACATACAGAATAAACCAGTTACCCACTGCACAGGGACATCTTTTTTGCCACCTCACAAAAACTAACCTGGCAGCCTAACTGCTCAGTGCTGGCAGAGCTAAGGAAGTTTGAGTGCAACAATAAGGAACATACCTATAGCTCTGCACCCCAATCAGCTGCTGCACATAGGGTATACACTGGAAATAACATTTCTGAGAGAGAATGGACATAACCACCTTCACAGCACATCTGAAAGTACAGTCTCACCTTGGTGGAGTTGGCATGCTAGGATCAATTGCTTGAAACAGATTTATAGTATACTTACTGTGTAAAAATTACAGTTTCTACTCTGGGGAATTTAAGTAGGCTGTGGGAATTGACAGACTAGATGAAGTGCCACTGGGCTGTGAAGCACGTCCAGCAGAGCCAGGAATGGCCTGTGACTTACAGAGGAAAGGGTATAGCTGAGAAACTGTTGATGAGAATAAATGAGCTCAGTAATGAAGCTGTGTTCTGGGAGGAAGCAACCTGAGTCAAAGGCAGGAAGGTAGCAGCCAAGTCAAAGGAATTTTAAATGTTTTTAAGCAACTGCCTGAAATGCTCCCATTCTCCTATGCAATCCTTTTTTGTTCTGCAATGGGCAGGGCACTGCAACTCCTACAGGTCTGTCTTCTCCAGGACCACGGGTATTGTAAAGTAGAAGTAGCATCTGCACCCTCTATCTGAGACTAGCCAGGAGTGAAGAAAAAAGGAAAGCATTGAAAGGAGGGACTAATACCTACTGTCTTGCTCCCCTTGTGAAGCTAGTTGGAAGCATGTCAGTCACCTCTGTGGACCTGTGGTAGAAGGGCAGAGTTGCCTTTCTGCAGCAGTCTGTGTGCACAGATGATGGGGTAGGTGGCTCTGGGTCAAAGAGACAGCTGGCTAATAGCACCTCAGCACTCAAAGCACTGTTTCAGCTTCACTGGCCAGGCCACCAGTGGAGAGACACAGTGGTTGCAATTGTGACATGTTGTTGAACCACATTCAGAGTTGAATTCTGAGTGGCATCACTGATTAGCCATGTACCAACACTGGAGCATGGCAGTGCCCTCTTGAGCATGAAGGTCTTTGTAACGAGCACTTGTAAGTACAGCCAACAGCTGCAGGGTGATAGGGTAGGTAGCAAGTGGCCTCATAATGAACCACCATTTGGGGAAAACTAAGTATAATTGAGTCTGGGCTTGTTCATGGCATTTAAAATAAAGAATCTGCCACCAAATGAATGAACAAGTGCAATTCATTCCTATTATCATGATGGCATGAAGAGGAATTGCCTTCTCCTAGCAGATCCTGTTTCAAGACCAGTGGCTGAGAGCAGCTGTTGCTTAACAAGGTCATTCTTTCAAATGTTATGGACATGCTGAGCATGACCAGGCCAACCCATATGCATAGAGGGACAGACATTAAGAGTGTCTATTTTTCCTGCATAGCTAACCAGAAAAATCTTGTGTTTCAGTCTCAAGCCTTGTTTCCTAACATTAGTGAGAAGCAGATTGCTGCAGACAGAGATAAAATGAGAAGGGAGAATACAGGAACTCAGAGAAATGGAGAAAGATCTTCTGTATGACAGTGTTGGCAGGAGCCTAAGCAAAAGGTTCAAGTCTCAAAAGCCTTTCAACATATTCAAACAATTCATTACACTCCTCACACTTTTCATTTATCATCAAGCAGTGGTGAAAAGGACAGGAGTACTTTTTGCCACATTCAGTCATGGAAAGGAGGCACTGTTCTCAGGCATTTGCACACACACAAACTCAAAGGCTCCATGAGGGTGTGACTGGGAATGAACTCCCCAAATGGTGTGAACTAACTTAGCTCCAAGGTATTATGCTCATTTATAACAAATAAGGAAGCAAGGGGTTCAGTTTGATAAAACAGATACTAAAAGCAGATAAACTAAAACAGGTGGATAAACCCACCATATTTATACCAGCCCCAGAAAGCTCAAGATATTTTTCTTTTGTTAAACTTCCTCTTAAAATATCTTCACTTTTAATCTTTTTGTTTTCCATATGGATCATATTATAGGGAAAACCTAAAGTAGCTGCAGAGGTATATATTGTGACAAAATCAGGCCTTTTTCAAAAAATTGAAATGATGTGCTAAAATCTTGCCATTTAGAGGGGTTGATTTCTGTTTCTAATTACCTGCCAGTTCATATTATTCTCCTGCAGAAATAGATAAATGGAGAAAGAAAATGGACTGAAAAGTGCATATAAAAAGTTATCCCAGTAATAACTTTTTTGGGGCTATTCAGGATAGCAAGGCTAGAGAGGTCAACAGTGGGGGGAAGAAATAAAAATTTTATAGAAGCCTTCATTCTGAGGAATTCCCAAAGACTTCATAATTTCAACTTTTACACAATCTACGCCTAGAAATGTTATTTTACCACTGCAGAGACACCGCATCAGGAATGCAATACAGCAATTTATTAACTGCATGCAGTCAAAACTGTGCATGCACACAGGCAGAAGCAAGATGAAAAATTACATCCATCTGAAGCCATGAGAATTAATTTATGGGTGCAGGGCATCTTTATAAATAAGCCTCTTTTAAACATATGTGGCAGCTAAAAAACAGAAAACAAACACAGCCTGTTCTCCATGGAGCTAACAACATTGAAGAGCTGCTGCAATGAAGCAAGTCTTTCCATCAGCTTCACTGAGGACTGGCTCAGGCAGCAGGAAATAAAGCTTTCCTAATGTTCTTTCATGTTCTGTGGCTGCTTATTTGTCTGTTTCTTCATTTTCTTCTGTCTTTTATGTCTGTTGGGAGCATTGTCTCCCCACCACTAACAGAATTGCACATAAGTTTTCACTCAACAAAACACCTACCTCCTCTGCAAGAGAAGCAACTGAAAAGCAATTGTTGACTAAGGAAGACATCAACATTATTCGTCTACTTAGGATTTACTAAAAATTGGTTTATAAAAGCTTTTGCTCCTTTTGACTGTGACTCAAATGCCACCTGAACCTCCTTTCTCTGGTGTTTAGTCCTTTCTCTGTGATAGCTTTCAGGCTAACAAGAGCTTCCTAGATTTTAATAACTTGATGATAAAAAGTCACATGTGCTTGGGGATGGACCTGAAATGCTTTAGTCTTGAGTTATTCACTGACGATTAAAAAACTGCCCTCATTTGATCCGTGATTCAGCAAACTTGCCTTGTTTCAGAGAATTTGCTGAAAGTCAAGCTTCTCTGAAGAAAGCAGGATTCTGATGTAGGTTTGTTATGTGCTGTCAGTTTTGCTGTGGCTGAAAAAGGATGAGTGAATATTCAGAGAGAAAGTAACGTGTACTGACTACCATCTCCTGTCACTTCAGCACAGCTCCACACTCTCCGCAAGTAAAATACGATCCCTCTGTTCTATCAAAACTCCAGCCACATTGACAAAGGACAACTGGGCAGCCACACCATCAGGGAAGTATACACCAGACCAAGCTGTACAGCCAGTCACAGAGATATTTTCTGCTGCACTGCAGTCACAAGAGATTTTTTGCTGCTATCACACTGACGGGCAATGACAATGTCTCCCTCTGCTATTATCAATAGGACAGATCTCTACCAATAATACCAAGGAAGGAATAAAGAAGTCGTAGCAACCATCCTAGACCCAGTGATCTGCCTGCAAGCAAACTTGCTTGCACCAGGATCATCCCCTGCCTCTCAAGGAGATTCAGGTGTGTGGCTGTACCACACATTTCCATCTGGCATGCCTGTTCAATGATACCCCTATAGTGCTGACCTCAGTTATGGGTATGTTAGGTTCCTGCTGCAGTCCTTAGTAACCATCAGGATCCACTGTGCAGACTCCATCTGTTAATCTTCTGGGTGTTTCCTGTTGGAGGCCATCCTTTAGGCTGATTTGAGAGAGTCCTGGTGATTTCAGAAGACTGGAAGCTATTTACTTCCCAGGCTGAGCATTGTAGTGCTGCAGCTCTCGGACTATAGCTGCAAACTATTTGATTGGGACAGGGCTCAAAATCTCTGCCTTTTAGGACCCAGGGATCCTCATCTAGGATGCTAAAGAATTTTTCAAGGCTGATCTCAGCCACCTCAAATTCTTAGAAGACTCTCTTTCCCTCCTTTGTCAACAAAGAATAGGCCCAGCTCACTTTATTAACCTCCAGATGTATTTTCCAAGGCCACTTCAGCCCAAGGACAAGACCATCATCTCTCCGAAATAATTTTCTTTTTCTAGAAAATTCTGAAAATTCTACAACTTAAAAATGAGCTTCTAAAACATCAAGGACAAAAATTCTGATTTAGGTCTCTCTCTTTTGCTGAAATATGTTATCTCCCTGTTTATGTTAATAGTTAAGGTAGGACAGTTCCCACAGGAGAGGTTGAGGGATTCCCTGCTTCAGAACATCTTGTGGCTGATATTCAGAAGAACTTTTCCTGAAACGTGGGACAAGAGGGAAGTAAATCCTGCTTGTCCAGCTTGCTTTCCTGCACATCAGCAATCTTCTCTCTTTCAGTTACTTGTGAATGAGTAATGTCTCATCAGCTAGAAGTTCTATTTGAACCCACAAAACACCCTAGCAATAGTTTTATTAAAACTATCAGATTCTTCTAAAAGGCTCTGCTTTTGAATACATGGTTTACTCCAAAAATCCAAGTTCAACTCTAATAATTAGTTCAAATTTTAACCATTTGTCCAGATGGCATCTTTGAGCCCTGTCCTTTAGATCCAATTATTTGGATCAAGAAATGCTGAGGAATAAGGAAACATTTACTATTTAAAGCAGTAAAGTGGTGAAAAGATCAGTAGGTACAAAAGGGTGCTGCATAATGAGATACTAATCTGTTTTCCCCAAAAGTATTTAATTCCTGAAATCCAAATCACCTTAAATGGACTCCTGAAGAATGATCAAATGTGGGCACTGACTTCACAGCTGGGCCTGATCTTTTTTAATACATTTCTCTGGGTATAAGAGAAAGACAAGATAATTTGGGAGATAAATAGGATCTTTGACTGTGCTTCATCACCCCTCAGTGATGTAATGAGATTATGCTTTCATAAACTCTGAGGGAATTCATACCAGATCATTCAGGTGTTTCTCAGGGTATATAGGAGGTTTTCATCTTTTCCAGGACTTAAGATAAATTACTTGTACAAATCAAAAAGAGATCATTCCTCTTTCAAAAAGATGCAGGAAAGATATGATACAAGAATAAAATCTTTTGCCCCTGCCATCCTCAGGTAAAGCTCCAGCATCAAAAATTTCTAAGACAAATCAAACCACTGCCTCTCAATTAAATTCCTAATTATAATGAGCATCAATTTCATCTGTTATCAAAAGGCCCCATAAGACCCACTCACTTCATTGCTTTCCCAGTACTAGGTAAGGCTTTTGGGGATTAAAAGATGCTGCCTTCTCTGATGCTCAGAAGCCACACTTTGATAATGATGTGCTGTATGTCCTATAGCAAGGTGCTGGAGGGTTTCCATAAATAGGGATGTTGCTTGGCTGTAATCACATTAGTGAAAGAAGAAGGAGTGTTTTCCTTGAGTCTTTTCACTTTTCTTCCAGTTATGGTGCTGATTCAGAGCTGTTTTTCTCCCTTCCCATGGCGGTTTGTCCTTTTCTGAGATGTGTTGTAGCAACTGTCGTCACTCTGGAAAGAACACAGTTCCACAGCTTATTTGGAAAACTTCAGAAGCATAGAAAATTGCTGGTGAGAAGTCAAATGAGTTGTCTTCTGTTTGTGAATGAGCTAAGAAGCAAAAGATTTTTCAGAGTCCTTAAGATCCAGTGACATGTGTGATCCTTACACTCAACACTGAGAAATATCACCAGACTGGAGAAGACTTTCAAAGCAGTAAACCTTCATCCTCCCTCTGATCCTCTAGCTGCTGCTATCTCCTGTGCAGCAGCTGTCCTCAGGCACTGTACACTCAGCATATGCCCATCCAAAGGGCTCTTGCTCTTATATGCCCAATCTTGAACCATGTCAGTCAAGCTTCCACCTTTACATATGTTTGGAAGTACAAGCTGTGCCAAGAATGCTTTTGCCTCACCCAGGATCTGCCTTCCACAAGACGAGATTCTATTGTAGGCTTGCAGGGAAATCATAAGCTCTGTTTCCCTGCAAAGAAAAGAGCCTTCTGACAGCAATTTCACAATTTCCTGTGTCTGCATGCACCTATCCTTACTTATACCCAAAGAACAGCCTTGGTGACAAAGTGTGCAAGTCTTTCTTGGCATCTCACATTATAGTTTCTTGTGGCCCACTGCTGCAGTGACCAGTGCTTCTGCAAAGCAGTGGCAAGGATAGGACCTAAGACCTTCAGGCCCTCGCAGGGGACTTACAGTACAGGAGTTTCTTTGAGTTTGGATTTTCCCTGCTTTTATGTCTTCTGTAGAGCAATTTGTAACTTCTGTCCTTTTTCTATCTCACATCTCCATGTTCTAAAAGAATCAGGAAATTCAACAGTTCACATTATGGAAAGAACTAATTATTTTAGCCTTACTAATTTTGTTTGTTTTAAAATGTTTTACTAATGTCCAAAAGCCAGTATTTTTTACCATCTGGCAGAGTTTAAATAGCCTTTTTCATCAGCCAGGACAACTCATAAAGAACATAAATATTTTGCAATTACTTGAAGGGCCCTTTGAACGTATTGCTCTAAGTATACATCGGGGAGGATTGCAGGGGATTGTTAGGAACAAAGTAACTTAAAACAGACGATCAAACAGAAAGAAGGGCTTTTTCCAGTCTTGACATAGTCCTAACTGAATTCCCCACACATGCATAACTTCATCAGAATGAAAGCCCACTGGAGTACTAAAGCACAGAATGGTACATGAACTCAGAACAGGACAGGAAATTTGGGATCTGATGATGATGACTCCACTGATTTTTCTTTACCTAAATTGTAAGCATAAGTCCTCCAAAGGGATTGCCCATCCTCTTAGACAGTTTCTTCGAGAGTATGGTACTACTTGATTTTGGGGACTGTCAGCATAAGCAACATGAAAGGAGTAAGCTTCTTGCAGGCAAATTGCTAATCCCAGTTGATGGACCTCTTCATTTTAACTCACAGACAATTTGCTTAAGAGGTTTATAAATACAGGTATCATGACATCATGTTGCAGGAATCAAGTGGCTGAGGCAGTCTAGACTAGATTTTGACTGCTTGAATCAAGATCCTTGCACATTTCCCCACTGACATAGATGGTGAGGGTAAAGGGAGGCTGCAAAGGGGTATACAGTGGTGTCTATAGAGTGACTTTATATTGGAGCTGGGCAAATGCACGAGGAGTGCATCAGATTTCTTTCTTATGATTATCCATCAGGAAATTCTGCCCTGCTTTATGTCAGAACTTTGTTCAAAACTAATTAAAATGCTGTGCAGACACTTATGCTTTCTGGTAGTTCTTCACTTCTTGAATAACCCAAGGTTCCTGGTGAAGAAGAAACCACAGGAAGAGACTCCTGATCATGCAGCATGTTCATTGACTGAGAAAGCTGCCATAAAATGGCATTAGAGATGAAGTCTGAACTGCTGCAGTTGAAACTGCAGCATTTTTTTTTTCTTTCCAGAGAAGCTGCTTTGTGAATAGACCAAGCCATGCCTCTTTGTTCCAATAGCTGCTCGTTAAAAGTCTATAGGGAACTGGCAAAGCAGGGAAAGAACTAAGTCTTGAGCAAGTTAAATATGCTTGACAGGCTGCAGTAGAGAATAAGGAAACTTCAGAGCTAAGTGGCAATGAGAGGATAACAAAGAAAGCCCCTTGCAGCTTACAAGTCATGTGGGCAGGAAGTTCTGAAGACTCAGAAGAGATGCATGGATTCAGGGAGAGGCTCAATGCCACAGCAGCACACAAATGAGGCTGCAATTGTATTGCAAAGTGAGTTTTTTTCAGAGGTAGATAGTAGATCAAAGGCGTGCCCAATGGTTAAGTACAGCTTAGCTGCCCGTGCTGGACTTCTGTAATCCAGGGATTTTTCAAGGTGCATGGCCAAATGGCAGAGTCAAGGTCACAGGTCCAGACATACCCCTAACCACCAGAAGTCAGCCTGCATGTAACTCTTAAAGACTGTTAGCAGTTATAATGGTAGGACCCAAGGCATCATCATATTAAATTGGAATATGACAGAAAAAGTCTTTCCTAAACAGATGTAGATGGAAGATTTTTGAATGGATGTTCTATTTGTTGAGAAAACAGATAAAGGAAAAGAAAAAAAAAATCTGAAAATGAAGTCTGGTTTCAGCAGTCCTTGTGAGGATGAGGAGCCTGTTCTACAACTCCTGGCAACTGGATATGTGACTGTCATCTCACAGCATGATCCTGAGGAAGCTGATCCAGGAAGGAGAGCCAATCTCACAGCTCCTTTCCCTTCCCTCTACAGAATTGTGGCCCCAGCCAGCAGCACACATGGCTACATTTACCCTCAGTCTATATGACCAGATGGCATCATCCTCCCAGCCCATGGCCTGCCACAGGGACAGCATCTGTATGGATACTAATTAGCAAGCCCACATCCAGCTGAGGAAATTAGGGTGCCTGAATAGAGCTCTCTAGCACAGGGCCTACAACCAAACCTCAAGGTTTGCCAGACAGGTCTGTGTGAACACACATGAACTCAGACATCACCACTCAGCTATAAAGTTCAGTCTCTGGTTTTGCATGCTGAAACAGAACAATACAAGCCAAAAAACAGATAACTAACACTGGCAGATGAGAGAGCTGTCATCAACAGATTCCAGAGCCCTTTTTGAAGGACGCAAATCACCCAGTATGCAAGGAGGGGGATACTTTGGCACAGCACAGGGATGTGACCTGCGTGGAATTTCCCAGGAGGCTCAGAACAACTATCTCAATTTCCAGTGCTTCATTCTGTTGAGCAAAATTTTTACATCTTTTATTTCTTTGGATGATTTTGCAGTTTATTGTCTTTAACTGTCACATAACATAAGTATGCTATAATAGGTGTTAAATTTTTTTGTTGTTACTGTTGTTGTTATTACTCCTTCACAGATGACGAGTCTGAAGAAAAGAGCAATACAAATACTGAAGAGATGCAACTCAGAATTGATTTTTGGGTGCAAATATAATTTCTGTTTTCTGGCTATATGGTGACACATATCTACACAGGCTTGTGAGCCAGTCATCATGTAGCCAGCATGTTCTGTGCACTGTGAGGATGCATCTTGTAGCTCTACATGGAAGGGACTGGAGCTTCCCAGTGGAGAGATTTTTGGGTTAGTTTTAATGGGAACTACAGGAAGAGGAAGAGAAAAAAAAATTTAGGCCAGGAAGTAAAGAAATCATTCAGATGTTGAGAACAGAAACTTTCAGTTCTGCTTTCAGTCCTGTCTCAATAGATTTCAAGCAGACTTCCTCCAAAAGGTCAGAAATATCCCAAGATAAGCTATGCTACTTCTCACCCAGCTCCAAATTGCCAAAATGACTGTACTTACCAGAATGGATGGGGCTACCTATTGTAAGGCAGCCACACATATTTCTCATGTTACTGACTGAGGCTTATTGAATGGCTAGGACTTTTACTTAGTGTCATACCACCAGCTATTTTTATAAGAATCTCAGCTCCCATTTTCTGTATCCCCATGCTAGAGACCATCCAGGACATTCTGCTCCTGGGCCTGCTGTCCAGCTCCTCCAGGTTTGCATTTGTAATGCATTAGAGAGGGTTGATAAACACAGGCATATGTGAAGAGCAACAGCAACAAAAAAATCCTGCTTGCCCATGAAGGGCTTATTTAAACTGACATGAATCTCAAGAAAATTCTGCTCTTGGGAGCAGAAGTGTCAGAACCAGCCACTTAGGCTTTTGCTTTACAATCTAGACAGGTTATGGGGCGATGAATGAGCGCTCTGAATCCACCAAGAAAGCTCTTGCAGGAAAGCTTAACCCTAAACTCCACTCCTGTAAAGATGCCCAGTGAAAGCATATTGAAAACAAAATTTAAAATACATTACTAGTGTTTCTATAAGATCTCTTAGTTGACTTTGTGTTAGGAAAGCTGGACAAGGAAGAGGCAGTGAGGGATACACTGATGTGTAGCAGGTGAATCAAGGAAGAATGCCTTTGAGCTAATAGCTTAGAGACAAGACAGACATTTTACCTTTCAAAGTACATAGTAAGCAGTGACTCTATTTCACTGCTGCAGGTAAAGGATTTTGTTTATCTTTTCCTAACAACCCCACAGCTTTCTCCTGAATTTCTTTCATAATTTCTAAAGTTCCTATTGTCTGTTTTAGTCATTTGATATTTGGTTCCAAATTAGTAGTGTGGCTAACATTGATTTGCTCACTGTACTGCTTGGAACTTCATTCTCTGTTTGTACAATTCAATTCCTTCCTGTTTGTTTTAATTTGCTAACATTTGCATAAAGGACTCTATATATAATTAATAAGCATGGAACCAAAAGAGAATTAGTGTTCCTAAGAGCCTAAGCAGGTCCCTTGTAAATCAATTGCTGATCCTCAGATTCACTTGGTATTTTCTTACAAAATCATACAGTACTTTTTCCACACATCTCACTTGGGATCCATGATGGGCTTGTTTGGGGATGAATGAACACTTGTGACAAAAGAGGTTACTGGCATAGGACCCTTGCCCTATGTGATGAAGAAAGGCAAGAGATGTGTAATTAATTAGGATGGGGATTCCAGAGGGAGAAATTAAAGTTTCACGGTTACAGCAGTCCTACCCTATCATGACAAATTATATTCTCTCCTTGAGTTTGCCATAAAGCAAGTATGGAAAGCTCAGAAAGAGTTTTTATGGAAGGTCACTTCCATTTTGTGCTTTTCCCATCTTTTTCTGACACTGGGTTAAGATCTAGAAATCAGATTTGCACAAATGCTGAATATTCACACCTTAATTGAAACACACTTTAACCAGCTCATCTGGGAGTTGAGGAGGGAGGAACTTCTCCCCAAAATAATCACATCTTTGGGAATCAAAAATCAGATACCCCAAATAAGCAAACAGCTGGAATAAAATTTTTGTTTCTCTGTGCTTCAGTTGTCTTTGAATAGAAATAACAGCTCTATTATAATAATTTCTCAAAACTCACAGTGTTTTTGAGAACATGGAAGTCAATAAGCACAGAAGGTGTCTATATAAAATTAAATTCTTTTTTTAATAGGTTTGGATGGTGCAGACTTAATAAAGAAAAAGAACACCCACTCTCTGAATAGTGCACATTTGTTTCCAGAACACTGATAAACCATTTTTATGCCTTTGCAGATCATACACTGTTATTTATGTTTGTTATAAAAATTATGCTTATTTGCATGCTAACCAGGTCTGTTCCTTCAGTTCCTGCTCAGTGCCTGTTCAGTGAACCAAATTACAAGCACTCCTACTTTGCCACACAGTTTAGACCAAATGTGATAAACCTGCCACATCTCTACCTCCTGATCCCATCCCTTTCAACAGCAAAGGGCTTCCAAAAATATTAAGGGCAGAGAGAGAATGTTTGGCTATGGGCTCTGACCTGGCAGGGTGTGCTGACCCCAGGTCCCTTTCTGTGCACGTTACTACAGATGTGAAGCAGTGAAAAATTAATATATAAACCTGTTTGTGCCCACCTCAGCTAGAGCAGAGGAAAAGTGATTACAGTTCTTGTGCATCAAGTGGTACGCATTTCCTTTGTATTCCTTGCCCAGCTCTTCCATAATCTTATCCACATCCTCTTCGGTGAAGTCCGTAGTGCCCAAGGCAATGGATTCTCTAGTTAAAAACAGAACATCCAATAGGAAAAACAGAAAGATACAGTGAAGAGTGTGATACATACCAAGGGAGAAAGAAATTATCAGATATTGGCAAGAAAGACAGGTTAAATTGTTATGGACATGCATATCTGAGGCTGTCAGAGACTCTCACTAACAGAATGACACAGTAATATCCACAGCTTTTCCACAAAGCAAGTTATCACATAGGCAACGGCCCTGAGATCTTCTTGCTCACCACCAGGGAAGTCTCAGCTCTGGGCATCTGCTCCTACTCTGCCCATCATCCCAGAAGAGAAATTTCTACTACAAGAGAGGAGATGTTTTTTCCACAGTTGAGAGGGTCCCCTGGGCCAGGAAGGAGCAGACTGAAAACTTTATACAGAAACCTGCTGCTTCTCCCAGTATTCACTCAGTAGCACTTGCTCTAAAATGGCCCTCAACATAAACTGGCAGTCTGGCAAGGTCAAGTCCCCCTGCCACAGACATTTCCTTGATCCACAGTCCCACAGTCTGGGCATCTTGAACAACACAAGAATGCAGCATCCTCTCAGACTCCTCTAGCAGCCAGTCTGTGCCTTGTAATAGAGCAGTCATAAACACACACAATGACTTCAGGTACTCTGTGCAGTACCCACAGATATGGGGTACTCATAAAAGGAGAAGGCCTATTTTATTCTCCTGTGCATTTTCTCTGTGTAGCAGGCAAAACTGGGAGCACAAAAGATGAATAAAATAGGAAAAGAAAACTGCACTCATTTGAAAGCACGCTCTTAATCCCTGTCAAACATAGTTCATCACTGTTCCCTGTTTGCTGTACACACTCTTTTATCCACCTCCAAAATCTCTGCAGGGCTGCCTTTGGATCAGGATCATGTAAAGGATGGCAGTGATGGCATTTATGAGAAGAATGAAAGGAGGATCCAGAGGTCAGGACTTCCCTGCTCCCCCTACACCAATGGCTACCAGGGGCAGAGGGGAAGATGTAGAAAAGGGCCCTTACTTGAATTTAAATGTCTCGCCAAGTTCTACCGCACTGCCAGGTGTGATCTCGAAAATCCCACTGAAAGGGTAGGGATGCCCTCCATAGGCAAACTCTGACAAGGAAAGAAACAGACTGTGAGTAATTGAATGAACGCCATGTCAAGAAAAAGTCTATGGCAGCTGTCTGCATGGCTCAACATCAGCACCAGGGGCTGGGCTATTGCCAAAATCTGTTTCAGCCAGACTCTGAAAGCTGTTTGCACTGCGTGGTTACCTTTTGGAGTGAGTAGTGCTAGCCTCCCTCCAGGCTAGCACTACTGCTTTCCCACAGCACCAGAAAAACTCTCCGAGTCTGTCTCTGTCCCCATCCAAGTGGTTTTCTTTCAGTGGAAAGTTCTGCATTGAAGGCATCTGGATAAACTGTGAGAGGCTGCCAGTGGTGCTACTGAGCTGGAAGAAGCCATTTCTAGAGTAGGGAGAAATCAAATCTTCCAGAGGGATTTACAGGCAGCGAGTGGGAAGTGTTTGCAGAAAGCCAGGCTGATTGTACTCTGCTGCCTCAGCACAGAGGTCAGGCTAGGGAGTCCCTCCATGTCATACAGGCCACCTTGCACGGCCTGTGAAACACAGTCTGTGATCCTCATGGTGTCACAGAGGCCATCTCACAGGGCCTGTGAGAGCCTCTGTGCTCAAGGTGGAAATAGCACCACAAGGGTTCTGGCTACTGCGTGGCACTGCCTAAAACACCATGAGTGAATAGCCATTACCATGTAATGCTGAAAAAGGAAACAAAGTCTATGATGCTAGTTCATTCTTCCCCACACTACAGATGTTTTCCAGATCCCTTGACTTTTGAAATGGGTGGCTCTTATCAGTTTGTACCCCATCCAAACAATTTCAAAAGTGTTACATGGCATTTGCCTTTTTTTGCAACTTTACTGTTTCAAATCAACAGTTTCCAATATCTGGAAACCCAGATTCCAAGATTTCTAGACCACGCACGTTCATAAAGAATGACTAGAAGAAAGATTTCTCCTGACAGGGAATTAACACAAACACATCTGCAGGCCTTAAGACAACCCCTGATCTACCTCTCTTCCCCCTCCCTCACTTTCCCCATTCTCTATCCCCCTCCTTCACTACAGAATGGCTTTCCAGCATTGCTCCTCCTATCTGCCATCCTGCTACACACCTGCACAAGCTATACAGGCTGCAGTTACAGGCTGAATAAGAAGGATGTGGTTCATAACAGAACTGCGTGAGTTCCTCCTGAACTCCACAATGGACTCTGAAAGGAGAATTGGCTGAGTTTTTCAGTTTTTATTCCTCAAAACATTCCTTGCCAAAAGCTGTAAGTTTGGGGTGCTTTTCCATATCAGAGTAGTCATACAGTGGTCTCCATGTTCTGCAGGTAATAAAAGGGAAATACTTCCTACCTCTGCCGTAGATCTCGATGCCAGAGTGGAAGACACCAATCCCCAAGGTGGAGGTGTATTCGTTTATCCAGTACTACAGTAAGAGAAAAGCCACATTGGGAAGCATTAGTGGAAAAGAAACACATGATCTTGGTCTAGGGTATATCCCCCATCTCCCCAACTCCTCTTAAGGAGAAGAGTAGTTTTGAAATTATCTTGAGACAAACAAATTGGGACTCTTACAGACCAACAGAAGTGGGCACTGTGTTTATTCAGCGGGATTGGATTAGCTGTCCAAAAAACGCTCATCTAAGCCTTTCCACCTAAGGTACTAACCTGTATTAAGATACAACTGGGCCTGAACCTGCATAAACCCAGCTGCTACAGTATGTGTGATTATTTATCTATCTTCTCACGTAACGCCTGACACTGAGTCAGTTTTACCAATTCACTTGCCTTATTTGATCTTCAAAATCTTCTGTAAGAGAATCCCCAATTATTTTCCACACATCTTGTAACATCACCTCCCAGCACTCCTACTTAATATGAGTTTGGTTTTAGGCAAAGAGATCATAGAGACGGAGGTTTGTTGCCTCAATAAATCAGACAAATTTTCAAGGGGAGCTGTTAAGTGACTCCATTGCTCAGGAGCCCAGCATTCCCTTTAGAGCAGGGAAACACTGCAGTCCAGTGCATGCGTGTGATGCTCCTCTGCCAAGCACTGCGCAGGGCCTGTTTCCACCACACCGTGAAGGACAGTGCAGACACCCAAACAAGCCCCAGATAAGCTAATTCCGGAGTGGGAAGCTGTACAGCCATGCCAGGGCAGTGCTGCATTGGAGATAATTAGCCCTGCTCGGCATCAGTGTTTATTAGGTCAGCTGCAGAGCTGCACTGCTACAGAAATGATGTTTTCAGGCACTGAGGAAACTGCTATGCCTGGTATATTTACAGTTCACCTACAGCTGCTGAGCAATGAAGATACGTTTTCTAGTAACTCAGAGCAACTAAATTCTGGTTTTAATCTGCCACTGTGAGGAAAATGAGTGTAGTTCACTTGTTCCTGTACAAGGACATGACAGATTCATTAAATTAAAATTCTCTTCTGGGTCTGGTAGCAGCTTCTTGTGGAACCAGAATAAGCTGCACCTTCCCTGTGTCTGGTGTCACTGAGCTGTCATGGTGTGAGTAAGAGCCCCTCTGCTGTCAGGCAACCAGAGGTCTGGCATACTCCACCTACTGTGCTTGCACTACTTGCTTATGTATTTACGATGACTGCAGTAGCTCTGTAAATCACCTGAAAATGTAAACCCACTGCTACTGTGAAAAAACACAGTAGCTTTGATATGAAAGCCACAGTCCCAAGCCTGACTTAATGTATGGCTAATCTTGGTATCTTAAACCATGTCCCCAAAAATGCTTGCCTCTGGCACTACAGCAGTTCCCTTTCCCTCCAGAAAAGGCTGTTATGCTTGTTGTTCTTTGTGAACTTTTTTTATCACAAATGATGTATTGTTGCAGGAGGGCAGCAAACTGCCTGACCCCGGCTGCACTTCTGTCCACCACTCTCTGCAGACCTTGTGTAACCTTCATTTATTTCTTCACTTGAATTACACAAACTCTTGTTTTTGGGGTCAGGTAGCTCTCAGCCTCTGCCAGTTGGGACAGCACACTAGCAGTGAACCCTGGGTTGAACACCATGCCTGGTATTTAGGTGCCCTTGCCTTCTGCTGCCTTTCCCCACAGTTTTAGTTGCCTAGTTATCTGCAGCAGGAATATCCCAACTCTGACTAGGAGAGAAAATATAAGTGGAGACCACACATGACACCATGGGACAAAAGCCTGTCTCCCCTGGACAAAAACCCTCTATTTAGTTCCTGAATCTCCCACACCTCATAGAATCATAGAATCTTTAAGGTTGGAAAATATCTCTAAGATCATCAAATCCAGCCATCAACTTAGCACCACCACCATCAACCTAGTTCGCCGCTAAACCATATCCTCAATGCCATATCCTCTCATTTTTTTAACTACTTACAAGGATGGTAACTCCACCACCTCCTTTTACAGTCTGTTCCAATGCTTGACAACCCTTTCTGTGAGGATATATTTCCTAATATCTATTCTGAATCCCCCTTTACACAACTTTCGGTCATTTCCATCCTGTCACTTGTTGCCTGGGAGAAGAGACCAATCCTCACCTCACTACAGCCTCCTGTCCTGTGGTTGTAAAGAGTGATCAGGTCTCCCCTGCGGCTCATTTTCTCCAAGCTAAACAATCCCAGCTCCCTCAGCTGCTTTTCAAACTTGTGCTCCAGACCCGTCACCAGCTCTGTTGCCCTTCTCTGGACCTACTCCAACACCTCAATGTCTTTCATGAGGTGAGGGTGAGGAGCCCAAAACTGGATACAAGATTTGAAGGGCTTCACCAGTGCTGAGTACAGGGGGACAATCCCTGCCCTGCTCCTGCTGGCCACGCTATTGCTGATCCAGGCCAGGATACCTTTGGCCTTCTTGGCCACCTGGGCACAGCTGGCTCATGTTCAGCTGCTGTTGACCAGCACTCCCAGGTCCTTTCCTGCCAGGCAGCTTTACAGCCACTCCTCCCCCAGCCTGCAGAACTGCATGGAGCTGTTGTAATCCAAATGCAGGACCTGGCATTTCACCTTACTGCACCTCACATGATTTGCCAAAGCCCATTGATCCAGCTTGTCCAGATCTCTCTGCAGAGCCTTCCTACCCTCAAGCAGATCAACATTCCTGCCCAGCTTGGTGTTGTCTGCAAACTGACTGAAGGGGCACTCACGGGTTAACTCCTCAGATAGTCTCAGGTAGTCTCAGTGAGCTTCAGAGAAGCACTTGCTTCTCAAGCCCTACTGAAACAACTCCCAGATGATATGGTAAGTAGGTTGTCTTCTTCCCTCAGGCTGAGCTATTGTCTCACAGCAACAATACAACCAAAACATGCCCAGGTCACGCCAGCTGCTTTGCTTAGAAAAGTAACTAATAGGAAGAGAAGGAAGACTTTTTAAATTAGAAATACTCTTGCCAGTTATCAGAATCAGGGCTATCTGCAGAGCCTCATCTGCATCAGGCTTTGTATTTCAAACAAAGAAGTTACACCGAAAGCCACTTGCAGCTATAGCTTTTCCTTCTTCCATATTAAAGGTTATGTTGGAGCCAAACAACAAATAAGCAAACAAACAAGAAAAAAAACCTGTCCTTGATTGACTACTTGTTAATGTTCTGAGGCTTGACCACCTCATACATGCAGAGCACTCTCAGATCACAGGCCTGCCCTGTCCCCCAAGCACTCTTCTTTGCAGCACAGCATTTCAGCCCCTGCAACCCATCCTGCCCAACTCCAGGAGCAGAGAGACTTTCAGGACTGCTCTGAAAGCTCAAGTGATGAGGAGGCACCTCCAGATATACAGAAAAGAGGAGCAAAAGTGTTTCTCTAGCTGATGCCAGGTGTTGCAAGATTATGACCATGACACAGACATTTCTGTATTTCAATGGTGTATTTTTCATTATTAATTCCTTTAAATGAGCTATTATGGACTGAAGTGCAACAACCTCAGCCATACCTGAATTTGAACTGAACAGAAGCTATCCTGATAGCTTCAGGATAGCTTTAGTACTTTCTTTCAAATAATTTCAATCACCCAACGGTGTTGTTGAAGCAGGGTCTGATTTGCATCTTGATTCTATTGATACAATACTGATATGACCTACTAGCAAGACCAAAATGCAAGGCAGCTCTGAATCGTGGCTGTACTGTCCTCATCTCACCCCTGTCTCCAGGGTGCTGTAGAATCTGCCTCCAGTGTATGACTGAACTCACAGTGAATGCCTCACAGCACTTTGGCACAGCCCCTGGCTTGTCTCGGGAGGAAGCTATGCTCAAGTGAACATGTCAGTCACTTGCTGAGCTGGAAAAGAGAATCCAAGCCAGATTTGAAACCGGGTTTGTACACACATGCACGAGCTGGCCTTGTTTTCCAAGGGGTTTGCAATTCTGAGCATAAGAACAACAGCAACAGTCAGCAAATACTCATCTCTGGAGTAAATTGGTTATTGCTTAGATTAAAAACAAAAATCTTCAGCCTGTTCAGTCAGATGAAAAGAGCCAGAGAACTGAATACAGCCGTATCTTAAAGAGAGTTGTGATTCATGCTTGGATTGCATACTGCCTGGAAAATTGTGCCCTAAACCCTACACAGAGGGACTTGGAGCATTCTGTCTCATTTCCCTCTTCAACAGAGACCAAGAACAGCTCAGATGATAACAGAGGTAGGAAGGAAGGCTAACCAGGCTACAGTCACTTCATAATAGCAGCAGATAGCCCAGAACTCAAAATTCAAACGGAGAGGAACCCCTGCATTTAGTTTGTTATAGCTTTTTTTAATAGCTTTTAATGAAAGTCATGATGAAGTACAATTTAAAAATTTTCAGGTTTTATTCAGGTTTTCCCTGATTTTCTTTTGGTTTGGTTCAGAGATCAGAATAACCAGTGAGATAGTTTAGATTCTGGGAGACACTCTGAATCAGTTCTTGTGTTATTCACTTCATTTATCCATCACACAGAGGTAGAAGTCTTACCAAAACAATGAACCATGCCCTAACTTTCCAGGAAAGAGAGAAACTAAAAAGCTTAATTATATTTATATGCATCTTTTAGGTCTAGAATGGAGAAGCAGATGATGTGATACTGGCAGATTATGTTATCCTGGGAGTTTTCAGGACAGGAGTTCCCAGGAACTCATGCCAGAAATGAGTTTCCAGCTAGAAGAGGCCAATCCATGTAACCACTAACTCCCGCCATCAACTAATACTGTCCTTTAACATTGAAGTTTCTGTCACTAACTCTCTCTTCCCTACTTCAGCTCTACTTCATTACTTTCCATGGTGTGTCACCAAAATCTTTCCTGCATCAATGTGCTGAACAGTTTAACTAAACAGCTCCCCAGATGCTAGAGAAAAGACCTCTTCTATGAGGAGTTCAGATATTTTGATCACTTGATACTTTCTTTGAGCAGCCAACACACTAAGTAATATTCCATTTATCACCCCAATACTGCCTGGATATTCCACTCCATCAGATCCATCCACTACTGAACAGATGCTAAGCCTTCCTTCCTTATGATCTGTATGAGCAGATAGAAAAGAAACCCACCAGTTATCAATTAGATCTGATTTCAATAAATAGCTGCAAACTCAGAGTACCCAGTGTCATAGATCCTTGCCAAGAGCTGTACTCTTCACCAGGCATCACACAGAAGCAATGTCTGTGCCAGGATACCAGGCTAGAGAGAGCTTGGCTCTGACCTCCTCTGGTGTTCTGATGTCCAGGTATGACCACACACTACTGTGACCAACACACCTTTACCAAGGAAGGGTGCAGATATGAAACAGTAACTAACTTGTCCATATCTCTTCTCAAAGCATCATCTACATGTAATTCAGAAGGATTACTTCCTTTTCCTTGTGAGTTCATTGGCAGACCTTTGCTTCTAGGAGAAAGGAAAAACCAGTAAAGAATGATATTTAGACATTGCTAGGGAGCAAGGAGCATGTTAAGGGATTCCTGTCAACACAGGTCCCATGAGACACTTGTCAGCCCTACAACCTGAGCTTGCTTTTAATCCTTTCCTTCCTGACGGACAAGTCACACACTGTACTTCCCTTTAGAGGGATGTCTCCTCTTTAAAGGATGGAGGATCTGACTTGCTGAAGAGACCCTTGGCTCAACAAATCCAAGTGGAGGACAAACAGGGCAGTGCTTGCCCCTGAAGCCAAGTTACCTAAGCAGCCTCATGAAGGCATACAAGGGACTTTGTGTGCACTAACAAATACACTGCTCAATCCTATCTCAAACACCCAGAGAATGCTCTGCAATGTTAAATCTCAACACAAAAGGCAGTCTTTTAAAGGCAACATCAGATTGATGCAGGAGACCAGCTGGGGAACATCAAAGTAATACCTCAGCATTATGTCCTGAGATGCATTGATCCAGAAATTGAGAGCACAAAAGATAAAACTGCAGGGGAAAGCTAGAGAACAGCATTTCAAGAAACCAGCGAGTAAAATCCCAGCTGTTTACAGCATACAGCCAGCAGCTTCAGAAGAGTTTGTTTTCCCAATACAGCTTTCTAAATCAAGATTCAGAATCTTGGGCCCACAGAGGTGGAAGGAGAGGGCTCATAAAAGATCACAGATTATTCCCCAAGTAATGCTTGCAGGGGTGAAGGAAGCCTTATTTCCACCACAGACATGCAGGACAGGGGGCTTCCTGCAGACCCAGGGCTCTTCAGTCACACTGCAGCAGTGCTCACTTCTGTTCCACGGCCCCAGGCATGCACACAGTCCTGCAATATGTCCCAGTCCTTCTGCTGTTCACTCCTTCTGCCCTGGAGCTCAACTGATAAAAACTCACTATCACGTGGGATGATGTCAAATTATACAGCATGGCTACTATTAGCAAGCTTTCTTTTGCAATTGGGTGAGACCCAAGCTCATTTCTGTGTGCCCCATGTCTCTTACACTCCATTCTCCAGGAGTCCAAGGCTTGTATATTCATGAAGTCTAAAATGCTATTTTCCTAATGATACTGTGAATATAGATTAAGTGGGAAAGGGTTTGAATATTTGTGGGCAGAACAGCAACTAAATAAATACTTAACAGAGTATTGAGGAGTGATGGCACAGAGTTGTCTTTGGTACTTCACACCTGGAAAAAGCTACCTGGGTGGGCCCTCACTCCAGCACACACAGAACATGGTTCTTCCCAGCTGAAGGATCATCTCCTATGTCAGGTCCTCTTCACTGTTGGCAAAAGCTATCAATCTGCATGTCATGGACATGGATGTGAAAGCCCATCAGGTCACTCCAAATCCAATCAGCCAAAAGCACCTGCTTTAGTCAGGTATGTTAACTTTCAACTACAATTCCAGACAGTGTTAAAGAAACAGAATGCTGCAGTAAGGAGGTCTGTGTTTACAAATAGGTGCAGCCTCCAGTTGCAGTAGGCAATAACTTTCAAATATCAAGAGAAACAGACCCAGGGTGTAGGCATTGGCCTGCTTGCAAATAATTCCACTGGCAGAACTGATTAAAGTTCAGGAACTACAGGTTTTCTTCCAGGAGAGCATTCTCAAATACTGAGAAATCTTCAGCTTCAATGCAGGAAGAGAGCTTTATGTAGTTCTGATGAGGCAGGGATACAGGGTGACACAAGGACTCCACTTCATATTCAGATCGGGATAGAAGAACTGGCTGAAGAGCAGAATCTGAGGAGCAGAGTCACAGAAAGAAGAAAAAGACAAGGTATCCTTTGGCGTGCAACTGCCTCTACTCTGCTGCATTTTAAATGAAAGGAGCTTCTGCTAAAGATATTTCTCCACCCTTCAGGTTAATATACTCTAATAGAACAGGAATTTTGTGGGAAACCACAGCCTGATACTTAAAACTGATACTGCTAAACATATTCCCTCATGCAAACCTACAGATGCTAGAAGAGGAGACCCAAGGCAAGATGCTCAATTGCAGCCTTGAGAGGAATGAGAGGCCAAGCCTCTGTGGGACTGCAGCAGACAATTCTGTCTCAGGAGATCTTCTATTTCAGCAAAGTTCTGCTCTGCAAAAGATCTTTTCCTCTCAGGCTGGCTAAATACATTCCTTGGCTGTCTCCTCACAAAGAATTTCTTCAGAATTTACTGTGGCTTTTAAGACATTATTATAATATGCATCTGAATTGCCTGATGCGTGAGCCAACTATGAAACCTTTACAATCAAGAAGCATAAAGAGCTTATTTCAGAGGCTTCTAAAACACTGTGTGTGGATTAAAAACTGACGCTGCTGCTGAGAGAGATTGGAAATCTACTTATGCTTGAATGTTGTGACGCAATGCGATTTTACTGGAAGAATACGAGGACAGAAGAAAATATAAATCACGCTGTGGAAAGGAAACAGTAAGCATTTCAGAAGTTAACTTTTGTGTGTATTCAGAATATTTTTAATTGAAAGTTGCAAATAAGATTTAGCTGTGACAATGAGACACCTCCAGTGTTTCCACTTAGAGCCACATCCTATAAATGGTAGGCACAGTTCTATCTCAGTATACTGATATTACTTGAAGTTTCTTACTATTTTCTGCTTTCACCATTACTGTTCATACTCTCTACCCTGTTACACTGCTGGCAGGTGTTGTCCTGAGCAGAGCTTCCTTCCTGCAGCTCCATCTGTGCGGTGTTTTCGAGTTTACTGCTGTGTATCCTTGGCCTCAAGGCATGCACATCTGAAGCTGCTATTTCAAAAGGCAGCTGACCCAGTGTGCTCTGCATTAAATACAGTTCTCCTGCTGAGGAGAGCCAACACTCATCCAGCTCATGTTTCAGTGCTTGAGTGAGAACCTGCCTTACCAATGGAGACATAGGGCAGCTTGCTGGCTAAAATACTTTCTGTCCCTGCAAAATGATCATCCCTGTCTCTTCTGTTTGGTGGTTCACACAAAGCCAGCCCACCAGGCCAAGGGTTTGTCACACCAGTCATGACCCTAATGGCCCATGTTGGCTTTCTGTGTACAGAACATGATATTTATGCCTGACTCTTTAGTGCATACAAGAAGCAATATGCCACTTTTCCAACCTCCACCTGTTTCCCTGAACTTCATTACTGACTGTGCCTGAAGGAGTCACCTCAGTGAGCCAGGGTGAGACTGGGGACATCAAACAGAAGTCACTGAGGGGGAGTTGCTGGAGTATGTGCCAGTGCCAAGAGCCTGTCCCACACAGTAATCTTATAAGCAGCCCTGGAGAATGATTATCCATGCTCTTGCACACCCCTTTACATGCTGTGTCCCCTTAGTTTGGACAACTGTTACGAAAATCTTCATCTCAAGCATATAAAGCCAGGGAAAAAGTGCATCCATTTGCAGGATTACACTGAAATATATTCACTCATGGAATGTGCCTGAGAAACTCACATGTGTTAGAAACTTAAGGAAGTGATAATACCTTTGCCTGAGGTGCATTCACAATGACAAATTGAGAGGTACTGAAAAAGAACAGCAACAAAATGATCAGGGAAGTGCCAAGACTGGCATATAAGAATTAATTCAGGAGAGCTAATAGCTTGGCAAAGCAATGACTGCAAATGACAAATCTGCAAACATTTGAAGGGCTGACATGAATTATGGGAGAATACTTCTTAAGAATGATACAAAAGATCCAAGTAGGAGCAACATACTCAGTTTAAAAAGAAGAGAGACTTTGACTAAGTGCTTAGAAGTTTCCTGGCAGCAAAAAAAAAAGAACAAGAAAACATTTGTATGACTCAAAGCGAGATATTGAGAAATTCTTAGTGTGCCTATGCAAGATAGAGAATTAAATGGTCTGAAATGTTCTGCTGTGCTCATCAAGGAGGCTAACATTCTCAGCTGAGCATATTTCAGACACTGCACACCTATCTGCATTATGGGCCCTCAGTCCAGACTGGCAATAAGTAGGCTCCCCATCAAAGATGATTCAGATGAGTTGAAAAAATAATGCAAGGGAGATAAATACCCAACAGCTTGGACAAGAACTCATCAGGAGCTGTCTGAAGCACAGTGCAGATGCTTTGGCTCTGGAACTAGGTTGACCCTGACATATCTCCTGGGGTCAGCAATGTGGCCTTAGGGCTCTCTATCTTTCATCTTGCAGAAAGAATGTAACCGAGAACTGTAATAGCAAATAGGGCTATTAAATGATTTTTCAGATGTAGAGTAATGCTGCGGCCTTGCTCAGACCAAGAAACATTAACATCTCCTTTTCCTTTTTGGTAAGGATCCTTTGATGTATTCTGTGGACCTGTAGCAGTGTTTCTCTCCAAAGAAGAGGCTAACCCCATTCTGGTGTCCAGCATTACAGAGACAGAACAGACACTCAGTGCATCCTTTGCAAACACACTCCAGTTGACACATCAGTCCTGCCTGGGCCAAAGCATCTGCTTTGTTCACAGTGTTGGGCTGCAGGTAACATGCACCCCGAGTCCCCCACTCAACAGCTGACTGACAAGGAGCTGTAGCGTGTCCCTGAAGTGCTGAAAAGCACAGTTCATCTCTGCTTTGGCAGACTATTAGCAGAAATTTGAACTTCAGTCTTTCAAATCCAAGATGAACACCCTAATCACCAGCCATAGCTTCTCCATCAAAGCGATGCACATGTAAACAGCCCAGCAGAAGAGAGTGAGAGAATGATGCCACCAAATAAACCAGCAGCTAAGACTTTTCTACCAAAGGCTTGTGTAGATCTCTGCTCAGGTTCCTGAATTTCTCTTCCATGATAGCAAAGTGCTAATATGACGCTGATTCTTCCTTATTGACTTGCCCTCCTTTGGAATGTTCCTCCCTGAGTCAACACAAATACCTGCTTTTTGGTTAACCCAGGCACATCAACAGTCCATGCCTGACCACCAGAGTCAGGCATGTGATCTCTTCTTGGGTTTCTAATGAGAACATCCAAAAATCTAATCTCTTTCAAGCTACAGTATAGTTTGAAACACCCTTCACCATGCTGTTTCCATTCATAAGTACTTCAGAAATGAAGTATTACTCATCAGGATCCAATTCATAGCCCCAGCCTTCAGAGTCTTTGAGGGAGAAAATTAATACCTATGACAAAAAAGTCTGTCTGCTCATCCTGTTAACAAGGCTTCATGGCTTGGTGGACTGGGCAGCTCACTCTTTCCTGAATGGTGTTTTGTTTTCTGTTATCCTCTGACAGTGGCTCACACCTGTCAGGTGATCCAGACAAACATTCAATCTTCATATCATATCATAAGCCTTGATTACCTATCAGGATCATTCTGCCTTTTCTCCTAACCATATCTAGTCAGTGACAGAGGAAGGAAGGGTCATCTCCAAAATTTCTAGGCTGTGACCAGCCTGAAGGAATGGGATGCAATGGACTAACAATAAAGCCCCTCTTGTGACACATACAACCTTGAAAATTTTGATCAGCTACATGCAGGCCACTTACAAACTTCTTTTGTCAGAGATGCCTACCAAGTGGAAGGAATACCCCTATTTGCATTGCAATCAAATTTATTAATGCTTTCACCAAGGGCAACAGCCTCCTAGGTATACAAGGCAGGGACATCTACTCTCTTTATACCAAGAAAGTATAAGAATCAGGTTAAAATAATTTCTGACTTCTGACAAGTTTCTACATAGATAACTACTTGGAGAAAACTGAGGTAAGAACAAATTGCAACCACAGCCATCAGAAAGGGATAAGAAGTCAATTTATGATATCACAAAAGGACCATGAGCACCACAGGCAATGGAATAAATGGTTCTTTTTGTTCCATCCCATTAATGCAGAGCACAGTAGCATCTTGTTTTCAACCTGTTGTGTAGAGACCTAAGGTAGACAGGAAATAACTTCAAAGAAATCTGTAGGCTGGCAGGAGTACATTTGTTAGACAAAAGCTGACATCTTCAGTAGGAAAAAAAATTAAATGAGAGGCACACAAACATTAAAGGAAATAAAATTATTGCTCAAAAAAAAGGGAGAGAAAAAACCCCTTGGATTCAAACAGGAGGTGGAAGCATATTTGAACATCCACAGACAAACTGATGAAGGATAGTTCCATAGCTAGGATGCCAAACAAGAACTTGAGAGGTATTCCCTGCTCTGTTTTGGACACACCACAGATTTACTCCAGACCAGGTCAAAACTGAAATTTCATTAGCACGATACTACATTCACATTTAAAACAGTGATCCTCCAAATTCTTCTTTGAATTCTCATTTACCCTGAAGTGTTTAACACCATCATTATCAGCAATCTGAATGGAAGACCTTCCAATTCCACTACAGTGTGAGTTCCACACTCATATAATCCCCAACAGAGACGAAGATCCCAGCTTTCCTTTCAAACACTGATTGTTTGCTGCTGGAAGTCCACAAAGTAGGACTCACACTGGGGTTCCTAAGGGCAGCATTAGCACCTCATAGCCAGGAGTTAAACCTACCCACAGGTGAATCTGGATCCTTACAGAAAAGTCAAAAAATAATATAAGATTACCCAGGTTTTGTCTCTATGCAAGGGCTGTGCAGAGTCAAAATTACATGTTTTATAGGCATGTAAATTCTTACTCTGTCTCATTCCCATTCGCTTGCCAAAACCAGTTGTGCCTGTCCTGTGAGCCAACAGCAGATCAGAAAAGAGCAGGGTAGGGCCTGTTTGCATTAGGGAATCTATACTCCCTGCTGGCTTTGGCAGCACATATTCAAAATACCTCATAGTGTCCATGAGAGAAATTGACTGCATGCCACTAACATTAGTTTGCTATTGCAAAAAAAACCCCCAAATCAATATTTGTCTCCAAGCTTCTGAGAAGAGAATCTATTCTGCAGCAGAGATGGGGGAAACCCTTTCACAATGTGAGCTGAGATTTTTTTTCCTGGAGAGGTTCCAGGGCCCTTGCCTGGCTGGCAGGGTGCCTAACCAGCTTAGCTTAGAAAAATACTGGGAAATACAGATTCCTGCAGCTAGCGACCTGTCCTTTTACCCTACAGTGTTTGTCCTGTCTTGGAGAAAACTGTTCAGATACACTGCCAATGTCATACAGTGTCTCATGTCTCTGTACTTCATGCAAGTAAATGGATATGTGTGCATTTTTGCCATAATTGTGTCCTCTCTGCTCTTCCAGCACAACTACTGAAGAATCGCATTGCAGTGATATCTGCAGATTAGAATTTAAGGGATAAAACAGAAAGCAAGGAACCTGAATATAGCAATGATAAAACACTGCTGTGCCATGGAGATTCAAATACATCTTCCCTCAAAACCCACTTCTGCTGGTCTGAAGAAGGAAAAAATTAAAACAGTAAAGCAAGGAACAACATTCCATTGAGAAGGGAACTGTCCCAAGGAGGGTTAACTGTGTGATCTAGCTCAATGCCAAAATGGGTTGTTGGAATAATTATTGTCTACAAAGCACAAAATTGATACAGAAACACCAGTCAGGGAATTTCAGACGGAAAATTGTTTATAACCCATGACCCAAGGGCTTCTATGCTGACTAATTGTAGCACTATTTTAAATGACCAAAGATAGTAAACATGAATAGCTTAGGAAATGAGTAACCATTTCTTATTGTTGGCATTTACCTACTGGATGCTGACAAAGTGTTTTATGGATACTTTTGTTCCCCTCATATGAAGATGCAACAGAATGATTAATATGTGCAGCATGCCACTGTGGCTGGGAACAAATTAAAAAGCTGTGGGAGTGTCTTAACAACTCTGATGTAATGTGCTCTGCTTTAGTTTGGCTGGGCGCTACATGAGGTTTGTTTTTTGTTGTTGTGTTTTTGGGGGTTTTTTTCCCAAGAATTCCCTCTGTCTTTATTTAATGAGCAGCACTGGCTGTGCAGCTCCAAAAGCAGTTAATATCCATCCCTTGCTGAAAGACAGAAATGGCTGCTAGGAGCAGTGCCTGGCAGTGAATCATCAGCATTTGGTACCATGAAGATACTGTGTTGTGTGCAAACCACTTCAGATTAAAATGCAGGTGTTTGTCCCTTCAAAGGGACAGCCTCTGTGCTTGCTTCTCCCAAGGGTCACACACACACCATTGCACAGGGAGGGGCACAAACCTGACAGTGAAGCTTCTTTGGAAAACACTAAGTCCTTCTTTCTTTCTTTTCCTTAGCCCCACTTCATAAACAGCACAGCATGTGTTGGACTAGCATTCAGGCTGCCCTAAATATTTCCTTTCTTCTGGGCACAATAGTAATTTTACACTTATATTAAAGCAAATCTTCTGTGCTAGTCTGCTGTATGTTGCATACATCTAGAAACAGACCTGAAACGACCCAAGAGATTCGGACAACTGCTTCCTTCATGGACTTGCAGTATCTCCACATGTGAAATGTACCCAATAAGATCAGGAATTGAGGGAGAAAAGGGAAGATAAGGAAATGCTTCAATAAGACCAAAGAGGAGAATTTGCCTTATGTAATAAGTTTCCCTGGGAATATTCCTCCCTCTGTCTCCTCCTCACCTCCCCCATTAGTATTATTTCTATAAAAATCCATTAGATACTGCAACTACATCTTGGCTCCTATTTGCTTCAGTGGAAAGAGAAAGGGTTGTATATTTATACCTTGGAGTGCAAATGGTGTTGTCTGCCACATTCCTCAGAGAGCTGCCAAATGTTTCTCCTGCATGCAGAGGGGACAGCTAACCTGAACTATGGCCAGGCTGATGTAGGAGATAGAGGTAAGTACTGTCACCTTGCTCACAATATGCTCTAATATCAAAGACCTCTGCTCTCAGATTAAACTGTCTCCCTAGACCAGCCCTTCTAAGAAGCTTCAAGATGCCAGATATCTATTGTAGAAAAATAAAGGCTTATTTGGCCTTAGGAGGTGGGCCATTGTCAGCTTTCTGAAAAGCAGATTGCAACCCATTTCTGGAAGTGAAGAAGCACAGTACAAGCACACTCTCATTTTGATTACTATGTAAAATAAGAGTACATGCTCTTAATAGGACACTATACACAACTCATATTCCATACTGACCCAGAAATTCTTCTCAGGGAACCAGAGACCTAAAAAAGTTATCTCCCTCCCTCCAGAATGATCCATAGTGCACTACAAGGGCAAACCCCCATTCAGTTGGTCTCAGCTTCGATACAGACATGACTTGAATAAGTGATTAAGAGTATTGTACAGCACACGTGGATTTCAGTTCCCTCGAGTTGCTTTTTTGTAAGTTCACTCATGCAAGCTAAAAAATACAAATGGTCATAAAGCCATAAATTAAGCTAATTATCCAGCAAACCAAGAGAAAATATAGATTTCTATTCCTATATAGCAGGGAAGTAATCTGGACACTCTAGGAATGAAAGTCATGCAGGTGATGAATTGATAGGTCTGAGACCATTCAGTTTCCACTCCATATATCTGCCTTCTCCTGAGTTAGATGGATGCATGCAAGAGGTAAACAGATTCATCAAACAAATAAGATCAGCAGCCCAGCCTGACATATTTCATCTTACGTGAAAGTTCCATTTGCTCTATGAAGTACGAGTTCAGTAGCATTTATATAATTCATTTTACTGTGCTTCCCTTTAACACTACAATAATCTTGTTTAGCGTCTCTTACTGGAAGAGACCACAAAGGGATAAAATCCCCAAAATAATATAAAACTCAGCATCATGACCAAAGGACTACTTACATGACTGGGAGGTCTCAGGAGGGGTTAGTGTCACCAGATGGAGTTCCTAAACCAATCTCTCTTTGCATGCTTCCTATCAGGTCTAGATAAGAAGTAGCTCCTAATCTCTTTGGAGCCAGAACTCTTTCTCTGGCTCCTAGTTACAAAGTGTCTTTATGAAATATGATGGAATCCTAGTTCATGGCTGAGGCTCATAGTTGGCATCACAAATGAATCATTAACAGCAGGACATGGCAAACACCAGCATATTGTAGGCAGGAGAGTATTACCCCCTTCCACAGGAGAACATTGAGAAAATTTCACAAGCAAACAGGACATATTTGCTCATGCACCACACATGCAAATGTAAATACAGTCTGTATGTGTACAACAAAGCCTTAGAGAACAGCAGTGTTTCAACCCTCTGCTTTCCATCAGGTGGCCAGCTAGCAAGAGGCAAACTCGCCCAAGACTGTGTACAAAGCCAGCAATCAGTCTCCTTTCACACATGCTATTTAAGTAATCAAGCCTAGAAACAAGCCCAGTATTGCACCAAAGGTGCAGCACAGCAGATTGGTCTTTGGTAAAACCCCTTAGAGAAATAATTTTCTCCTAATCATCCTCTTCCAGAGCATGGTGACTTACACAAGCATGCTGCTGAATCCCTAGGAATGCCTTTGTTTTCTGTGGCAATAATTAGCTTGCTCAGAAGACAGCATCTTCAGCAAGTAAACTACAGAAGATGCAATTTTTTAAACTCTCAGCTTACTTTATCCTCCAAAGTGCATTTGTATGTGGTGAACAACGAGAGAAAACACACAGCTTGGTTTGCTACCCTGCAGCAGCAATGTCCAGGTAACCAAGTTTGAAAACAGTGCTGGATAGAGAAAAACTAGCCAGCAATGCACCATTTTTCCTCTCTCTTTGTAAAAAAAGACCACCTACTGTGACATGAGCTTCATTTCCATTTTGCGTAATTGTGTAGCCATGGTTTCTACCTCATTTGAACACTAATACCATGGGGTTTGTGCACCCGTGTTTGCAAATACCTTCTTTGCTTTCCCTTCCAACTCAGTCCTAGCAAGGCACATACTCCTCATCTGTTTGATCAGATGGCACTACAGAACGGATGTGAGCAAGACCAGCCTGGTGCTGAATTGCTGTGCTCATGCCAGTGCTAAAGAAAAACACTCATGAGAGAAAGAATGCCAGCTAGGTTCAGAAGAGAGATGGGATGGAGAATAACATGATTCATGTCACAAGTGAGCCTTTGGAAGATGGTTGAAGTAAACAGGAATCGGTCTTGAGTTTTAAAGCCTTAAGAATAGCCAAGATTTTGGAAGCATTCAGATGCTCTGTTTCTTTGACACGTGGAACTGCTTGGCATTGTGACACTCAAATCTTAGTTCAAGTGCAGTCACAATAAAGATTTAGACATCATGAATGCACAAATTAGGGGTGGGAGAACCCAAGTGTCCAGCAGACAGCACTTTTCCTGATCATTCCTCACTCAAATTGTCTCAGGACCCTCCCCTTTCAAGAGCAGATGAAAACATTTTCACTTTTGGCTTCTAGACAGACCTAAAAAAAATAGAAGAATAGCCTCTCCGGTAACATTTATTTCTTCAATCCTTCCTCCAACAGGTCAGAAGAGAAGTCTTTAGGGCCAAATGGTAGCAAAGCTATAAAAGGAGAACTCAAACCTGACACCCACTGTTGTGGAAAAAATAATTTCAGTCTTTCCATCAGCATTTTCTTGTTTCCACCAAAATAAAACTGGTGAGATTCCCATGCTGGAACCTCCCACTTTTATTTTTGTAGAAGTAGGAAGAAAGAGGAAAGAGTGAGAAGAGGACTTAGCTTTTCACCAGTAGGTAGGACATCTACAAGCTACCAGCAAGGGCTGTTAATACAGAAGGTTACATTTGCTCAGGAAAACTGAATGGAAGAAAGAGCCATAGAGGCCTAATAAAGAAGCAGAGGTCAAGCTCAGAGAAGCCCCAAAGCTAAATTCATGTGAATGTGTTAGAAGGAAGTGTCATATAGGCTTGTGCTGCTCCATCTCCCAACTGTGGCCACAAGCAGGCATTGAGGGAAGAATGAGGAAATTGGATTAGATGGATCCTTGGTCTGAAACAGTCTGGCCTTTCTTATGTTTGTGTGTTCTTTCTGTGAATAAGAATAAAAACATGGAAAGGAAACCTTGGAAATACTAGGAAGGGAGGTGTTTCAAAGATGAGCTTTCACCTGTCTGAAAGACTGGGCAAGCCTTATGAACCTGTGGAAGAGAACCTGCCTCACACTTTGATGTTGAGAATACAATTTAAGCAAAGGTTTTGAGATTATGCTGTAATTGTCCAATTAGCCCTTGCGTGCAAAAGGGATTCTCTTCTATTTATTCATATCCAGCAGGGCAGAAATCCAAAGCTTTCTGCCCACTGTGGATTTGCTCTTCCAATTCATTAGGATTAATTTCTTCACCACCCACACAATTCTCTGAATCTCTTCCTCCCTTCCTGACCCACTGCCACCTGTCAAAGTTATAAAGATGATTTGTGCTCCTTAAAAGCAGCACAGAACATCTTTATCCATCTATTTACTGGCAGATGCTTTTTCCCCCCCGCTCCTTTGCTAGACTAGTTCTTTCCAAAAGCCTGCAGTCTGTCAAGCTGTCCCCAGAGCACATATGTGCCTGCAGTGTTTAACCACATCACCTCCTGTAACCCCAGTGTTCTTATCCCCCCAAAATCTTAGGTAGCATTTTATTTTGTCAAGTACCAAGTTAAACAAGAATATTTTCAAATCTATTGACTGTCAAACTAAATTATAACTTGTGTAAACAGGTCAGCATAAAGACTTCAGGCTTGTCTAGAGCAATTGTTTTTATTTCTAAAGCAGAGGATAAATTTTAGTGGATTAACATGAATGTAATCCTGTTGTCAAGTCATTGGGCACAACTGGGACTGACTGTTTCTCCTTTACCTCCTCCTATCTCAGTCCAAAGCTTATACAGACTCATGGGGGAAAAGGGGGAGCATTAATTTTTCATGCTCTGGCTCATTTACCCCTATTTACTAAGTGACACCTTTTCAGAAAGCCTCTTGAATTGTATTACCAGAGATGCTCTGTAAATTAATCGGTTTGGAAAGAACCATCTCTGATCCTGTTGGCGTCACAGTATGACATGAAATCCTAGAAGTTTTCTTTCAAATGGGAAATCATGATAACAACAGAGGGCCTGCACTTTCATTTTGAAAAGACTGAGTGCTGGAAGAGTGCTTCTGACCCACCGTTCCCTTCAGTGTTGGAAGCTATCTGAACTCTGTCAAAGGAGAGCACAGGTAAACTGGGAAGCCTCAATAAAACACTTTGCTTTGAAATATCTATCACAGTCCTTAAAAAGAAATCAGACCATTTTCAGCAGCCACAGCTGGAGAAGAATAAGAACAGTTTCACAATCCTAACTCCACATCAAAACCCAAGGGACTGCACAAGTTACCTGATCACAGTCATAGAATATCTCAAATTGGAAGAGACCCATAAGGATCATTAAGTCCAACTCCTTACTTCTCCCAGGACTATCCAAAACTAAACTATGACAACTAATGTTGTTGTCCAGATGCTCCTTGAACCATGTGAGGCTGGTGCTGTGACCATTTCCCTGAGGAGCCTGTTCCAGTGGCTGATCACCCTCCCAGTGAAAACCTTCTTCCTAATGTCCAGTCTGAACTTCTGACACAGCTTCATTCCACTCCTCATGTCCCATCATTAGACAAGTCAGCCTCTCTGCAAGCCAGTGCCTCAGCTGCAGATTGGGAATAACAGCCTTTTCCTTCTCCAGGGAAATTGCAAGTGTAATGGCAAGTACACTAGAGAAGAGTGAGAAAGGATCATGCCCTGGAGTGGAAAAGGCCAAGAAGACCCCTTGGGTATCCTGTTCCAGCCCCTGCAACAGCAGCACAGCATGGAGATACATTTGCTTTAACTTGTCAAGTACCATCAGCAAGGTGCAGAGCACAGAACTGCTCGGGGGAGCTAATGTCTCCTGTCACGAAGCACAGCACACAGCCCCCTCATGCTGCATTGTTTTCTCACCCACTTCTGCGTCTTCCATCCCCTGAACAGCATCCACCACACTGCAACTTGCGTGTTTGCAATTCACACACCATCATCTTGAGTTGCCTGGGCTTTCCTGACAGAACCAAATGAATAGCAAATTGAGCTCTGTCTTTCCCTCCCCTTTACTTCACTCTCCCCTTGCTTTTGTAGATGTTGAAGTAAAAAGCTTCCTCTGACTCAGATTTCAGCTGTCATGGATTTCAGTAGTTTTCTCCTAGGAAGTCTGGATGCTAATGACAGAAATAGTAGCTGTCTCTAAATACTTCATCTGCTGTCTGTGGTCAAAGGGCAGCAAAGGCCAAGGTCAGGAGCAGGTGTGGTGGGTGACTGCTTCAGAAAATCCCCACCCTCAGCAGGCAGGCTCTGGTGAGAAGGGATTGGGACCACCACCCCCTGATTGACAGGGAGGCCAGGGACAGTTGCCAGGGCAGGCAGGAGGGATGAAGCAAGAGGATATGTGCTTACCCAGACACAGGTCAGGCAGCCAGCAGGATGCAGGGCTGCTGCCCCTCAGCCCAGCACCCAGAAACCCTGCTGCAGCCTCCTATTCCTGTGGGAATCATGTCCACACAGGCAGCTACATCCCAGGTGCCAAAAAGCAGTCAGAGTTTTAAACACTCAAGCATCCCATGAATAGGGTATCTCACAGGTGAGATGACTCAGGGCAAAGAGATTGAAATGGCTTGCTAGAAATGCAATTGAGATGGGAACTAAGACTGAAGTTTGGGTATTTCCCTTTCTCAACATCCAGTGCTTTACTCAAAATGAAGGTTTGGTTGTTCTCGGCCAGAGACCAAGGACATGCTTTGTTGGCAGCATGACACTATCTGTTTAGAGCATTTTGATCCCCACATGTTCAAAGCACTTGTACTTTCCACAAAACATTGTGGTGTCATTGAACACAATGTTATGTTTGAACTGAAAGGAAGAAAAAAAATCTCCATCTATTACTACCTGTAAGTAAGAGTTGGTCTTCCATATAGTATCTTAGAAAAGAATGAAGGAAGAGTGAGTTTGACCCTTGCTGTGCTAATTATTGATAGTCTGCCATCAATTTACTCAGACAAAAAAGCATCCCATCAGATCAACTATAATTTCTTTCACTCTGCATGAAGATATCCTGGGACAGAAGGAAGGGCAGAGGGGAACACAGAGATGTCTGAGGACCTAATCACGTCCTAGGGATCCTGAAGAGCACAATTTAAGTCGTGTGTATCATCCTATCTTAATGGGTTCACTTACCTGCAATACCCAAGGCTTCCCACAGTAGGATTTTAAATGATAGCAGGAAGGTGTAATATTGCCTCAACCAGAAAAAAAAGTGCCAGTGCCACTAGAATTCCACCACTCCATTTCCACTAGAACTGTCCCAGTTGGAAGGAGTTGGGTGTCACATTCTCGTGTCTGAATATTCCCAATAGTAGGAAGTGCCTTGAGACAAGTTCAGTGGTTTTCTCCTTTCATGCCTACTCTTTGGTCTGTCTCTTCTCAGTCTCTCTTTTAGAATAGCTTGGAAGCTGAATCAGAGCATAGGTAAGTCCTAGAACTCCATACAACCTCAAGTGTCTCTCTGATTCTGAGCAATGGCAAGCAGCAGCATACCACAGAGATGCACAACAGCCAGCCAAGAGTCACAGAAAATTAGTTGTGCCCAGCAGGCATCTTTTAGGGAGCTAAATATTGAGGTAAGTTCCTAGTAGGCAAGTGTTCATAATGGGCACTATACCTGTAACTGCAGGAGCATTACAGTTCTCATCACATGCAATGGTACAGCACCAGTTCTGTTGCCAGACCCATGAAAGAAGATTAACTTTCTCTTGTATTTCCCAGTTTGCACATTTATTGCCCCTGCTAGTATCAGGTCATCTGGTGTGGGCTCACATGAGCTAACTATCACTTCTGGGTGCTTGAGTTCTTTGACAGAACAACAGCTTTGCAATAATGAGTGGCAGAACACTAAAACTTTCTGAGTTGACTGATAAAACAGTTCTCTATGCTTCATGGGCAGTTCAGATGATTGACACGAGGGATATTGTGATGATTAATAATTAACTGCTGGAGAGACTGAGAGCTCAAGGACAGATGCTTCCCATCTGCAATCTCCTGGAGCTGAGGCTGCACTTCTCAGGAGAGAGGGAGGGGAACTGGTAGGGTGAGAAGGTGACAAGGTTGGTGTGCCCCTGGAAGTCAGCAGCCTTTTCAAGATACTTTGTTTGTATCTCCCAACACAGAAGAAGGTATTGTGCTGCACTTCTCCAGGTGGCTTTCACTATGCCAGGCACTGGGGGACCAGGGCAGCAATGATCTCTGCCAGTTCCTGGTGTCAGCTCACCTAAATGAGATGCATCATTAGAAGCTGCATTCATGTATTTAATAGGCTTGAACATCAGGTTTAATGAGACACCTCTGAAATCTCAGGAGAGGTAACAGACAGTTTGAAATATGCTTCAAAGTCCTCTGGGTATGAGAAGTAAAATCCAAGTTCAGAGGTACCAAGTACAGGATTTTTAAGTACCTGATGTGTTAGAGACTATTAAATTGTTCTTTACACTAGCTTTAAAATTTCATCTGCATAAATTTCTTTGATCCATGAATGGTTTAACTGCATTAAAATTAGTCAGAACAGCAGCTGCGATAGGCACTGAACTGCACATCTCAGAGTAATTACACATAACAAAGGGAATCCTTGAAGCATTTCAATAACATACCATATTACAAACAGCCCTTGAAAAGCCACAGATGGACGTGTGAGCCTCCTAGCATAACTTTACTGCAGAGATGGATTTGGATGGTAGGATGTCACTTTTACTCCAGCCTGCTTCCTGCTTCCTTGCCTTTCTCTGAAGAGTAGAGGGCACTTCAAAGAGTGTTGAAAAAGTTTTAGTTGATCCTATGCAGTTAAAAACTGAAAAAGAGATGTATAAGGAGTCTCTTTCTCCCCATGCCCATTCTCTTTTACCTCCCAATTCAGCCCTCTGGTGACATGTTCCTTCCTATTAGCACTGCCTGAATGGAAGGGACAGAAGAGTACATGCTCAGCAGTCAGAGGGATGTATAACCAATCTAATTAACACAGTGCTGGGATGAACTCCTGTCTGTCCTCCCTTGCCCCCCAGGGGTGTCCTGCCTGTTTGCCAAGGCCTCTGGCTACCATGGTGCAGAGCATCTCCTGCCAGCAGCACTCTGCCTGGGGAAGGAGATAGAATTTGACCCAGATAATAAAAACAACTGAAATTTTTGTGGATCCATGTGGTTTGCATTTTTTTTGTCCTTCCAGAGGCTTTCGCTCAGCAGAAGTCACAGGTCTTGTTTATATTATGAGACACATAAAAGAAGAAGGATTTATAGTATTTCCTTTCTTCTGGTCCCAAAAACACCCAAGCTTGAACTGGACCCATTTCATTTGCCCCTGTTTCTTCGTGGCTTACAGTGGAATTCATCCATTCTGTTTCAATTCAGTACAACTTATTCCTCAATGCCCTGTCTCGCAGTGTTCTTGCAGTAGCCAGCACAAGGCACAGTGCTCCAGCAGTAGAAAATAGGTCTATTCCACATCCCAAAGAACTGCCAAAGAGAAGATAGCCAGCTGTCTTGGATAATGAGCAACCATGAAAATGAGAGTGAATAAAAGTACAGCAAATGGCACTGCAATCAAGAACAATGAACACTAGAGCTGGAGACAGACTGTGGGTGGATTTCAGCTTGGGACATGCATTTTTAGCTCTGGCCTCCACAGATTTGGAAATCTTCAGTGCTGCCTTCCCCTCTTTCCACGATGTCTCCAGCACAGGGTTGCTCTAAAGATATAATAGCCCTTGAATTCTTGGTGCTGGGACAGACTCAGAAAAAAAATCTCCACCAGTAACTGAATCTGCAGGCTAGGTAGATAGGTAAGGAAGAAAGGGCAGAAAACATCCTCTCAGCACAACAAAGCCTGACATCTGTCTAAAAATGCCCTGACTGAAAACAAACCAGTAGGAGGAGGGAGGAGTAAGGTTGACCTCTTAATTCCCAGGAGGAGCAAGTGCTTTCTGCTTGTACCTAATAACCAGGAGCCCAGACACTTGTCCAGGAGGGTACAAACCAACTTTCTAACAACCTCAGCCTGCCAGAAGGAATTTGACTCTCCACGTACCTCAGAGAGAAGCAGCCTGGTCACCCTATCACAGTGTATCTGGACTCCAGCTTTCTCATTCCTTTATGATGAAGCTGTTATAGAATTGTATAAAGTAGAGAATAGATTCCTTTCATATAAAACACATACTCAGTGAGCCACAGAACAAGTGTGAGTAGCACTATAGCTTGGCTCCAGCCTGGACAGCCTCCTGGAACAGCTAGGATTCACTGGAAATATTCACTCTTCTGCTAAGTGAGCATTTCAAACAATACAGAAATATTTTCACAAAAGAGACCCAGAACAAGCAAATCCAGAGTTTCCTGCTGTCTGCTTCTCTGGCAGACCTGTGTGAAGGGGCAGTTGTATTTGATTCCCCCAGGGATTTTAACCTGGTCTCTGTCACCCCAGATGCATCAGCACACTAAATGGTAGAAGCCAAATGCAGAACAAGTACTGTTACTGCCCCAGCAAAAATGCAGCACTCATGATGGAATCTCTGGGTATGTCACGCCATCTCAAATATCCTAAAATCGTCAAGACATCTCTTCAAATTGATAGGTATGAAGGAGGATCAATGAGGGAAAATACCTCAGCCTTTCCTGAGAGAAATCCAGAGGTCAGCCAAATATCCTAAAATCTCCTCTTATACCAATGCTTCACTAGTAGAGCCTTTTGTTTTCTAGATAAGTGATTTGCTAAGAAAGCACCCAAGCCCTGCCTGACAATACCTACAACCTAGGCTTCTCCTTATGCAACTAGAGCAGATAGCTGAGGCTCTTGCCCCAGGTGCTGCCCAAGAGTAGAGGTTAATGACAGAGGTAATGACTTATCAGATTAATCCCATGGTTAACCTCTTGCTCCTCTCTTTTTGTCAGTTCTCACATTCACCAGACTAGTCCAGAGCTTTGGGAGGTGACAAATACAGGGGAATTGTAAAATCATCAGCTCCAAGTAATCCCAAACAGAGCAAGACACACAGATGAGCCAAGAACAGATGTCTAGGAGAACACTGTTTACCTAGGGAAAGCTAACCTATGGCAAAGCCTGTAATTCACTCTGGAAGGCTGCATTGGGCTCCTTATACACTCTAAACCCTGAGGCAGCAATCAGCATCTAGGAAGCTATTTTCTTGCATCAGGATCCATTTTAAGTCACTCACTAGCAGATATTGAAGAGAACAGCAAAGGGGTTGATAGTTCCTTGTAGGTTTAAGTATAACCATGGAAAGCAAAGTAACAGATCCATGGTTGAAGGTTCAGCAAACCATGTAATCAACAGAGCTTACACTGTGCCAGGTTCTTTCTTTCCCAGAGATGTGGATCTATCAGGAGTCACGTGGCATTCAACTCATGTGTTGACACACAATGAAGGCACTAAACAGGCTGAAATGCTTTCAGCATTTCGAGCATCAGATCAGCATTCCTGCCTATCAGAGATCATTTATTTCTCCCAGATTTTCTTCTTCCCTCATCATTGCTTTCCCAGACACCTTAAGACTAATTGTTTAAAAATTGTTACCAATTAAAACAATTTTCCAATCTTAGGATGCAGCCTCATATTTTCCTTTAAGATGAGAAGTCGCACAGTTTCACATGCTGATAGATAAAGCTCTGAAGTGAGGAGATACCTGCTTTCTCTGCTCTGGATCTTTCACACTCAAAAACATCCAGTGTTTACCTAGAAAGGTAGCAATTTTTTTTTTTTTCATTTCCTAACAGTTTGAGTCCACTTGTTAGAGAAAGAATCGTTAGAATTGTGAATTTTGGTTTTTTTCTTCCCCAGCAGAAATATAGATTTTTTATTTTTTTTTTTTGTATTGATTGGTCTCTGCCTCCCTCCCCAGCTTCAGCTACATCATCTTGGCATAATGACAGGAACAAGAGGGACTGAAACAAACAGAGAATTAGAAATAAGGGCAACTCAGGTCACTAACATAGCTTTCAGCCCTAAGACACCCATTTAAATTCAGTTCATTGCACTAATGCACAACTATATACCTGCCGATCACCACACTCAGAAATGGATCTGACAGCTGCTCCAACTTAGTAGCTCACTAATGCTCAGCTCTCCCCTCCAGAAGCTCCTACTGCATGTATAACTTAGTCCCTGTGGGCTGCCTGAGTAGGAAGCTGGATGACCAGCTGAGCCATGACACAGAGCAGTTCAACCTATACACTAGGGATGAGGTACAAAAGCCAGAAGGGTCTGCTTTGCTACTGCTAGCATAAATTTATTTGTTAGGAGAATGACAGTCTCCAGTACTGTCAACACATCAGCTTTCATCAATAGTAAGAAGGGTTTGTTTGGTTTGGGGGCTTATTTGTTTGTTTTAAGGAATAGCCAAGTGAAATTAGGAACCTTGACAGCCTAGTGAGCAAGAAGCTAAATCTTGCTGACAGAAGTGTCATGTTCTAAAAGGAGTCTGCCTTTCTGTAAGGGGAAAGCCCAAAAAGCACCAGAGAAAAATCATTGGAAACCAACTTCCATATGGTTTCAAGAAGAAACAATCATTTCTCTCAGAGCTGCTCAGAGCCAGGCCAGAGGATTGTGATTTTGCCTGTAGATGGAGTTAAAGAACAGCTTCCAGTAACAGCAAAACTATCTCTGGATCTTCCATATCTCTGGGTTAGAGCTCACCTTACTTTGAGCCCCTAGATTACACCTGAAACCCTGCACAGGAGTCTCCTGACTCTGCAAGAGTTCAGGCTGCCTTGAAATGAGTGCTTTAGAGACACCAAGTCAGACTGTCACCTGCAGGAACCAACTCAAGAGCACTGGTGTGGGAACTGGGGCTAATGACAGGATCTGTGAGGCTTTGCTCCAGAAGCAGAGCTCACACATTTTTTAACAGTTTTTTTTAGCTTTCCTAGGTTCTCCTTAGGTTTCTTATATTTGCTGATGTAAAGGAGAGCACGTTGTGGAGCAGTTTTCCTAAGGCAAGCAGGACTAGCAGAAATGACAACTCCCGTGTTGCCCTGGATGAGTCAGTTCAAGTCAGTCCACCGGGCAGCAGAGCAGTGGTTCAGTGAGCTTGCTGATGGGATAAATGCCATGGCTGGAGAGAGCAATGCCCAGTGTACAGTCAAGAGACAGCTCCTTAGACATCTCATGCATAAGCATACAGCAGCCAGTGACAGGGCTGCAGTGCTGGAGAAGATCTGCAGTAACATAGACAGGTAGCAGGCTTGTCACCCTGACAACATCCAAACAGACTTTCCTCGATGGATAACACATCTCCAGGCTGTTGCTAAGACAACAAAAATTCACTTATGCATAAATGGGCATACTTCATTGCTGGACTTAATAACTTGGGCCATGCCACTTACTCTTTATCTTCTTAATTGATTTAAATCAGATGACATGTTTGGATTCCTTCTTCTTGAAGGAAAGGACTCAGCTGCAGCTCAGTGTAATAGTGTTTTTAATATTTTCTTCCTCCAATTGATTGCTGTGACCATTACACACAAGAGAGGAGGGATGTCTAGTTGCATTTTGTTGTCTTCTCATAGGCTTGAAGAAGGCACTGACTACAACACAATGCTCAGGATCACCAAACTGCTTTTCTTGTCCCTCTGCTCCTGCATTCAAGCAGGGCAAGGGAAAATCCCACTCTACTACCCTGCCTGAGGTCAACCTGTTGTCACTCAAATGAAATTGATGCAGTCTAGGACGAAAAGAGAAGCAGAAACAAAGCCTAGTTTTCCTTACCTGCACACACTGCCAGACTGCTCAGCCTAATTTATTTGAAATCTCTAAGGTACTGCCATCAAATTTGCCATAACACCTTAAAAAAAAAAAAAAAATTAAGTCAAGAGCATTTGCACTGGCAATTGTTGTATTCAAGAAAGCTGAAGCAGTCTGAACACACCTCTCATATCTTGGGCTCAGGACTTTGCTGTTATCCAGTGGGAGCAGCTTTTTCTGCTCTTCCCTCTCATGCTCAGCAGTGGTCTATTTAGGCTCTCTGACCTTCAACCAATAGTCTTCCCAGAGAGTTTTTGGGCCCATAACAGAAAGTATCATAGTATGACACAAGAGTGATTATGAGCCCTGAACCTGTTACGCAGTATATGCATAGTTGAATAATCTAAACACAATCCTACCAAACAAACAAAACAAACAAAACAAAAAACCAGCACAGAAGGCCAACTCAACGCTTTAGGAAGATGCATAAAACAAGCACCTGAGAGCTGCCTGATCCCTCACATTACCACCTTTGAGCAGCACTATGTCTGACTACTCCTGGAAAAAAAGAACATTTAGCACTCCTGTGGGATAAGCTATAGCACTGTGGGGAACTGATTTCCAGACACCAGGCCCCTGTTAGCTCACCATTCTGCTTTGTTATCCAGTAATCTGTGCTTGATATGGTTTGAGGACAGAAGAATGAATAAGAATCTGGATAAATGAAGAGTCAGTGATAAAGTGAAATGCTAAACACAAAATCTTTCCATTTTCCTTCAGGAATTTTAGCATTTATCTTTGAGCTTACCTCCACAACATGGCTGTGAAGAAGATTAAAACACCCTAGATTTTCCATAGCCAGTTCTTATTCATGGAAGAGGGAATTCTTATGAGTTTTGTGACTGATCACAGAACAAATAAGAATATGGTACACCTACCATGCCCTTCCAAGAACATAGCAAACTTCTGAAGGAACAGTGTGTTTTGGAGAACTGAAATTATTCAGATTTGACTAATAATTTTGGCCAGAGATGGCTCACAAATATTTGAAGGAAAATCAAAGCATTTAATTTAATATATATATATTAGGAGTTGCCAAGGAGTTGCCAGAATTTAATTAAAATCTCCCAAAGCCAATATTCTGCTTTTTGCTCTCTATTTGTTAAATACATTCAGTATGGTCAACATATGAAGGAGGAAAAAAAGAAAAAAGTCCTAGTGACTGTCCATTACCTAATTTTTCAAGACCACAAGTTCTCCTATTGACTTAGAGCAACTGTTCAGCTCATCACAGCAAGACATTTCACAGCTATCAACTTACTTGACAAAAAATTCCCCTTCCTCTCCACGTGGTTTCCTGGAATAACAAATAGACTCAAGTGATGCTGTGCTCCTCCACACACTGCAGCTCACAAACAACTAACAAGCAGCACAGAGATGGGGCTCCCACCTGCACCAGGATTTTTCACCCTTCTGACTCTGTGAGCTAAGAGCATCTGAGACTTTCCCCTACAGGAGGCACAAACATGTTCACATTTTTCTGAGTAACTAGACTTATTCTTTCCTCCAGAGATAATGACATGCTCCACAATCTAGTCAATGCTTTAAAACAATCACTTCATTCTAAGTGCTTTGCTTGCAATCCTGTTGCTGTTTCTAAAATAGACTCAAAGGCTCCTTATGTACAGAAGACAGAGGCACAAAGCATCTCTCTTCCTTTGGTCCATCTACAGTGACCTGAACATTATTTCCCTCTCCAGAGGGAATGACAAGTAATGTCAGTGGAATCAATGGAATATCTGTGGGACAAGGCTGAGTAAGAGAGCTCCCCTCTCATGCAAACAGACCCTGCGTCACTGCTCCCTGGCTCCCTGCTGTCCAAGGCACTCATTCTCCTCTGCAGCACATCTCAGGGATTCACTTTCCCCAGCAGAAGGAGTAAGCAAAAATGCCAGTAGATCAAAGCAACAGTTTTGTACATTATCAGCGGCAAAAACAGGGGAAATTCAGGACAACTTCAGCTGTAATAAAAGAGGAACAACAGTGATATGAATATTTTTGCCTCTACTATGATAGCATGTATGTGCTATGCAATAAGCTGAAAATATGAGAGCCCCCAAACCTGAATTTCTGTCAAGCAAACTATTTTTAATGGAATATGTTTAGCTTGTTAAAGATTTAAACCCAGGAAATAATTACAGTTACTCTTCTGCCTGATTGAAGTAGGCAACATTTATTAATGTACAGTGACTAAATAAACTATTCCAAAGTAAGCCACAAAGACTTAAAGTGATGAGGGAACAGGATAATATCCTGTTATTAAGCTTTAAAAAAGTCAACCCTGTGCCTGTGATCTAAGTAAGATCTATTCCATGATAAACAGCTTATTGAGGTAGACTGGAGGGAAGAGACCTGCAAGTTATGAAAGGGAATTTGATTTGTCCCTCTGAAGGCAAAGTGGTAACTGACTAATCTGAGCAAACTCTGTCACCGATTTTGTAGACCTAGTTATTTCCTGCAGGTCTCCAAGCAGCAGTTGGCTTAGATTAAAACCATACAAGAGCCGAATTCAGACTGACAAAGAGATTCATCAGTGATCAGCCCCATGATCCATGTTGTTATTCTGTGTTCACACTTACGCATTAAATCAGAGTTCAGTATCCTGAATATCTACTCTGTCCTAATTGAGCAGCAAAGTCCACCTGCTCTGTTTTGCAAGTGTCCAGGTGTATACAAGCTCTTTGGCAAGAAATAGGACATAACCACCATGTGTGCTGGGGGTGAAGAAAGGTTGCTTTTGATGACACTATTCAGAATACTTGGAATACCCAGTGATTTTTGCTCCATTATTTTATGCTGAAGAAAACAAGCCTACAAATAGATCTCCCTGCTTAAGCAATTTGTGCAAAACACCTGATGAAATATAAGCACTTTTTTTCCTAAAGAAGCCTGCTACATATCCAGTGGGTAAAAGGATAAATGGCTATAATCTTTGAATACACAAGACTACACAGAGTGGGTATTTCATAGCTGCACAAAGCCCATAATTGAACTTCTGCCCTAGGGATAAGTTTTCCTGCAGTGTAAGTACTTCCAGTTGCCATATGGGGGTCATGTTCTTTGTCAGGAAAGCAGAGCTTTACATCCAGTTAATTGTTGTTCCCAGCTGTCTTTTTTTGTTGGAGTTGTTGGGTTTTTTCCACTGAGGCTAGTTTTCCAACAGTCATTCAAGCAAATGTGCTCATTTCCCAGTTCCCCCGCAATTCCCACCACAGTGTAACAAAGCGCAGATTTTGCATGGCTACATTCCAGGCTTCATGGTGTTAAAATCATAGCAGCAATGAAAAACCATGTAGCCTCAATAGTCATAATGTAGGACTTGAGCTACAGGTGACTCAGTGGTAGTCAAACAGATGCTGTATGAAAATAGAATGGTTTCTATGTACAGACTGAATAACCCATGGAGTTAGTACTTACACATGAAGATTTCCATGGTTTGCTAAGCAGCAAAACCTACTCAGTCTGAAGTAAACTGATGACCTCAACTCTGTTCACGGTGTCTGTGCATCCATCTCAGAACACAGTGACCATGAGCAGCAAGCTCCTTCTGCCTTAATTACTTAAGGCTTCATCTTTCATGTCAATCAGTCAAACATAAAAAGCTAAAGACCACATCCACCCAGTATTTGGAACTCTTCAGCTCAATGGTGAAACATTCACTGATTTCAGATGGATCAACAGTGGCTGAGAGTGGAAAGCTTAGGCCATAGTCTGCTGCAGAAGAAACTAAAAAATTTGCAAGGAAGTCAGTAGATATTATAAAAGGACAACACAACCCCTTTATTTTCCTCAAAGGATTAATGATAAACTCTTGCACGTGCATTTGCAAAGTGCGTCCCTTTTTATCATGCACTAGCTACAACCTATTTGGGTCACCAAACCTGTTGCTTGAAGAACATCTTGGGGGAGTTCACAGTTGAGGCTGCTAAGCAACTGACCAACAAACACTCAAGAACAAAGTCTTGGGAAGGGCTTTACACCAACTTGCTCAATTTTAGCAATAATAGCTCTGGAAGAGGTAGCTTCAGTCCAGTGTACTCATGATTTTTGGACTGCTCACCAATGCAGATACAGTCCTACCTAAATAACCCTTACCACTCACTCTTCCCTCAGAAAACAACCTACCTGTTTTAGTTCACAAAAGATCTTTTGATCCTTGTGATAAAAAGACATTTGACTTTTACAGCAACCCACTCCTAATTTCTTTGGTGTCTGTTCTCTGGATTTCCCCAACAGGGAAACCCACACTATTCTGTGGGCTTCCTGGTAAAAGTTGTCACTGCCTGATGATAAAAAGTAAATGTATGCTGTCATCTTAAAGTTATGGAGCTGGATATTTAGAGCTCAGTCAGCACCTGAGCCTTGTGAGGTTGTATTTTCCCCAGAAAGGTTCATTAAATTTATGGAAGTTCTGAAAACTACGTTTTTAAATCATTAGCTGGTAATCAAAAAACAAATGTGAAATACATAATCATCAAAACACTCCTCACAAGAACATGCCTCTCTTAAGCTTCTGTCAGACCAGCAAGAAAATAGGCTGTGCCAAGTTGCCTTCTCTTTGGGAGTTTGTGCCAAGATTTGGACCTTCTTATTTGCTAGCACAGAAAACACCCATTCACATTCCCCCTTGCAAGAAGAGATCAAGGAAAACCACTTGCTACCCTGTGAACTTTCAGGAAATATTGCTAAGCAGCATGTACCCATGCCTCTTTCTGTGCTGAAACTTCATCAGACAATTTCTTACTCTTGTTGTTGCAATTAACCTTCAGAGAAAATTATTAGCTACAATCTTACACATATGAGGAATTGATCCAGATTATTAGAAACTATGTCCTTGCTGCAGCTCTACAGCTGTTTCTCCTCCTTAGGTGAAATCCTGACCTCCACCCCACAGCCTGATAATGCTTGTTCACTCAAAATTAAAGGACAATTATCTCTAACACAGACAGAGGTAATCACATTTTCTTCCTTAAGTAATCACATTTTCTTCCTTAAGTGGGGCACTGGAAATTAAAAAGTCCTCACCCATCTCACCCATTGCTGCTCCTGAAAAATCCTGCAGAAAATCTGGCACAATACCTGTAATCTGGCCCAATATGTAAAANAAAAAAAAAAAAAAAAAAAAAAGCAGGGCTCAGCATCATCTCTGACTGACATGAGAGGATGATAGGCTTGGATGAGGCGTTTGGGCCAGGGAAGAGGGAAGGGGGACGAATCAGCCTCTCTGGAGATCTGTGCTTGGCTCCTCTTTGTACAGTGCCTGCCCTCCAAGCATGAACTCCCACCCAGCCCCACTGCCCTCCAGTCTGGTGTGTTTCATACTCACCATGTCATAAACATTCAGAATCACTGGTTCATTTGCCATTGTTGATTGCAGTAGAGGCTGGATTAAAACCTTTCAGTCCCTGCCAGATGTATGTTGGTGCCCCCAGGGTATGCTTTTACCCTGAGCCAGATAGAAGAAAATGCCTCATTCTACAGTCGCTGAAGGAAGGAGCATGGAGGGAGGAGGAAAGGAAGGAATTCTCACGGTTGTGTGTGTGTGTCTCTGTGTGTGTGTGTATAAAGTTGGTTGCAGGGAGGCAGGAAGGCCTGGGTTGAGTTTGCTGGTTCTGTAGGGTTTATTTTAGCCCTCCACGCTGTGACAGATCCAAGGTTTCTTTCTAACTCTGTAGTGCACCTCGAGGTCTGTAGACTCATACACCACTGTAAACAGGCAGCGTCCAAGCTCTTAAATCCCAATCCACAGAAGACAGATTCTGAGCCCAAACACAAGCCCTCTTCTGGCACCGTGAGCAAGGTGGGTGGCAGTGCGTGAGGGGAGATTTCTCAGCAGAGCTGAGTGCCGCTACCGCAGCGGGCTGCCGGCAGTACGCAGGAACCCTGGGCGCCAAGGCACGGAGCGGGGCTGGAGCGGGCGCCGAGCTCTCGAGCTCCCTCCCGCCGGCGGAGCCCGGAGGCACTCCCGGATCTGTCCGCGGAGCTGGGGCCGGTCCGCCCGGAGCCGGGATCTGTCCGCGGTGCTGGAGCCGGGATCTGTCCGCGGTGCTGGAGCCGGGATCTGTCCGCGGTGCTGGAGCCGGGATCTGTCCGCGGTGCTGGAGCCGGGATCTGTCCGCGGTGCTGGAGCCGGGATCTGTCCGCGGTGCTGGGGCCAGTCCCGCTTAGGCACTCGGTTGAGGGTTCTCCGCCCCTGGCAGGACATGGTGAAGAGGCTGTACCAAAGGGATTCCAGCGCGGGGCTCGGCGGTGGGAGGAAGAGGAGGAGGGGGCTGGCTCCCCCCGGGGCAGAGAGGGGATGCCGCAACCCCCATCCTGCCCACGACGTGCAGGCAGACCTGGCGTCGGCGCCGAAGTTAGAAGGCAGATCTTCAGGGGAGATGACGAGGGATTTACCAGATTGGGGCTGGAGAGAGGAAGATGCCGAGCAGGAGATGCTTCCAGGCAGGGTAGGGGGCCAGGGCTGGACACCTCAGCTCTCTGTGCTCTGCTTTCCGCAGGGCCAGTCCTTATTTCGCGATCAGCTCGTCCCGAACCGGGCAGCTCCTACTGACTGACAGCCGAGGGAACCTACCCCGTCCTCTGCTGGCTGGATGCATCGCTGCATGGTACGCGGTGGGAGGGCGGGGAACGGACCAAGCGCCTGGGCAGGGCGAGTACTTTCACTTCTGGCAGCAGCAGGGTCTGGAGTTTCTTCCTGGAACTACTTTACACTCGTGTTAGGACCGTGGAGCTCTGTGATGTCTTGCCAGCAAACGCTCCCCTCTAACCTGGATGCGAGAATCAATTATAAAATGCACTGCGGTAAATTCATGTTCCTTTTGCTCCTCCTCTCTGTTTAAAGGGAGAGCAGCCTGTGATGTTGCTGGGAAAGAGTGCAGCTGGAAGAGGGACAAGGGAGTTCCTGTTCCCAGAGATTTGCAGTGATGTGGAAATTAGCACTCTGTCCTTAAACGTTCATACACAACAGACTCCTGAAGCAGGAGGGGAAAAAAAAAAAAAAAGCAGAGATGACCTCATCTGAGTTGGAGGCGTATCTGAGGCTGAGGCTCTCTGCCGGCTCACAGCCAACCAGATCTGAATGAAAATTGCAGGGAGCCCGTTACATCAGCAAAGCCCAGCATGCCTCAGCCCTGTCTTCAGCCACATGGGAACCATCCCATCTGGAGAAGGGCTCACTTCCCTTTGTCAGGAGTGCAAGGACAAGACCATGGAGCTGCAGCCTTGTAAAAGACTTGTTAAACAGTGTGCTGGAGAATTTCTAGTGAAGGCAGGCAATAGGAAAAGGAAGTGAGTCCATGTCCTGCATAGCTAAGTGCCAGCCCAACAAAGTCAGACATAAAATTTTTCTCCAGACATTGCCAAAGGAGATCTATAACTGCTTTGCCCTAGCAGCATTTTGAAAGTGCAAAGCCACAGCTTAGGCTTGGGCATGATGCCACTCAACGTGGCAGGGACCTCAGCACAGTAATTTCATCTGGACTAGTCATTCCATGGATGGGCTGGAATATTTCACACATATGGTACAGGGAGTTCACCAGCACCTCGACTTCCCTCCCATCCCCAGCTCTCCATCCCACCAACTCAAAATGTGCCATTAACCATTCATCTCAGTAGCCTGGGTCTGAAGGAGCAGTTTGTGCAGGAGAGCAAAGGTGCTTCCTCCTCTTTACTATCTCAGAATCCAGATACTCCTCAGAGGATAGACTGAGCCCCCACTGTCATTTCAAAGGCTATGGAGCAATGGAAATCTTCCTCTGCAAGAGGCTAAGCTGCATCATTCATGCCCTAACTTGTGAGACAAACCGCCTACTGAAACCCAGAGGCTCCTGCTAAACTGTCACAGATACCCTGAGAGTGTCACTTTTGGATATGTGTCCTGCTCTAGAGATAGTGATGTTTTAAGGAGACTTGAAAGGAGAGGGAATAGCTGATATTAACTGGAAAAGAAAAGCAGCACTACAAGGTCTTCCCACACTTACCCACATGCTTATTTGCTAAATTAACTCCAATGACTGTTGTGCTCAGAGTTCACTAAAATGAATTAGAGACTTAAATCAGATGCACATTCCAGAGACAGACATCTATAAATACTTAGGATTTGGGAAAGGTGACAGGCAGCCACAAGCTTTGATGTTTTGTCCTGTAAAAATTTCAAAATTAATCACCAAGGGAAAAAAAAATATGACCAGAATTCCACTTCCAAACTTTAGAGATACAAGAGGGGGGGGAAATTAAAACCAAAACATGTCTTTAAACTAATCATATTGCTTCAAGAGATCAAAGCTAGTCTAAATGTGAATTTGTTATTTAAAGGATTTTTGCTGTAGGAGAGACAGTAAATGTCACTTGCACATTAAGACCTGGATTCTCTCCCTCTAACTTGAAACAACTGTGAGAGCTATGTTACAAATGTCATTGCTTCAGGCTCCCTTTTCTCCCCCTTCACAGAAAGGAGTTGTTCCACATTGTGACTTAGCCTCATCAGTGTTTCAGTGATCCTTTGAAAATTTCTTTTTTTTACCCCATTCTATTCTAGACAACTTATTCTAGCTCCAGATAGAAGGGATCAGTCTGAATTCAAAGAGCTCATTAATATGAGTTGTTTTACAGTCACATAAACTCTTCACAAGGCTTGGTTTGCTTTGGGCTGTGTTGAAGAGTTTCATCAACAGCTCAGGCTGATACCAATTGAGAAAGTGAACTGCTCTATTTCAGGAGCATGACTACAATCCCACAGATAGCCTCACTGCCTACAGGCACCAGAGCCCATATCTTGCATTGTAAAAACATTGCAACGTAAATGAATTGCAAATATGGAGGAAAGAGAGATTCTTCTTACTACTTCTCAGAGCAGCTGGAACTAGAGCTTTGGGTTGTGTTTTGAATTCTTCTTTTAAGCACTTATGCTGGTTTTAGGACAAAGCACATGCCTTTTATCCATACAAACACCTAAAGCTAAACAGCACCTTCAATTCACATTTAAGCAGCCTGTTGCAAGCCCAAACTTTCTCAAATTCTTCACATTCCTAGTACTCCCTTTAAAGGGATTCACATATTTGAGTTTATCTCTGGTCATCCCCACTTACTATTATGGTAGAAGTGTGTGTGCAACCTCAAGGCTCGGTATCTGGAGGAGACAATGTGGTCTTTGCTCTTTGATTAGGGAAGAAGTGAAAAGGGTTGAAAGGAAATTTGTGCTGCTACCCAATATGGACTAAAAAACCAAGAATCAGGTACAACCTTAAGGAACTACTTGGTACATTAAGCAAGGCAGTCAGTAGCTGAGTACTTCAGCCACCTCCTCCAGGTTCCAGCCACAAAAGGGGCATTGCTGGACACTGTAAACAGAGCTGAGACATTCCACTGGGGGCAAGAACAAAAGAAAAGCAATGCAACAGAGAAATAATGGCTAAATTAGAGGTGATGGGCCATCTTCTAGTTAGTCTACTTGTGTTGCTATTCAGGAATTGTAGTTTAAATTAACACCTTTCCTTAATCTACCCTCATGCACTTTCAAAGGCTCAGAAGCAACCCAGCAGGCAATGGGGCTTTCAAGCATGTTTCACAGCAGGGCTGTCCAGTTTAAACTTCAAGACACTTAATGGTCTTCTCTCCACATCAGGTACACCACCCCTGGCTGTCCATTATATTTTTTGACAGCTTGTCATTTTGAATTGTATAAAGTGCTTCTACGCATGTCAAGCTGTCATTATTATCCCATTCTAAGTACATTAGTCAAGAGTATCCTTTTAAAAGAAAATATAAAATGGCCATTGAAAACTATAGACAGTATTTTTTCAGATCCTTGAGAATGGTGGAAAGTATGTGGGAATGAAAAGGGAGTTGCAATGCCTGCCTTCCATCTGCAGGAATAAATCATCACCTGGACAGATGCTGCAGCTTTGTAACTTTATTCTGGGAGTATGAGAGGAGGTATTTTGATTAAGGAGTTTGAAGGAGTTTAATCTCACTTCTGAGGCACTTGCATATACCAAGGATCTGACTGATTCTGGCCAGACCTGAGGTATAGGCTATGGGAAAAAATGGTGAGGGAAAATCAGCACAGGATGCCAGCAATGTGCTTTTTCCTTGTGTAAGGCAGCATGTAAAATAGTTAACTTCTTATTGCACCACAAAGGGAAAGAACAACACTCAAATTGGATTACTTCAATAATTTAAAAGATTTCATCCAAGACTGTGGGGATTTGTAGCTAAACGCTAGGTGTGTATTAGTAGAAGGGGGAAACAAAGTTAATATTTGCATTGAATTCCTCATTAAGTCAATCCTGATTTTCCATTTCATCTCCCTTCTCATTGCAGCTACACTTCACAACTTCTTTATATAAAGCTCTTTGTCAGGAAGCAATGAAGGCTGACAGTTCCTAACATGACTGACAGGGCAGGGTCTGTGCCTTGTCCAGGTGTCTGTCCTACAGGCCATGAGCAGGGTGTGCAGGGCAGGCCTGCAGATGGCCACTATGTTCAGCCATGAGTCCAGATCATCAGGCAAGTTTGTAAGAATAAGACAAGTCTAAGGTTAGCAAGGACATCAGCCCATGGGTTGGGTCCAGCAGAACTGGAGACCAGGATCCTCTCTGTGTCACAGGGGCAGGGACTTATGGCCTCAGGCTGGGCTAAAATGGTGCTCCCAAGCTATGGAGAGGCCCCAGGGAAGCACAGGACTATCCTCTCTGTTTGCATAAAGCAACACTGTGAACTGAGAGCCAAGCAATGTACACAGAGGCTTTCAACCTGGAAACTGGGATGAAAATGCTGAACATTCCTGTTCATTCTTATGCTAAGGATTAGAGAAGTAGTTTTTATTAGTAGTATTAAAAATTCACAGCACAAACTATCATGGAGCCAGTGGATGCAGTTAAAAGGGACAGTACACAGTAATTTGTGCTCTATTTCTGGGAAGCAAAGCAGGCTTAGTTTCAGAAGGGTTTTGCACAACAACATCTTCATATTATTTAATTTGCATTATGTTACAATAATGTTTAGAAGCTGTGGCAGGGGGCAGAAACCCATGCACTGGACACTACATGAACACAGAAGAGAAGAGTGCACCTACTCAATGAAAAGTGGTAATTAGATGTGACAGGTGAATGGCAAGAGAAAAGCTACATCATTAACCCCATGTCACAGAGGAATGGTAAAGCAAAGTGATCAGACTTCAGCCAAACAGCATAAGCTGCTGTACAGTCAGGACCAAAGAGAACTGAAGTGAGGTGCAATGCCACACTTGTAAAGAAGATAGGAACTGATATCATAAGACGCCATCCAAAAACGTGGAGTCTGCTTAACCCTGAATGCGTCTAAGCTGCCTCCCTCTTGGACCAGGACACTATTTGTTCTGTGCTGAGCCTGCCCAGAGTTACCCCAGCTGAGGCACTGTGATTGTTCACTCCTGCTGCAGTCTGACAGACACCCAGGAATCAGCATGGTGGCATGTAATATCCCCAGATCACTTAAACTGCCTGATGTACTCTGATGCATCCTACTGTGTTGAACACAGAATCCTGAAGAAAAGGCCATGCTCCTTCAAAAACACCCTGTTGAGGCCATTGAATGCCTTTTGTATAATCACCTGTTAGTTAGATTAGAGGGAACCAAAAACCTAGTCTTATGTTCTCACAACACCTTACATCCTTCTTGCTCACCACACAACATAGGATTCAAGTGGCCTGGGCTCCATTCCCAAAGTATTTTATACATTTATCACTGGGTGAAGACAACTGACAGAAAAGGAGACAGAAGCTCCAGCATTTGTTCCTTGACATAGTCTCCAGCTACTAATTGACTGTTCCAGCACTCTCAAGCTGTCTGTTGATTAGTGTCCAGGGTCTCTTTCTCAGTCAAGCCATCATATTCTGTAGAAAAATGATCAAAGCTAGTGGTACAGGATATTACTTAAAGAGATGCATATACTCATCACAGCTTATTCACAGAATTTAGGTATTCCTTTTTCTATACCTAAACCTCTCCTTTCAGTCCTTTCATAGAACCTAAACCTTTATAAAGGAAATAAAGAAATCACAAAAAGTATTGAAAGGTGTTTCAAAATTGGTCCTAATTTTTACCTTTTCTATTACTTTTCTAAATTGTATGTTCAAAGTAGGGTAGAATGCAATTTGCAAGAGAGCAAGAGAGAGCTAGTCTTTACAGCTTGTTAATAGTGGTTAGTAATTACAGGTGCTCCACTGTCTTCTTTGATTGTATGAATGCCCTTACAAATCACTGTGGTTGGTTGCTGGGGTTTTATTTCAGAATACTAGAATGTAATTCCCTTTCCTTATTTTACTTGCTGCTCATGTTGGATGATTAGCCAGTATATACAATAGAATGCTGCCATTCTCTGGGGCTATTACAGCATTCCAACAATACAAGGAACCTTTTAGCTTCTAGAATAAAACAAACACCACAGTCAACAGCAGATGCATCCACAAGTGCCTTTTGATAGTTTCAATACTACTATTACCTCCATACTACTATGACCAGCTTTAGTTGTTGATTTTTTAAAACAGTTTTAACCCCTCACTTTAAAAACCCTGTTATTTTTAAAGAGTGAGCTATCAATCTATGCCTAAGCAAAAATGGTAGCTCTCTAAGTCCCCAGGAGTACTTCATCTCTTATTTGGTTAGACACAGACACTGGGCAGCTCATTCCATCAGAAAAGCAAGAAGGTATGGCTTTAGTGTTAGACCTTTAAGTTGATTCATTTGATCTCTAAATCTGGATAGCTTTTTACAGCTTTACAAGGCTTAGTGATGGGTTTTGTTTGACCCAATAAATTCTGTAAGATGTACCCAGAGCTCTCCAACAGGCCCCTTCATGAAATCCACATGAGCAAACAGGCTGTGCCTAACCATTAGATATATGTGCACTTCTCAAATGACTCAGTCAAACCAAAACCCACTGCGGTGCCTCCTCAAACAAAACTCACATATAAAAGCAGCATTTCACAGTGAAGGAAAGTTTGCTGATAAAGAAGAAAATCTAGTAGGATTTGGAGATGAAACTCAGTCGATTTTTTTCCTCTCATACTCCCACCCTCAAATTATCATATAAGCCTTCTGTGGTACACGTTCTAGATACCAGTGGGTTTGAGCACTGTTATAATGTAAGCTGAAATCCATATCAAAGAAAACCAGCAATAGTGTCCCATCCCATCCCACCTACACTCATCGAGCTTAGTCCATGGTCTTACTTGGCAATGGCAAATGACCCACTGCACAAAGGCAGCCTGTGGCAGTGCATGTTTTCCATTTTCTGCTTATTCTCCCCATGTTTAGTCACCATTTGCAGATTTTCACAAAGGACCTATCTGCTAATCTCTCTCAAGTCTAAATGAAGGGAGATTCTGTTTAACTGTGCCAAAGCAAAAAGCTGTGTTTGTTTCTTCAGAGCTACTGAAACCCAAAGCTTCACATTAAACACATTTGCTATTTAGGAAGACAGAAGCTATCACAGATGTCATGGGAATGTATTGGTCAAAAACTGATTTTTTAAATAGATCTTACCCATCTTACATTTATCAGCAATCCTGTAACACAAGTCAGATCATCATCTGAACAGCAAAAAAATGTGAACCCAGCCACCCAAACAGCGAGGAGAAACAATTCTGTCTTGGAACAGCGATGAAGAAGGTTCAGCTGGAGGTAGGGCAGAGAGGCTGGGAGAAGCACAAAGGCCTCTTGCAAAGTTTGTGGAGTTCACAGATGTAAGGCTACGCTTCTTACCCTTCACTAACCTAATTCATGCTGCCAGAGTTTGGGATGCTGTTCCTATCCTGCATCCTTGCTAATGTCTCAGTCTCTTCCTGCAGTTCCAGGACCATGGCTTTCAAAAAAACACAGCCAAATGGCTATGCTGCAGTAGCCACTCTCCAAACCCAAGTACATCAACTTCCTTTCACCCAGTAAAGAATCAGGGATGAAGGAGGATTGGGAAAGATGCAGTTCTGCCTCCTGAAGGCATGCATGGACACTGTAGGCATCAGAGTCTTGGTTCCCGTTTTGCAGGGCCATTTTTCTCCCCAACAATCTGCCCTGTGACTCACCCAAGGACAGAAGCCAAATCTACATGACTTCTTCAGGTGGCAGAGATGATAATATCACCATTCCAGCAAAACTACATTTGTTGCCTTCATTACCATACATATTTTTAACTCATGAATGCTAAGAAATGCCACAAAGCACTAGTGGTATGTCACTAACCATTACAACTTCACCACAGAGATGGCAACTCCTGACAGGACTACTATCAATAGTCTCTGAATCATTTTGAGATGAATCAGACTGTTCAAAAATTTAATAGTCATGCACCAGCTTTCTGCTTCCGTACAAATTATGAGTAATACTTGCATTGAACAAGGAACTAACATTTTTTGAAGAAAAATAATCTCTAATTCTCCCTGTTTTTTCTGCCAGTGGCTAATATCAGAGCAACAATTTTCAGACTGCTGATTAAAATCTTCTGATGAGACATTATCTTTAAATGACAGGGTGAGGAAGATTGTTACATGAATATTTTCCAAGTAGTTTTTATCTTTCTAAATACTCCTGCCATACTACCTGCTCCCCAGAGGATGAGGAGGCTAGGTGGCACTGCAGACTAATGGACTAGCTTGTTATTCTAGGAATTAATTAAGTGAATTTGGTGATCTTCTCAACAAGCTCCATAGCTAACATAGATTTCTTCAACCTTCAATCACAGAAGAAATCGAGGGCAATGGGCCTAAGCACATAATTTTGTAAGGTCAGTGCTGGAATGAACAGCCAATGGGAGAGAACCCACTGCTCATCCTCATAACTTCACTTGATGTAATGGTGTAAGGACATAAAAATACTGTTTCAGTCAATATTCCTTCAGTCATATATCAGAGTTTGCCTGTTCTGCCAGTTCCTCATATAAAGATCATGAACACTAGAGAACACACAATCCCACCTACAGCCATAACCTAACCTAACAGAGAGAGTCACATTTGCTTCTTTCTGGTTAAAAAGTACGTTAATAAAAAATAAAATAAAGTTTAAAATAAAATATTAGACCATTTTTCTTCCTATGTTGACTAATTTCCCTGAGCAGTATACCAGTGTAAGAGGATTATCTATGTTCCTATTAAGAAGAAATTATTATATCACTAAAGGTGTTATGCACATATCATCCTGCTAACTCAAAAAATATACACAACAGTCTATTTCCACCAACAAAGAAAAAAAAAACCCATAGCAGGCTTGCTCCTCCCTGTGCTTCCAACACCTTCTCTCTGTCTCACCTGCTCCATACACACACACGTGCATCTGTAGTTCTCTGCATTTTCAGTCTTCCCCAGACCACATACTTTAGCTTTGTTCAAGCCCCTTCTTAGAATCTACTGCTTGTTGACTCCAGCCCCTAGTTGACTCTAGTTATTTTATTCCACAAAGGTATTTCATTTATCTTTCTGCATCTTGAAAAAGCACAGTGTCTGCCTTGCCCTTACTGGCATCTTTGCACAGCAGTAATCACATTCACCTTCTTTAACAACAATAATTCTCATGTATAAAAAAACAGCAAGGAAGAATCTCTAGCTCTGAATTAGGGTAAAGATCTTAGTTTAAAGGACAGGTGTGTGTTTCCAGAATAGAAGCTCCTAATGATTATTACTTAGAAAATTATTCCTTATTGAAAAGCAAAAAACTGTCTTAGTGGTATTCTAACAGAGATAAGTACAAATCACAGCACTGGAGGACAATAATAGCTTGAGACAGAAAAAATCTTCCAGCTTCTCAGATTTGACACACCTATTTCGACAGTGTAATTTTTCTTTCCTGTTTTATGACTAATATTTTGATTGTCACCTGTTAAATCTAATGTTATAACATGCCTTACAATGACATGAGGATTGTGCCTTTCAGTCTCCAGTAGACCTTGTCTAAAGAACCTGGGAATTTTAATTATGCCATCTGCTCTTTCATCTGCTCCAATAGGATAATGCTGTGATCCTTAAGCACATCACACCTGCTACCTTGATTTCATATGCACTGTTGTTGCGGTGGCATCAGAAAATTTAGTAAAAACTCAGCATCATTGCACTTAAAGAGATAAAACAGTTGTCCTTAAACTAAAGTTCCAAAGATACCAGTTATACCCAGACTGCAGTCATGTCCTTCATATGCCTTACTGGAGCAAAAGGGTACTAACCTCCTCCTGAGCCCTCTCCCTTTCTCCTGTCAGAGGGCTGTGAATTCCCAGACCAGCACCTCTCTTCCTAACTCCTAATGTCACCCACCAGATGTGGGGAATGGCAGAAGGGGTAAGAAATGTGCAAGAAGAAATAGACTGCACATATCACCTCTAGCCCCTAAACCAGCATCATTGTCTTTTCTCACCAACAGGATGAAAAAATAACTTCTTATTTCTAATCTTATCTAATTTCCTCCCAGTTTCCTCTTGCCACAGAAGACATCTTTGAGTCCAAGAGGAAATACTGGCTCATACGATGATTTCAACATCTCCTCTGCAAGGCCAGAGGGCAGCCCCTCTGCTTCAGTAACCCTGAAACAGCCAGAAGAGGGAGATGATGTACAGAGAAGCTGATGGGAAAAGGGGAAGAACAGGGGAATAAGGCAGAGGCAGCAGCTGAAATCTGACCCTTGTTGAACCCATCCACACCAGGCTCAGTTTATCTGTCCCCAATCTCTGTTTTCATTTGCACTATGAACTCTGCTTAGTCCTTACTATCTATTATTTGATGAAGGGTAGGGAACTAACTGGGCTGCTAGCAGAATTGATTTTTATTTTCAGATGTGATAATAAAATGCTGGGAATAAATCAACTGCATTGTAAATCAATTGAGTTGAATGGGCAGTCCTTGTTGGTCTAGAAACCAAATATGTGAAAGTAGCCATGGAAATAGCAACTGCTTCTGGTACTCTTCAACAGCTACAAAGCTCAGTTATAGCACTGCAGCAACACCACCTGTGTTCTTTGTGAAACAGACCCAAATGGTCTGTCCTATACATTTTCTGCTTACCATTAAATAAGAAAGATGAAAATGGCTGGCAGGAAGCAGTGGTCCAGCACAAACCCTTTTTTGGCTTAGATGTGCCAAGGGAGCAAATGAGAACTACACCACATTAGCACTACCATCAGAGCATCCTGGCTGGCAGACACACCAGCCTCCTCATGTCTGGGACACAATTCTAAGTGGGAACCAACAACGACTGCAATTAATCTATTTATACCAAAGGAAAACTTTACTATCTGAGTGAAAAAGAAAAGAGAGTTCTTCCAGTGCTAGAGCAGCAGAACTAAGCTATGCAAAGTTCTGCTGTAACACAAGGGCAAACTTCTGACGTAGAAAGAACTATGGAGTGACTAAGCCAAGGGCATGGTCTCAACAAAAGGAAAACAAAAGAAAAGGAAAACAATTTTAAAATACGCAATGTGAAGATATGCTGAAATGGGTGGGTAGAGGGTAATGAAGGAGAAACATGTGCTTAAGATTCATCAAGCCTCCTCCATCCTGTCCTGAAATTACCATCTGAAATGCTCTGGAGGCCCCTCTGGAATGGCAGAGGCTGTACCAATTTCAGTACACAAGGATTCAGAGATTATAGGCCCAACACATCACCAGAGAATAAGGGAGAGGGCAGTCAGACAATGAGTGGGTTTAATACAACATAGAGACTGAAACGATCTGAAGGGCAAAGTTACAGGTACAGATTTTGATTATCCCCAAAGGACCATGGATTATTAGAACAGAAAAGGAAAGTTTAATGAAACTAAAAATATTGGCAAGGACATTTTTCCACAAAGGTGCTCAGGCTTTCCTGAAATATATATGCAGATAGGTGTATATCCACATGTACATATCACATACATATAACAAACTTTTGACTGGAGTTCAGTGCACTGTTATTCTCTATATAATACTTTGCTAGAATTCCTTTGCTTACTGCCCTCAGTCTCTCTCTGGAAAATGGAGAAGAGAATTTGCTTCTTTTGGTAAATCCCACTGAGACTGCATAGGAAAATAAGTCTCCTAGAAAAGGAGAACAAACAGACAAGCAAAAGATCCAAACAACTAGCCTTTTGGATGAAAAAGAGTTTTTACTAAAAACACATAGCAGTTGAACAACTCTTGTCAATATGAAGAAAGGAACTCCTTGCAAAATGAAATTTCAGCAGGAGATCAACCTTTTGCCTTCCCCAGCTTAAAAGCATCCAAACTTCATCAAGCATTAAGACCTCAATGAATTAATCCTTAGAAATTCAAGCAGTGCAACTCCCCCTTTAGCTACCAAGTCACACACACCCACATCACCCACTCAGAGAGACATCATGCTAATAATGCAGGGGGGTTGGCTGTGTTTTGTATTCTGGGCATACTCCAGAGGGGCTCTTGAAATCTTGCTGTGCTGAAGGAATTCAGCTTGGCCTCATTTGCAGCTGTTATCAAGATCTCAAATGGAATCAAATACAGGTCAGTGTTTTTCATTAGATTGAAGTGCATTGCTTTTGAAATCTCTGTGTTAATCAAATCCCTTGTACCTACTTGGTATGAGAAGAGAAATTCAGATGCTAGATTCTAAAAACTGTTGGTTTGAATGAAATTTCTTAAAATCTGCATAGTGGCATCTCCTGTCCCTGCTACTCAGTTAAACATATCCAACCCAGAAATGCATCCTGACCCCAGCAGCTGAGGGACAGTCAACAATATCTTTTGCTCCAGTTCAGCTGTGTTACTGCCAAGATATACCTGTATCAACTCAGAACACCTGAACTATCCATCTACGAAACCCATTGCCAGCAGAAAGGAAATTCTCACGTGAGAGGTCTTTCAGATATCCATAGGGTGTGTAACAGCAGAGATGTAACCCTACTTTCCATTCCAACAGCATTTCCATCAGGGCTACATCCCCATCTCCCTTATACTTACTTTACTCCACCACTCATCACTGGTGAAAGATGAACCTACCTCCATGGGACTACAATGCAAGAGGAAATCAATCATTTCTGTAGGAACTAAAGAATCACAACAGAATGTAATCTGAAGAGCTCTCTGTAAAATGCCCTGTGTTCTCTCATCACAGCTCTAGAATCTGAGGGAGGCAGCATCCAGAAAGAAGCAAGTAGAAAGTAGTTAAAAATCAGAAAGTAGAAATGGTTCAAAACCACTATCCAGCGGAGTGCCTGAGTTTAGAGATTGGCTAATGCCCACAACAGCACAGAAATGGGGGTCAGTGGCTGTAAGTATAGCAGGTAGCAAGAGATGAGGATTTAGGAGAAAGAGACAAAATACAGAGTTAAAGGAATCAAGGTGCAGCTATCAGAGGCATGTTTCACATGTGCACAATGGCATCTTCAACCACTTGGGACTGTGAGAGACAATATTTGTACAGGTGCCTGCCACACTTTGCAGCTCTACTTTTCCTTGATGTGTGTTGTACTGGAACAGTTACAGAGTCAAAATTCTATGGTAATCTTATCTTTAGATTTACTCAGCAAGGGTCATACCCTATCCAGTGTCTGACTTGCTTAGGTGAATCTATAAGGAAATGAATACCTTTGCTCTCATTCACACCAACCCTGTCCTTCCAGCATGCTGGCCCAAACCATACTTTGTTCCTTCCTGCAGAGTCAGTAAAACACTAACAATACACAGGTCTTAAAGTTATGATGGTCCTTGTACCTGGAGTCTCCCAGTCTCACTGAGTTACACTGGTTTCTCAGGCGAAGGGAGAACATGAATAGGCTCAGCAGTAAACATTCTGGTTTGGGTTTCTCGTGGATACAGCTTATTTCCTGGGGAGTATTCCACTATGAGTGCTGCAAGCATGATGCTATTTTCAATGATCTTCCCAGTTCCCCTTCGACCAGCTCGCATTCATACAGACACTGCCTGGAAAGAACAGTACCTACTTTTGAGCAAAGTTTGCAGACTGCAGCTGTTGCTGCTCAGAAGTAGAGGGGAGGACACCTCACCCCGCTCTCAAAAGTCAGCACCAAGGTTGTTGGATTTATGCCCAGAATAAACTCTCTGTGCTGACAGAAGTGAGAGGTTAAAAGAGACCAGATGAAAACTCTACAGGGAACCATTTCAGAGCCAAGTCTTCTAGGAAAGCTTTTGCCTCTCTCAGAGAAGCCCTGGAAGATCAGGAGAAATAAGTTTAGCATCAGATGTCCTTTGCTCAGCCTTAATGTCGGAAGTCTCTTCTGTTTGCTGGAAAAAGGCCAGGCCAGAGCTCTGAGCACTGGTGGGAGAAACCTGCTGCCACTCAGGCAGGAAGACAAAGTCAGCAACAGGAAAGGACACGGCCACAAACATTTTTCCTTATGGCAACTCAGTTCTAACCTAGCTCACATTGCACCTCAAACTGCAGAGGTGACAGACATGTTCTGCTTACTGCTTACTGGAAGAGTGCCAAAGAGAAAGGATTCACTGATCATACCTTCTTCCTACTCCACTATCAAAGAAAACGCTATTTACCTAAATGAGGAAGAAGCGGTCAGCCACACAAGACAGCTACAGGATAGGTGCTCAAAGAATGGATACACCAAATTGAACACTCCAGAGTATGTATAAAACAGAAGCCTGCTTCCTGCATAAGCCTACCTGCCAAACAAAATATCTTTTTCTAACACATGGTGCCTTTGACATTTGCCTTCAGTCGTGAGGAGACTTACAATTCATAAGTGCCATGACCATATAAATAAATCAGATCAAACCCATCATCTATTTTAAAGATGCTTATTAACATGTTAGTCAATGTGTCCAATTTATTTTGCGTTATGTAGTTAGATTCCCTTTTTAAGGATTGTTCTTTGTTTTTGAAAGCACTTTGCCTTAAAATTAATTACACTTTAAAAGGGATTTCCTGCTCAGAATTCATGTTTGTTGCTTTGCTTTTTAAAAACAACGTCCTTCTCCCAATATATTGAAATTATGAACAGAAGACTCACAGAACTCAGAAGCAAAATCAGACCCAAAAGACATAGAGAGTAGAACAGATTTCAGTGCTAAGGAACAAGAGCAATTTCACAGGTTTGGGAATCATGGCATTGGGGAAAGTATCCTACCATGCTTGGCAAGCAAGGCAAGGTGAAGGGAAAGAAGGAAGAGCTCATGTGCCAGTCAAACCTGGATAATGAGGTGCAGCCCAATTCTGCAAAGTGCAGAGGGCTTCTCACAGTGATGAGAACTTGTGGTGGCAAGCCTCTAGTCACTAAAGCCTAACTGCTCCTATAATGCTTTTAGAAAGGAATTGCCAGTGATTCCTCCCACAACAAAAAGAAAGAATTCCCCTACTCTCTCTGCTGCTGGGCCTCCTAGCTATTTTCAGTATATGCCCACTGGTTGATGCCCACTTAGCCTATCTGAACTCACCATGCTGTTCATGGACAGTAGCAGAGTCCAGATGTAGCCACAATTCTGGGGGGCAAGACAGAATAGGCCCTGGGCAGCAGCCCCTGTGTCACATAACCAGGACTGCATCACTGTGCACATGCAGCTCCACAAAGGAGATCCCTGTCACTCCCCCTACTGATCCCCACACTGCAAACATGCTTCCCAGGAGGCTTCAGTTCACTGGCTCTGTGTGAGCAGCACTACTGCACTTTGTAGAGGAGTTTGTAAAGACTGTAACTCCTTTTCATTCCTGAAAAGCTGGGGCACAGTGACAGCTTGCCCTGAGCACCACAGAAAATTAATTCCATAGTTTTTCACTGCCACATTGTTCCAAGCAGCCCAGGCCCTGTTTCCTTCACCCTTCCAACCCCAGAGGGCTGTAAGGGCTCCAATTCCTTCTGCTCTAGAGGGCTGAGTACCAGGATCCAGGGACCCCAGGTGTTATCAGCATTGGATGGCCATTCCATTGTAGGAGAGGAATAAGAGATCCCAGAAGTAGAAGCTAGCAGGGGCCAAAGTAAGGCTTTTAGTGCAAGAAGCAGCAGCTGCAGTATTCTGGGATGCCCCAGCACTAAAAATAGTACTGACTCTAAAAGCGCTGTTCTATTGACTCTTGCCACCATACAGCTTGACACATGCTGAGCTGGCCATACTTACTGCTGCTTACAGCAATTGTGTTTAGAGCTGTAACCTGGAAGGTATTTTAGGATTAAATCCAAAGTCTGCTGCCAAACACAAACCCGGACACACATTCTCATACCTTACATGTCTAAATGTTGACTTTTGAATAGCTCTCAATCAAATGGATTTTGTAGGTAGTTCATATAAAATACAGGCATGCAGAAGTCCAGATGTTTAAGATCTACCTTTGCAGGGTATACTTAGAAACATAAAGCTGAGTGCATGAAAATGGAGATGAAGTAGTTGTCAGCCAGAAGTGACAGCCTTTAAATACTATCACTCCTGGTTTAACTTCCATTAAAAATGACAGGATAAAATGGCTCTCACAACTATGGTGCTGTGAGAAGGAACCACTACCAGTGCAGGTATCTCCAAACAGACAGCAACAGTCTAAAGAGAAACTCAGATTATCAAATTTGTGTAGCTCTACTCCACTTAATTAAAACACTTCTAGTAATTAGGAAACCGCACTGGCTTTCCTCCTGTCTACATCCAGATATTCCTCCTCCTTGAAATTCAAATTTGAACTGCCCTGAAGCATGGAGAGTGTTTAAATTCTGGATTCATTTCAAGTTAATAAGCAGATGATACCAAGCAATGGAGTTTGAATTGACACTTCAATCAAAGTTAAGAGAGTAAGACTGAGATCAGAAATATGTATTTACCTCCATTCACAGACAACTATGGACATTCAGCCTTTCAATCACATCAAGAATGAATCTGTCTCATTAGACCTGGTAAATCTGCATAATTTAAATGTGTGGTCAAACAAAGGTAAGTTACCAAACATTGTCACTTTATTAGCAAATCAATTGTAAAATGACCTTTTTTATCCTATAACTGGGAACAGTCTGAGCTACGGAAACTCTCAGCAGGCAAAAAAAGAATGGATGCAAACATAATAGAAATATATCATAAAAACAGTCTGCAGAGTAAGAGTCCAACAAAAGACACCAACAGCAGAGGGGATTAAATACAAGTATATTGGAAATCAAATCCTGGAATACCAGTATTTAATTTCATAGTTGTCAAACACACACACACACACACACATCCTCTCATTTGTGGAAAACCTGCAAGGCTATAAAGAACGGCATTGCATTAAATCCAGATTAAGAGAAACAACCACAATGTCCCTCTTTTTTCCTTCTTGAAGTAGTCCAGAATCAACAAGTAAGCAACTAGGTCAGACTGCATTTTGCAGCCCAAAACATATTTTATCATTTTGTTCTGGAAAACAAATACATAGGGAAAGCAATTTTAAAACCTTAACCATGTTTTCTGCATTTGCATGCATCACATTGTTCAGCTTTGGTAGAAGGTTTAGCAAGAGCAGTATCTCACCTCATTAAATCCAGCCACCCTGTGAGCTCAAAATGCACTGTATGCCACTGGTAGCAATGCTGCTGCAGTTCTACCACTGTGCTGCTGAATGCAGGAGGGATTCCAGCCTAGGTTTCTGCCCATTAGGAAGACTGCCAGCTGCTTATTTGCTTCCGACCTTCCTGTTGCCACAACAGTTGATGCTTGAAAGAGGGAAAGATAAAACCAAGGAAAGAAAAGGGCATTTTGTGGATAAAAGAACCTTATCTGCCAATATCCTTAAGTGATCTTCACTTCTGAACAAGATGCAAGAGTGGAACAACCTGGAAATGGAAAGCAGCTGTTAGAACACCATTAATTACATGGTTCTAGACAGAAATAATCCCTTTAAGGGATTCTTGTATTACTCCCTAAACACTACAGGGTCACTATAGCTTTATTAAATTGTCCCAGGAAACAGTTCACTACCTTTTGGGAGATCTTCCACTTGCTTCACTGCAATATTAAGAGAACACTCCTTTTTGAGTCTTTCTCAGTGTTATCATCTGTAAAGGACTGTCTCTGACCACTGTACAGCTTCACAGTTTGTGGGAGGCACAACCTAGTCTGTGACTCTTCAGAGCTGAGCACTGGAAGAGTCTCTTAAAGAGAAACTCCTTCCAGAGGCAGTCTTTTGGGTTGGCACTCTTCTGACCTGCAAAGTATCAGCAAAAAGACTAGAGAATTAATACAGATTTCCATTATTCCATTTCCATCCATCTCAACCAAAAATCATACCATCTCTCAAGATCAGCTTCTGCTCTGGAGGACAGAAGCACAGAAAACACTGTTTTGCTACAAAAAGGCACAGGAAGCAATCTGGAGAACTGTAAGCAGAAAGAATCTTACTTTTATTTCTGGTAAATTTGAGTGGTGAAGGAATAGGAAAACCTGAAGTTCATGGAGGAGTGAAACAACAAGAATCTCTACCCAGAGCTCGCCTGCAGAAGGAGAGACTGGAGCTCTCTCTTTGGAACAATCTTTGCATTCAAAGATCACATCACCAGACACATCAGCACCCTGAAGCCTATCTCCATGTGTGGAAATTTAGCTGACTTGAAGTTTGATAACAAAGATAAGAATCTATCATAATCAACATAGGACATATTGAAACTAGTAGAAAAGCTAGGAATTATTTAACATGCTCTCTGAAAGTCTTCAGGAGTCTGCACTTCAAACATGAACATACATCACTGTCCAAAACACATGCATTTTGGGGGTCACTCAGGCACTCCAGAAAAGGGGCTGAGGCTTATATTGCTTTTGGTAGAGGGCTGCACATACAGAGCTGCAAGAGAGTGAGAGATGAGTCAGGAGAAACACCACAAGAACCAGGAGAGTAGGAGAAGAAAGCAAAAAACCTGACAGAACAAGCAAATATGGCTTGAAGAACAATTCAGAGAGGGAGCGTTGGGGTGAGATCTGGGTAACTTCTTGAAAGAGACAAGGAGGAGGCACAAATACTACCTACTGTACTAGATAAGAAAAGGACCTTAAATAGTTCTTTTTCACTGGAAGGTAACATCAAAGATTCTAAATTCTATTAGCACGTTCCTTAGTATGAACATCTCAAAAGGATTTGGACTGTGTGCAGCAAAGGGTGAGGCCTAGATTTTGAACTTTTAAGTGACTAGATACACAGTAAAAACATGCAGCCTTATTTGAGCAGCAACTCTTCCAGAGAACTGGGTAACAAGCTTGCTTTACCTAATTACAAAAGGTTCTGACAATAATCTGAGCAAGTTAGACCTTGCTCACTTTTTTAATTAATAAGCTGAATGGCTCCTAGAAAGCAGAATCCTGAAGACACCCTGCAGGATTATGGTACAAAGTAAAAACATTCTCCATTGTAAACATTTGATTTTATCAATAAAACATTCAGCAGGAAAGAAAAAGGGAACAGCTTCTATTTTTCTGAGGTATCTAGTGAAGTTCCTCATGGTGCAGTAAAGAGTAACTTTTATTTGAGTTGCAAGAAGTAAAATTTGATTATTCTAACTCGTGACTGAGGGCAGAAAAAGGGGAATAAATGAACAATTTTCCCTCAATGACAGAAGGTCAGCAGCAGGAGCCATCAACTTTTAACACTTGGATGTATTTTGTTAAAATCTATGAACTAGAGGAGAAGACTAGCAATGCAATAACAGTATTTTAAGTGATACCATTATGTAGATTTTATACAAGGAGGTGATACCTTTTACCTGACTAGCTTAAAACATAAAAATGTCTTAGCAAGTTTTCTAGTTAGTGGCTTAATTTTCCCTTCTGCTAACCCTCTAGTCTAGCAGAGAGTATCACCTGTCTAGTTCAACCACTAGCTCTCCCTGCTGAAAAATTTTTCAAATATCCAAGAGGTTTGATAAGGCTTTCTCATTAATTTCCAGAGAATGCAAAGCATTCTCTTTTTATACTGTTAATAGCAAGGGTTGTAATCAAGAACCATTTGGGAAACCAAGTATACTTTTTTCTGCAGCACTTCCCTGGTAGAAAAGCTAGTAGCCAAATTTCATTTTTATTTCAGATAAAAATTTACTCTTCTACAGTCAGAAAAGCAGAATTTCATGAAAAGGATACTAAGATAGAGTTTGTCTTGTCTTATGAAGCCACATTCTTGCCTAGAAGACATCAAAAGCTCTAGATCTTCATGGTGTGTTTTTACAGGTTGTGCTACTAATGGGTGAAAGAGCACCTAAATATCTATCTCATATTGATGACTCTTACATTACTTCAGTATTCTAAGGCTGCTATTGTAGCAGGATTTGTAGCCAGACACATTTGCTAGGGGTCATAGTCAAATCTCTTTCCACTTGAGAGCAGATAGATATTCATTGTTACTGGGCAGTTGTGCCTTTCCCTGAGTTCCTATAACAGCTGACTAGAGGCAAAGTTATCTGTGTGGTTTCTTCCATTCAAAGAGAGGACAGGACTTCAACAAAAGCTCTGCAAATCAAAAAACAGCAGGGATTTGGATAAAGACCAGATTGCTAGAAAATAGTTGGTGCCTGTGAACTATTGCTTAGGGAGCTACGGCATTGTCTCCACTCCAAACAAACACTTGGTCCAGCAATGCCTATTTGAATTTGTGTGACATTTGGACACAGTTCCCTTGTTTGGAGTTGTCCCTACCATGCAAATCATTAATATCATCCTGAAAAAAGCACAATCAATGCAGCCTCTTCTAAAAGTGGGGAACTGTTAAGGTGGTGAAAGAAGTGAAAGGCAAGAAGAACATCCCCTCTCTTTGATTCAGGTAACTCCACTGAGGGGCAGATTTTCCTCCTGCTGTATGCAACTAGATACTTCTAGTGTGCCCGTTATTATGGTTTGTAAAACTAAAGATGTGCTGGGTAAAATATTAAAGCTCTCTATTCTCTGCCCTCTTCCTGCCTTTTTAAGGTTATTTCAATAATTGACATGTATCCTCTTAGCCAAGGGAAAACAGTACAGCCAGTTCCTGATTCTGGCATAGATCATCTTGCTGGAGAAGATCTCCATGCAGCCATGTGTGCAAGCAGCTGTGAACAAGAGGCTATGAGTGTCAGCTCTTGAACAGTCTGTGTTGTTAAAGCCTGGGGATAAACACACAGGTCCCCAAATGATAAACCATACTAACAACTGTTTGAGAGAGTTCCTTCATCAACAACACCTATTAGCATGTCCAAGTCTGACTCACCCCTTTCACCATCTGCACAATGTCTCATTTGCACTCATCTCTCATTTTCTTTGCTCCACATTCTTCTTAGCATTCGTGCTTCCCAACTTGCAGGAGCATTTGTCTAACCCTTCCCTAAAAAACAACCACCACTAATGTGTATTTAGACAACAAGAACATTGCTCTAATAAGATATTGCCACCTTGGAAATCAGTGGGTCAAGAATTGCTAATGAATCACTAATGCTCAGTGATTGTATCTTCAACAGACACTGATTGTACAGATGGGTCATTTCTGTATTTACACAGTATTATTGCATTCTTTTCATCCATCCTTTGATGCACACTTCTAGCTATGTTCAGATAGATTAAATGCCCTCATGAAAAGTATGGGTGCTAAAGCAACTATGCATTGCAAAGCATTTACCTGGACAATTGTTAAATGACAGAAATATGCCATCACTGCTGGTTTCACAAAGCAAACATTCTACTTGCAGCACCTTAAGAGTTAATCCATTTGGGAGGTGTATGGAATATCTTGAAAAGGCATGTCAAGCAATTTGAATTTCTCTCTGAAATCTCAGGAGGACAGCTTTGTGGCACACTTTGATTGCCCTCCTGATAACTCATCCCTTGTCCCACAGCTTCCATTTTGGTGCTTTTAGAATAGTTCAGCATCTAATCAGCATTTGACAAGTAACAGGCATTTGAGAACTATCTGCCATCCTCCTTCTCCTCCCACCTCTCCCCACTGCCAGAGGAGTCATGGTGGGAACACCAGCTTAACACTGGGGATTTTTTCTCAATGCTAGATGTTGAATCTCTGTATCTTCTGCTGTTTAGCTCCACATCAGAATCAGCTGCCCCTGTTAAACGGCAGCCAACAATCTCACCTCTATAATGTTAAATGTCATGACTGTTAGAATCTGTTTCAGTCAGCCGAAACCTTTGAGAACACATGCCTTTAATTTTCACTGCTTCAAAATCAAGGCCTTATGCAAAAAATACACCTGCATTTTGGGCAAGTAGGACCTGCTTTGCAAAGAATCAACACAGATGCTTCCAAGACATTGACAGACGCACAAACCTTTAGCAGCAATTGTTGAATCCTCAGGGTTATCCAAACCTTTCTCCCTCTCCAGCCCATCTTCCATAATTAGGGCCTTTCACACCAGCCCACATCTCCATCCTGCACTGTTCACCTTGAATGTGTTCTGGCACCACCATCTGAAACAGCATTTAGAGAGAGCAGTAGCAAAGTGCTTTCTCTGAAGCAGCATTTGGACTAAGTTTTCTTGTTTTATAACCAAAGCCACAGAAGTCCATGTGCGAGGTTGTGTTAGGTTTATTTTCCAGCTTCATACCACAGCTTCAGAACCACATATCCAGCTGATCATGCTCTTACATTCCCTGTTTAGGATTTTTAGAAGTATTTATGCACTATGAACAAATTCAGTAGTGAAAATGGGACATACCAGCAGTTCAAGGAAAGATTAGTTAAAGCTTGAAAAGCAAAGAGAACTTGAATACAGAATGAAGAAGGCTTTCTCCTCCTCACCCCAGTATGTCTAAATGCCCATGCAAGGACGTCTAACTTTGTTTTTCAACCTCTGCGCAAAATACAGTAGAGCTCATAAAACTGTGTTGTGTAATTTCAGTACAGATTCAAACACTCTCTTCTAGATAATATTAGAAGAAAATGAACAATTTGATCAGATTCCTCAACAATATCCTTGACCTACACAGTGCACTCCAATGGTTTATAGTTAACTGGCATAAATGGGACCACTGCTAGGGAAATAATTCAAGCAATTTACGAAAAAAAGAACACCAGACTGACATTTCCTTGCAGAATTGTGATCTGGAAGTGCCAGCCTGACACACAAGCTGGCTTTTTGTGGCATTCCTGCCATAATTGAGCAGTGTGACATGTGACAGCTCAGCTGGAAATTGGAAAGCCCACACAACTGCAGAGATTGGGACGAAGGGGCCAAGGAGTTTTGTTTCTGCAGTGTCCCACTCCTTGCTTCACTTAATACCCAATTTCTGCTCTGTTCCCATGCAACCCTAACATGGCAAAGCCACGGATATGTGCAGACTTGCCATGTCTAAGAGCATTTTACAGCCCAAGGCATTATCTTTACTGTCAGAATGTGTGACCAGCACACCTTTTTGTGCATCAGCTGACAAGTCTGTGAAGGACCATAGGAAGAACAGCATAAAGTCTTCTTGACATTCACTAGAGCTCCTTTTGAAAAATATTATTTACATAATGAAAGAAGAAAAACATCCATATAATCATGGATTACTATTCACCTTTAATAATTAAATTTCTGAGCTATATTCTGAAACATTGTATTAACTTGCTATATTTAAAAATAAGGAAGTGAAAGAATATTACAATTATTTTATCCCCTTTCTTATTCTTTTTTATTATTTCAGTGATGTATACATTTACTAAAACATGCTGAGGAGCAAAGAGTGTCAAAGACCATCTGGGGTACCTGTGAACTCACTATTTCATGTATTGCATCTGGACTCCCATGTAGGCTATGTACTTAAGTGGGACAGCAAATACCTCACTAATTAAGCAAGTAATTCTTTCATACAGTCTCTAGTTCCCCTGGGAATCTCTACACTAACAACTTAACACCAGATTGCTAATATCTCAAATTTTCTACATTTAAAAAACATCCTTAAGGATCCAGGCCTTTTCCTGCATGAATGAATGTTAATAACCACAGAATTGTCTAACTTAGATGATTTAGCATTTAACAACTTGATAGCTTTCAATTAATATCGGCAATCTGCCTTGAAAACTGTGAACCATAAATTTCCAGTGATTCAGGGAAACAGGTTCTAGTCTATTTGTGCTATTAACATCCAGACTAGTTCTGTGGTTCATCAAACACTTATTACTAGTTAGGATAGCTGAAGTAGGCAGCTATGTCAAAGGTGAAAAAGCAGCAGTTTATGCCTTACACTGCTACTTCTGCATTCCCAGAAAACACTAAATTCAAATCAGCCAGCCCCAGCTGTGTTCCTTGACTTCCCCCTCTGAGCCTCAGCAATCCTACTGAACTGGGTTAAGCCATCATTTCTTTTAGATCTGATTTTCTTTTCTTTAGGAGCACACTTTCCTCACACACTCACTATGAAGAAGGACAAACAGGTTTTCTTCAGCTCTTTTTTTTTAAATCCACTTTAAATTTCCCCAAAAAGCTTTTCCCAGAGATGTTAGCCACAGATGACCCTGCTCTCCAGCACAAGAACAGCTTTCTTTCCAAAACTCTGCTTGTCTTTGCTGAACTTGCTTTGTCCCTTCTTTCCCTGGAAATAGTCTGTCCCAGCAGAAGAATGACATGTTTAGCATAAAACTGCACTTCTGCTGCACTTCCTCAAATGCTGCATACAGTCATCTGGCTGGTTAGCTCTAAGAGCTGTCTATCCTCACATCCAACCCATAGCAGGAAATGGGATACAGGCCTGATGTCAACTGCCAAGCTCTGACAACTGCAGATATCATTTTCCCAGCACCACCATGATCAAGAACTTGGAAAGGTAAGATAGACATGTGGTAAAGACAAAAAATGGCAGGCCTGAAGCTGTGCATTGTCACAACATCAATATAGGTCTTCAGAAGCATTCCCAAATCTGGAATCCAGCTATTACTGCTATAGAAACCAAAACTACCCTGCTTAAGATAGCGATACTTAGCAAGACACTTACTTCCTTCTAGCATCCATATCCTGGAGCAAAGCTCTTAGGGCTTCCTTGGGCTTCGTTCAGTGTTGACCAGAATCTCTTACTGCTGTAACTGTACAGCCTCCCCTACCTCACACATAGGCTCAACCTTCCTGTTCTGGTGATCTGTCCTCCAACACTTGACAAACCAGACAGAACAAGGGCAGTCACAAAATTAAGTGCCAATGTTCATGTTCCAAATGGAAGAGAAAATGAGTAAGTGACACCAAATCCAATAGCTAGCTCAAAGCAACTAAGGGAACCCAGTTGAATTAATAAGTATCAGTACTTGCTGTCATAGAGCAAAAGCAGCAATTTTTCTGTAACAATTGCTTTTTTGTCATGGCAAAAAAATGCAAGCCAGGCATAAATGCTAGGCTGCTGAGAGGTGATAAAGAGAGATGAGAGGAAAGAGAACTTTGGAAAATGGAAACATGGCTGGAAGACTTGGACACAAACACAAGCATACCAGCTTGGTGAACAATCTCCTATCATTCTCACACTGTGTTGAACAATTACCCTGCATAAACATCAGAGTTACTCTTCCTTACTAAGAGTTTCAGCCTAGGAAAGTTGGTTTGGGCAGCCAGGTAAGAAATATACAGTCACTCTGCAGTGAAGTTTGCCCATGATCAGCTAGAGCTGCAGCAGCAAGGACAAAAGCTGTCAAATATGACAAGGAAAGCTGTTTTGAGTCTGCTCAACACTGCTCTTGATCAACACCTGTGTATGTTCTCATCACATGTGGCCCTGTCTTGAAGGAAGCTTTGAAAGGCCTGGAGTCCTCTCAGCTGCACAGGTAGAGAGAGAGCAGAGCTCCAGAGATGACATGAACCATGCATGGCAGCATGGATGGAGCATGAGTCTGCCTCGAGTGTCATGAGGAAAACCTTGAGGACAAGGGTACCGTCAAGGCCCTCCTCCAGAATTCTGTGTAAGCCTTCCTTTGGGTCCCCAGTCTGAGGGACACTGTCCCATTAGGCAGTTATCTGTTCTTTCCTTCAACATGAGTAGAGAAAAATAACTTCCGTAAGTAAAGCCCACAACAATAAATTAGGAAAGAGGATGGGGAAAAAGACTGGCTCATAAAGGTCACCTGACCTAATCCTTACCCTTATAAGGGTCCTTGTTATCCTTCTATCAGCTTCTGCTAGCAATTTGAATAGATGAAGTTTACTTACCACTCAGACATAATCTACCTAGTACTATGCAACATGCTGAAAAAAATAATACAGATATTTTTTAAAAATCAATGCCATACCCTATCAAAATGCATCTGTGTTAAACAGACAAAGAATCCAAAAATCAAGAGTTGCCAACAGCTACTGAGAACTCATAACCGTGGAGGGAAGTTGCCCCTGTACCAAACTCCATTCATTAGTTTTGTTGATGATCTAGCAAAAGGCAAAACCAGTTCTGCTAAAGATAGTGGACTGGTAAATAATACAGCAGACAAGGCAGAGAGACACTAATCTTGGCTGGTCAGTGCACAGCCAAGGCAAACAAGAGGTGCAGTCATTCAACAAAATGCAGAGTCAGACACCTTCCCCCACACCAGGCAGGCCACACTGGATATGGAGAAGGATTTAGAAGTTGGAATATACAGGCACTTAACACTTGTTTCCAGTATCACACTATGACCAAATGGCATCACTCTTTTGACCTACAAACTAAGAGAAGTTTCTCCTCATGGGGCAATGGTATTTTTCGTACAGATTCCTTAGGGCACTTGAGACAGCACATGAAGAAGAGCAAAGCTGTATGCCTCTCCTAAGAGACTTGTAAAAGCTAGTTAGGAAAAAGCAAGCTCTTGGGAGTTGGCTTAAATGTGCTTTGTACTTATCCATATCTTAACAAAAAAAAATTAAAGTTTGCAAAGATGGTATTAAAAACTCCTAATATGGGGCACTGGCATGGTCAACAGTGAGACTCCCATGTGGTTGGGGTGTCTGATTTTTACAAAGCAATACAGAAACTGGAAAGGGTACACAGAACCACAGAAACTAAAAAGAGAGAAAGTACCCTACACAGAGAATCTGAAAGGGCTCAGTTGGCTTCATTTCTTAAAAATAATGTGAGAGGTAAGGCAATTACAACACATAAATCCCCTCAAAGGGAGGGCCTATCAGTTATTAGAGGCCTCTTTAATCTAGCACTGAATAACCTAACAAACCAGTTGTTGGAACCTAAAGGCAAACTGAAAGCAAGATACCTCTCCCTCCCACACACTCCTTTCTAGTCTGTGTTAATTAAAAAGTGCCAGAAGTAGTGCATCTACCAATCTTCAGATCAAGTTTGGCTGCTCTCTCACTGTTATGCCCTAGTAAAATATGTAATATTAGCACATACAATTCTGAAGACTGAGACACAAATGCCTAGAATATACAGAAAATTAAACTGTATGAGCCACAGTTCACAGGAGAGTCTGGGGCTGAGGTATTTTCTACTTGGGTTTTGTCAAAAAATACATCAAGAGGTGGCTGGGGATTGGAAAAGAGATTGTTTGGTACCAGGCAGGTGTTACTCGCTTTTAGACTGGATGGTTTAAATCCTGAGTAAAATGAGTAAAAGCTACTACCCAGACTTCTGAAAAGCTACTGAGTGGCAGTTCAATAAGTGTGAACACTATTCACCAGAAGGGCCTTTTCTTAATAAGCCGTGTCAATTATCTTGATTGCATCGGATATAACCCTCCCTCTCCCTAATAAACTGCCTGTTATATTGCAATGCTAGATGGCAATCACGTCTAAACACTATCAAAGTCCCAAAAGTGAGAGGTTAAAGAAACAAAGAAATCCGAGAGGTTTTGCTTTCTCTTACTTCAATAGGAAATTACTAACCATTACCTTCCACAAATTCCCATCCTCCTAACCTGTTCCACATACTCCTTCTCATCACACAAACTCAGCTCAGGCAAAGGCTAACAAGACAGGCCATTTTCTTAATGTCTGCATCTTTATTCTGAAGGCTGTGATAAAACAGCATCAATTTTTAATCATTCATCTTAATACACACATGTGCTGCACATGGACACTACAGTCAAATATTCAGAGCAGGTCACAAACAAGCTGGTTCATGCTGTACCTGCAAAGATCTGTCTACACAGCAGCCCTTCTGCTATCAAGCACAACTGGTTTGCAGGTCAAGGCAAGTTACTGCATGCCTTAGGCCAGGCCAGTCAACATCAACATTGTTCCCAAAGTCCCCTAAGAATACAGAGCAAAATTCCTCCTGTTTCCTCTTCCCCTTACACTAGAGCAGTCTATAGGCCAAAGCAAGATTTCACGTGATTCAAGTGCTCTGAAATTCCGAGGTGATTTAGGAATGCCATGGTCAACAGCATAACCACTTCTATGTCCAGCAGACAGCAGGAACACAGCCCTGAGCAAACATAAGAATTTCAAATACATCAGCAACGTCCTACAAGAATAATAGAGAATAGACATAAGTAAAGCACCAAGACACCAATTTTCCTTTGAAAACATATATTGCATATGTGATCTCTTTTTTGGCATCACTCAGAGGTGACCTTATCACTGTCTACAACTTCCTGAAGGGTAGTTGTAGACAGCTAGGGGTTGGTCTCTTTCTCCAGGCAGCAACAGACAGAACGAGAGGACACAGCCTCAAGTTGCATCAAGGGAAATATAGGTTGGATATTAGGAAGAAGTTTTTCACTGAAAGAGTGATTAAATACTGGAATAGTCTGCCCGGCGAGGTGGTGGAGTCACCATCCTCGGATGTGTTTAAAAGGAAACTGGATGTGGTACTTGATACCATGACCTAGTTGAGGTGATAGGGCTGGGTTGGACTCGATGATCTTGAAGGTCTCTTCCAACCTACACGTTCTGTGATTCTGTGATTCTGTGATCATACAGACCCGAGCATGCATTTTGCTTTCCTTTTACAAAAACAACAAAAGACATTGATTTCTTGGAGACAAGAGAAACAGGTCTTAACCCACAGAGCTCCTATCAGCTGGAGCATTTAAAACTATTCAAATCACAGTAAGGAGATGAGACTCTGCAGATAAATTCAGCCATATACTTTGCAGAGGAAGGTCTCTTCCCTCCAGTTTTACCTGCTAAGCTTTACCCTGGTTTAAAGCTGACAGCCTATCACCTGAACATCACATAACTCTTCACAAAAAAGCAAAAGCCAGGAAAATCCCAGCCTGTTCTCAGCTTCTCCCTTTCAATCATCATAAGATTCTCCTGACCGCAGAGAGTAAGTTAGCTGCTACAAAAAACTCTATCTGAAGTGAGCTGTGCAAAAAACAACCCCCAAAACAGACCCCTAACCTGAGAGATGCAGATTTCAACCCACCTGATGAATGGAGGAACTATTGCTTCACTACTAATTTAAAGACTCTTCTTCAGCATGCCCAAATATCTTGCCACCACTTATCCTTGTGATTCAGTTGTCTGCTTGCCCCTCTCCAGTACACTAGCATTTTGTGGAAAGCTTTCTTTTGCAACTCTGACCCAAAAATGAGCAATCATTTTGACAATCAAAATCTTCTTCTAGCAGCAGGCTATCTTCTGTCTTTCCACAACTGGCAAAATACCTCATCAATACTGCATATTGCTATTAAATCAGCAGCTGAAGATTTTACCTGAGAAACCACAGATCAGATTTTACACATTTAAGGCATTTATTTAGCAACAACCAACAAAACTTCAGTGGGAAAAATAATATATACCCTTTGCATTGCTTCTCTTTATTCATGGTTTGGACAGAATTCATTAGATTCAAGAAAAAATTCTGTGGAACAAGGCAAAGCCTCTAGAAAATGTTTTTCATTTAAAACCACCCCAACTCCCACTCCCATTAACCAAAAGTTAGACCTTAAAATGTGGAATAGATGAGTGTGTTTGAAAGTTCATGGTGCAAACTGGAGGAGGATGGCAAAACCTCCTCAGATTTGTCAAAAAATACAGCTATCCCACTCTTTACATAAACACAGTCCTCTCCCTTCCCTTATTTCTCTCTGCTTCTATCGACCCTGCAAGAAAATCAATATATACGAACATCAGCAGCAACTTTGATGATAGGCAGTGATCCTTTTTGGCACCAGTCTGTGACAAGATCATTGATTCTCTATCTTTAAATTACATCATAGCTGTGTAAAATACGCGGTGACATCCCAGGTGTGAACTCTTCACATCCGCTGCCGATACCTCAGCAAGATCCAGACTGCTGTTGCAGCAAGCGCCAGGCCTGGCACAAGAATGGCTGCCAGAGGAAGCCCCCCTGATTCTCCATCTCCTCCATGACCCACAGGGCCATTCTGTGGCTGCAACTACAAGGGAAAAAAAAAATTTATGTCAGAACCTTTAACAAGGGAGCCCTCAGTTCTGTGTCTGGACCAGGTGGTTCTGGAAGAGTGTTCAAAATAGTTTCCGCAGGTATCTGCAGATTCCACACATAGGAGAGTTACAACAGCTTAGGATGGACTGAAATGCAGGGTGCCCAGTCACTACCAGGCACCTTCATGTTTCTCTGCTGCTTTCTAAACTAGGACTCAAGTGGAGCAGGACACACCTCATACAGCAGAAGAAATGACACATATATACCCAGTCACCCCTTGATGCACTTACCACCACACCATTTCCTGCTTTCTTTGCCAGGAAAATTACTATCAGTAATTCTCTCTGGGTTTCTTACCTGCCTTAAACACTGATCCAGAAGACCTATTCCTTTGTTAGGGGAGTAGAAAAGGGATCTCAAGCCACCTCTCCCCACCAACATGCTTTGGATAGATCAGTATTTCTTTTGTCAACTTCCATGCTAACTGGAGATTAAGGGTTGATCTCTTTTTATATCTAAAATAGTATCAGCATATTTAAAACTACAGTAGTCCATACTTCCTATTATTGTAAAATCATTTATGTCGGAAAGACCTCTAAGATTACCAAGTCCAACTGTTAACCTAGCACTGCCAAGTTTACTGTTAAACTAAGCACCTCATCTGCACATTTTTTAAATGCCTTCCAGGATGGTGATTCAACCACTTCCCTCAGCAGCCTGTTCCACTGCTTGACAACCTTTTCAGTGAAAAAAATCCTAATGCCCAATCTAAACCTCCCCCGTTGCAACTTGAGGATGTCTCCATTTGTCCTGTCACTCGTTGCCTGGGAGAAGAAGCCAACGCCCACCTGGCTACAGCCTCCCTTTGGGCAGTTGTGAAGAGCAGTCAGGTCTTCCCTGAGCCTCCTATTTTGAATCTCTTTCCTTGTTTTCTCTGCTGGTGTACCTTTCAAACCTCTCTGTTTGAGAGAGTGTTGTAAACACACTTTTATAAGCCCACTGATGTAGCGAAACCAACCCTAGGGTTATTCCTTGTTGAAACCCTAAGAGAGAGGTAAAACATACCCTGCGCTGAATTTTCAGAGACACGTAATAGCCTGCGTTCCTGAACAGCTCCACAGCATCCTTGTGCCGCAAATCCTTCAACTCCTTGCCATTGATCTAGCAAAAAAGGAAAAGGAGAACCAGATGCTGAAGGTAAAAAAAACAAATCTTTAATGATGCAGCCTAACATAGGAAGGATAAAACATAAAAATCTTAATGTTTCACAAAATTCTGCATTTGGGCCATGATACTATATTCATAAAGATCCTAATTAATTAATTAATATTATTTTGTATTTTTATCTGCTGAGACAGAACATGAGAAACTCCAAAGAAAAACACAGAGGTACTGAAAAATACTACCAAGAAGCAAAATAAGAATAAAAGACCACAGCTGTGTCAATAGCAGCTTCTGATGCTGTTGCTGTCCTATAAAGAAATCAAAGGTGTGATCTGGACAGCTAATGAACATAAAAGAGCAGCTACAGCAAAATTTTTATTTTGAGTCTCTTCCTTTGTTTTCTCTACTGGTGTACCTTTGAAACCTCTCTGTTCAAGACAGTGTTGTAAACACACTTTTATAAGCACACTGATGTAGCAAAACCAACCAAAAAATTACTTACATACTTATTGGCATCCACTTGGAAGTGCTACGATTTTTCTTAATTTAAAATAATATATCATGGCACAAGGTTTTATAATCCATTTGATTTCATTCACTGAGTAAATTCATCCTAATTTTTCATTTTCACCCCCACTACCCCTAATTGTATCCCCTAAGATCACATCCAGTGCCTCTCTTCATATATAGACACCCCAAACATAAGTACATAAATATTAAACCATCAAGAAAAAAGAGAATATTCTCTGTTTAACTTACTATCACTTTCTGGATCAATAATAGGCTCCAATTAGTGCAAGGTAGTCTATAAAGGCTAAAAAGATCACATGTGGAACATAATAAGCAAGCGTAAAATAAAATTAGGGAGTACCAAAAGGTTGTGTATCATACTGGGAGAAGCTGCTTCTTCACCCATCACTTGGTAAAGTTTGTTTCTTGCATGATTGCCAGCTATCTGAAGAACAAGTGGGTGTGAACATCAGACATTTGGAAAAAAATTTCTAAAAGGAGAAGCAGCCTATGCTATTCTTGAGGAGCTGAAATTAAGAGAAGAATATTAAGGCCTAGAAGTTTTATAGTCTAAAAATCCCCCTGAGCAAAAGGATCGGAAATCATGGATTACCAGTCAAAAAATGGCAACTGAAGAGGTAGAAAACCTTTCTTTACATGTGTGTAAACGATAATCCACTGTGAGCAAGAGAAGGTCTGATGGATTCTAAAACCTTAGGGAGGCAGGTCACAGAGGAAATGCAAGCACAGCACCACAGAGCACTTCTGTGGCAAATCAAGAAGGCAGAAGAGACAAGCCCATGTGTAGAAGCACTCACCTCCCTAGTGCTCACAGCTCTCCTTAGATCCCCAAGACAACTCCTCCATGGGGTTTGCTTGGGATGATCTAATTCATTCACCACATCCTTCCTCTCTACGCACTGTGATGGAAAACCTGCCTCTGACATCACATCACTGATCAAGAACACAGGGGGCAACAGAAGAAAGGGCTTACCGCTAAAATTTTATCTCCTTCTTGTAATCGGCCATCAAGGTAAGCTGCCCCATCCTTTTTGATCCAGCTGACATAGATGCTGTTGTCATTGGCAATGTACTGCTGATCTGTCCCACCAACAATGTTGAAGCCCAACCCTAAGGCAAGCCAAAGAGAAAGCTGATGAGAAAAAGCTCAAAGCTTCAAATATTCTTTCGGTCTTGCTGGTTGGGGACTGCCCCTTCCCACATTGTCTTGCTGTCTCCACCATTCAAAAACTCACAGCACACAAATCTGCATTATCCTTTGCAACCACCTTTCCATTGTCTAGAAAAGTTATTCTCATGAAACTGGTCTTAAAAGCAGAGGAGAGACACTAAATGCCTGAGGACCCCAGACACTTCATTACACAAAACATCTGTGAGCTGTTTCAGGTGAGTGCTGCAGAATACTGAGGGGCATGCTATCATTTCTGAGATGCTGATTCAGCCCTCAGCAGGAGTACAATTCTTCAGCACAACATGAAAGAAAAGGAAAGTATTCTGCATGTCACATGAGTTATAGTAAATCACTACCTTTGAGCTACAAGAAATCACCTCTGACAAGTGTTTTATGAGCTGGGAAACAGGGTAAGGAAAGATGGGGAGCATTAGACCCTGTCTACAGATGAGGAAACAGGCAAGGAGAACCGTGCTACCAGCCTGAGGGCACCTCAAGCTCAGAAGGCTCCCCTTCCACATGTCAGGAGCTGGAAATGGTGTGCTCTGCCTCCAAGAATACAATTAGGCTACATGAAGCTACTTCAAATTGTACAAAATCACTTTGTTCTGTTTCATTAATTCAAACATGATAGAAAATAAAGTTTGCAGATTTAATGCAAAACAAAAAGGAATATATGTACATTTATTAGAACTGATGTCCACTTCACATTTTTGCCATTTTGTATTATTCTTTAAAGAAAGCCTCAGTTACAGATATCTAGCTGGATCCAGCTTCTGGATTAAAGTTAAGACTTCTTGTTTCATTGAAACCCAGAAGAACAAATTGAATTTGAAGTCTGGAAACCCAAAGATTATGAAAGCACATTCCCCACTGTATATGCAGCTAATTTTCTCTCTAAATAAAAATGCATGACAAGGGACAGGAAAGATTCCCTATGAGGCTTGCAATGAAAAAAAGAAAGAAAAGCCAAGGAAAAAGAAAAGGAAAAAAAAGTTAAATATGCAATCAAAGCAAATGGGAAAAAACCAACTCCTTTTTTTTCTTTCTGACATAAGCCAGTCATCCAAAAGCTATCGTCAAAAACAGCTGAGGGCAAGTTCTGCCCACGTTCAGCCAGACTGATTTATTTGTTTTCATTTTCTTTCTTATTTTCTCTTGAAGGTGGGACTGGAAACCTCGGGAAGGAGAGTTTCAAATGAAAGTAAAACCACCTTATGCCTGCTGGGAAGCAGCATTTTAAATTAGTCACAGGAGATCAAAGCATTTACAAAATGAGTCATGGTATTTTAAGCGTGCATCTACAGCTGGGAAGTAAAGAAATATTAGCAGCAATTTTGCCACACCTTTTTTTTCCTTCTGCTCCTGGCAGCTTCAGACAAGTGATGAAAAAAATGAAAGTGAGAAAGTGAAAATTGAAAAAATACTGACATTTCAACTAGAATAATATCTATTCCAAGAAGGGCAGATTGTACACTGCAATACATCTTTCAATAGAAAATGAAAAGAAAAAGAAAATTAAAATCCACACTCCTAAAAATTATTTGCCATAAAGCCAATAACTTAGGAAAGAGGGAAATCAATACTACAGAAAGTGTAAGGTTTAATCAACACTTATTAAAAAGCCAGAAAGAAAGAATCAGCATCTCAGAACACATTCATTCTCTCATATATAAAACCCCTAAAATAGGTATATATATGGAAAAAAGGTATACATTTTCCAACTTTTTACCCACAACTGGAAAAATAATCAAGAGTCACAGCTCTCATCAGCAGAGGCAGATCTTCGTCACAAAGAGGCAGCAGTTTGTGCTAGACCAAGTTAAGTATTCACAGGGCTTTTTCACTGTGTCTTTCCTTTCCAGCGCTCAGACTTCCACTCTGCCTAAAAATATCTTCCCTATCAATCCTCAAGCTCTTTGCTATTCTCTCCCTTCCAGTTCATGCAGCCACAGAAAGAGACACAGCACAGCTGGAAGAAAGGAGCAAGGGGAGAGGGCACATAGCACTAAATCTCTTGTCTACAAGGGACCAGAAGCAGAACAGCAGAGCTTTAAAAGCAGGTTCTAGGCTCAACTTCTGACCCTCCCTGAGGCTGTATACTTCCCTATGCCTCACTTACCCTCTCTAAACTGAAAGGGTCCCTGAAAAATGCCTTAAAAAAATCAGGACTGGCAGGATTAGAAAATGAGAAACTGAACACAAGAAAATTGAAAAAGAGACAAATATACACTTGTCCTGCCACTGGAAATACATTCACAATCAATGCAAACTTTCGCAAAGATGTTTAGCATCAGACCTATTTAAAAAGTTGTAGTCAAAACTGCAATTCAAGAGATTACAGTATCCAACTGTACTTCACAAATAACAGTGTTTTGTTCCTCCCATAGAAATGAATAATAATTCACATGGCGAGGCCATAAGGGGCTGTAGGACCTTCAAATCAAGTAACGTAGTCAGAAACCAAAATCTAAAGATGTACAGCCCATCAAAATGGCTGGACAAATGCTGCTCATTTGAAATCACTGTGGTCACATTGAAGACCATTCTCAACTCTGCCCTTTAACATTCCCTTACACCTTCCTTAAAATTTTAGCTCCCCAGATGTGTGGAAACAGCCTTCCCATCAGAACCAGCTTCATTTGGCACAATTTTCCCTGACAAGCTCAGCTTCATTAGCTTAAGCTCATGGCTATGCAGGTAGGGCTACACAGCTTTCAGGCCAGAGGCCAATCTGGCGCGCAGGGGAGGCAAAGGGCTGCTCTCTGGGCTCACACCCTCTGGGTTCTGACCACCGGCAAGAGGGCCGGGACCAACACCAGCCCTGCACGGGACCTACCAACACTCCACCCTGGAGAAACACACACGCCAGCAACGTGGGTGCTGGGGTCTCTGGGGAGCCCCTGGAGCCAGGGCTGCCCAGCAGCTGCACCCAGTAGCTGTGCAGAACAGAAGGGCTGCCACGTTCTCGTTCCTGCTCGTTTTAATTAAAGAGAAAGCCTCACACACCAAAGTACAACTCTAGCTCCAAAAGCCCTTCTAGAGCCTGCCATTCCCTATAGCCAGGCTTTTGCTCCAGAGTTGTGTATTTCATGCCAACTTGCCCCACTTCTGAATATGTGATTTGAATGGCACCGTAAAGCCTGTAAAAATCTAAGGTTTCCATGAGCGCGCCTGCTGTTGAGACATGAAAAGGAAAGCCAAAAAATGCCCCAGGAACTGCCCTATTTGCTCTTCCTTCCAGCCTATGCTCCTCTCTCTCACCCCAAAGCCTCTCAAGGTACGCTGCACAATGCACGCCAGGCTGACAGTACAGGGGACGGCCACTTGGGCACATGATTTTCAAATGGCCCCTGGCTCAGGGTATCCAACGCGGCTGGGCGCTCAGCGGCTGCCCCCTCACTTGGAAGCCACAGCTCCACCGGAGACGACAACTTCGTGGGAAAACCAGAGGAAAAACCGGAGGCGAAACCAGAGGCGAGTTGTCCGCAGGGACATCAGCGTCTACCGAAGCTCCCGCGGAGGATGGACCCTGACCCAGCCAGCTCTCCCTCACGCAGGGCACGAGCTTTTCCCGCAGCAGCGTATCCGCCACGGCTATTTCCAGGGGGAGGCCCCTAGGCCCGGCACCTCTGGGCGCTGCACGTCTATCCTCGCCGCCGGGACCCTCCCTCCGCCGCCCCGGTGCCCGCCACGGCCACCCCGCCGGCCGCCGCCACCCCGAGCTTCCGCTCCGGCCTCTCCGGGGGCTGCGCAGGCCTCGGCGCGGCTGCCCCGGCCCGGGAGGCGTCGCGGACCCGGCGCGGAGAGGCCGCCCCAGCCGTACCTGAGGGTCTGCGGGTGAGGCTGATGATCTCCTCGGCGTAGCCGCCGCCCGCCACACTGCCGTTCATGCTGCGGCCTGAAGGAGAACTCGGCTCCCGGGACAGCCGCTCTCGCCTCCTCGGCCGCCGCCGGGCCGCGCCGCGGAGCGCTGGGAGTTGTAGTCCCCGCGGGACGGGGCTGCTCCCACCGGCGCCCGCGGCCGCCACCGGCACTCACCGCAGAGGCGGAAGAGCAGCGGGCCCAGGGGAACCCAGCACAGCGTCCGCCGGCCCCTCCCGCACCTTCCCTGGGCCCTGCGCGGAATCTGTGCCTGGCCCTGCCTCGCTCCCCAGGCTGCAGCTGGTTTCCTTAGGAATGTTAAGGAGTAGGCCATAGTTGTCTGCGGTAGGCGTAGGAGAGAAGGGAGATATATTACCTGTTCTCAGTCCTTTTAACTGTCCTCGCAGCGAAGTGAGAAACAGAGCAGACCGTGCTGGGCAGGAGCAAAAGCCCAATACAGGCAAGTAGCACAGAGCGCATCCATGCCAATGCCGAGTTACCCTGCAGTGCAATAAGGTGATCTAGATTCAGAAACACGAATGGTGCATAGAGCCACCGTGCCACTGCTGGGGCAAGAAATACTTAACTAGGTCCTATAGAAGGTGTTTGGTCTGAGGATTTGAGAAATTTCCTCAGATCTCTACAGAACAGATAATTACCTAGCAATAAAGGGCAAAATAGTTTGACTTGCTGTGTAACAGAGGAGCCACTTGAACCTGGGACTCTGTACCTCAGGGTTTATTGAACCAATAGATTATCGGGAAATAGCAAGGAAAAATCTATCCTTACCTATTTCAGCACACTCTATGTAAGTGTGTCAATACAGACAAGGACAACAGGGAACAATGAAGAGGCCTGATTCAGTGGTACCACCTGACTGCTTGGCACTATGAGGGCAGCCACATCTATATGCTGCAGGAACTTCTCTGATGAAAATGTGGACCAGCTTATCTGGTTACACTTCAATGTGACACTGCCATTTTGTTTGTTTGGTATTACAGTAAAGACAACAGATGTTTTTGACTGCATTTGTTCCAAGATTTTCTGCACTTTTGGATTCCTGAATTTAATAGGGAGAGATAACCTGGGCACTGGATCTCTGCTACATTAATGCTTAGTCCTAAACTGTTAGAACACCTGCTTCAGAGGTGGGAGACAGGCACTGAAGGTCCAATTACACTTGCAATGATGAGCAAAACCATGACTTGTGTGATAGACTTTGTTGTTGTTGCTAAGTAGTGTTCACCCTAAGTTGAGGACTTTTCAGCGTCTCATACTCTGCCAGTGAGGAGGTGCACAAAAGGTGGGAGGGAGCATGGCCAGGAGAGGTGACCTAAACTGGAAAAAGGCATATTCCATACCACAGAATGTCATGTTCAGTATATAAAAGCTGGGGAAGTTTTCTGTAAGGGTGGCAAACATGTTCTAGGACAGGCTGTGTATCAGGCAGAATATGATGAGCAATTGTACTGTGCATTACTTGTTTCTCCTGGGTTCTGTTACTCTCAAGTCTTTATTATTATTATTATAATTATTATTTAGTTGTTTCAATTAATAAACTGTTTTTATCTCAACCCACAAGGTTTACCTTTTCTTTCTGAATCTCCTTCCCACTGGGAGGGGTGGAAGGAGAGTGAGCAAGCAGCTATGAGATATTTGGCAAACTCCTTCAAAATACACAGTATTCCTTAGCAGCAATTTAATGTATTTTAGAGATCACAGTCTTGGCTTAGAACAAAATCAATTTTACCTTGATCTGAGATAACTGCAACAAAAAGTTTTCTTCAGCCAGGTACAGATTTCAAACAAGAAACATGGGTATATTGTAACTTAGTCCGAGGCAGCTCCAGGCTTCACCTATCAGGACTGGCCTGCCACATATTAACAGCTACCTAAGACTTAATACCCTTACTGCACTGGCACAGACCGTTCCACAGAATCAGAGAATAGTTTGGTTTGGAAGGGACCTTTTAGATTATCTACTTCCAACCCCTGTGTGATGGGGTTCCACTAGTCCAGGTTGTGTCTTCTTATTTCCTCCAGCACCATTTCACATACCACAGTGACCCATGTCTCTTGGGAGACGGTGCAGCAACATTTGTAAATTGCCTCTTCACGTACAAGTGACTTACATATTAACCAAGTTCTCTCATCCATTTAAAGCATTTTAAAACTCAGTTAGAACCAGGAGAGGAAAAAAAGAGAAACCAGAAAGATTAGGACTGAACTTGGACTTGCGCCTTCATAGCACCTTCACAGTAGTGGAACATTTCTAACAAACCACCAGAAACATCAAGTTTTTCATTGCTGTGTTGAAATCAGAAACAACAATATTTTCAAGGAGAAAACCTCAGAAAAGGAGCTCACACATTTTATAAAACATAGACTAGATTTGTTGAGATACGTTTGTCTTGCTCATATGGCCCAAGAAGAGATGGGAGAAAAGTATACAGAAATACTCCTATCCAAAGCTCACTGAAAGCCTCCTCCCAATTAAGTCCTTGTTTTTCAGATAAATCTTTAAGCATAGAGAAAAACAGAAACTACAGCATTTTATTACTATATCCTTCCCAAAACTGCACTTGCAAGTAGGCTTTCTAGCCTAATCTGTGCTTTCATATATACCTCTGTCTCTTCAGTATGCAGGTCTGTAAAAAAGAACTCCCTGACTGCTGTTTCTCTGTCTCAGCATAGATCTATACTTGGCAATTTATAGTATACTATTGATCAACAATGGCAGGCCATCAAGGTGGCAACCTGAAACTTCTGCCACTCTTTGTATTTAAAATGCAAAAAAAAGTCTTAGTAGGTGCTAGTTGTGCATAGATAGTTGGAAGGTGCTGGGTGTAGTGCTTTTGTCATTTTATCTCCATCTTTCAATTAATCCACATCTCTCTTGTCTGTCTTCTATCTCTTGTTTGCAACACCCGAATTATAATTGTTATTTCTCAGAGGACACCTCTCCCGCTCCCCCCACCCCCCCAAAGAAGGTCTGTAGTTATCAGGAATAAATCCGTGGGTGTTAGTCAAGGGGCAGGTATCTTGGCTTTTGACAAAAATGGAGGATTATGTTTTCATCATCTAATCAAAACCATCCATGTTCTATCATGACAATAAGCACAGCCTAAACAATGTGTTACCTTATTTCTGCAGACAGCATAGATAACTATTTAAGGACCCATTTGCTCTAGACAAAAAGCTGTGAAAAAGTGTGAATCACAAGCTTTGTATTTCACATCCGATCTTAATGCAATCGGCCCTTTTTGGATACAAGACACAAAAAAAGTACACATAAAAACTTACAGGAAAATATATATTCTAAAAAGATAAATTATATGTTTGGGAGGCAGCAAGAGCTGACCATCATAATTTGCAGTTACCAACATCTTTCTTCCCAAATGTTCCCCAGTGTTGGGGTACTTACCCTGCCTTAACAGCATGTTTGCTAAAAGCACGCTCTTTGCTTTCTAAATACAAGTAATTCTTTTGTTAGTAGACAAGTGCAATATAGCCCTTTATCCTGAAGCACCTTTAAAAAAAGTTTTCACTGTGATCTGGACTACAAACTCCTCTTTATGCTGATCTGATAGAACAGTTTAGTTACTGTTGTAATAGAAATAATAATGGTATTATCAAATGGTATTTCCATGTCTCTAATGTTTTTCAGAAGGTAGACATATTTTATGTTTTGTAAAAAAGCTAAAATTACAGTGCTTCTGTGTGGCACTCTATAGACCTGCAAGGACACATTCAGTTATAGCTGAAGAAAAAAGCCAAGAGAAACCCCCTGAGATAATTGGATAAAGCATCTAACAACTACTGCAGGAATTCTAGGTAGGGGAGACTTGCAGAATAGTTCCAAATACTTTAGAAATTCAGTTAATTTGGAGAACCCCACAGAGACAGCTCCTCTTAGCGACAATAAAATACACAGCACTTCTCAGAAGCAGCCAGCAGTCAAGACACGGGAAAATTTCCAGGAAATAAAAACAATTTGTTCTTGTAAAATGCCAGATTTGGTGTCACTACACTGCTGACATATGTATTATGGTTCAGAAACGCAGTGCTTACTGGTTGTGATCTTGATAGTCCTTCTCTACTCTTTCACAAAAAGAAGAGCCTGTTCCCGATGGTCTACCTCCCTCCTGAAGGGCTGCTCCCTGTACACAGCTGGAAGCACCACACCTGTATCTCACTGCAATACCTGCTCCTTGCCCGTTTGTGTGTCATAGATATGAATTAATTCACAGACAAACAGGATGGTTTGCCTGGAAAGAACCTAGTGGAGACTGCAAGTGCAATTTTTTTCTCTTTGATTGTCAATGAATGACAGAAGATGCTCACAAACATCTCTCTCAATGAATTGAAGAAAACATTAGGTGAAGGAGGAAATTGAAGCAATTAATTTATCTAGACCTGTTTTAAGAAGTTTGCAATTTTAAACTGTAGATATGAAGCATGAACACAATACCTGCAGTTTACTTAATTGCATCAGTTTAAGAGCTCAGGGTACAAAGAACAGCATGCCTTACTGCCTGCATTTAATAACTTAAAAGAAAATATACAGAGGTAACATTTACTCTGCATTTAATGATATCACATGAGATTAGAGCGGTTCAGAACCTGTTGAATTATTTTGATGAGTTATCAGATGGCTCTGCTAAAGAGCATTAAGAGCATCCAAAGCTACTGCTTTTTATTTTTTGGTGGGTTTTGACGCACGGTTTCCTCTACGAACTCGTCGTTTTTTCCGTCTTTGAAATAACCGCGGTATTCTACAGGATTGGGCCTTTATGTTCGTAAACCATCCCTTTATTGCTTGTCTATAACGGATGGAAAGGGCTACTCCAACAATACACATTAAAAAAAAACCAAATTGTGCTAGTCTTACTATTGCTCTCTGAGACATCTTCCTGGGTGGAGGGGGTCCACTGTCAATGCTACCTCCAAATCCACTCAATTCACAAAATGGAGGAGCCCAGCCATACTCACAGTGACAGTTCTTACGATTGTTACACACTCCTCTGTCATGACACTTTGTCATGTTGCAGTCGTAGTTCAGCACTGATACACTCATACAGGTCCTGTTGATACAAAGCATATCACTACCACATGGTGTGCCATCTTCCACAGCTCCCACATCTGCTCTCGGGATCCCTACGTGATAGTCCAGACCCCAACACTTTTTATCTTGAACAGGAGTTTGGACTAGCGTTACATGGTTCTGCAAGAAAGGTATTTTGACTATGTTTTCACACTGAATCCTACCACATAAGACATTCTTAGTACTGCATTTTGTAAAATGGACATTGTCACGAATACCACAATTCCCAAACCGGTCACCTTGAGTATTCACTGCTTTGAAGCAATCTAAAGGGGCAACCTTGGCCTGTTTGCCAAAGAGATCCTGGCACTGTTTACTGTGGGAAGAACATTTTCCTTGATAGCAATAGATCCCATCGTCGCAAGGGGCTCCATCTTGTACATATACATCCATTGGGCACTGCGGGGAAATCCCATTGCAATACTCTGGCAGGTCACAGCTGCCAGTACTTGCTCTGCAGAGTGTTCCTGCTGGAAGGACATTACAGTTCTTGCAGCATTTTCCAGATGCACAGACTGAACCTGCAGTAAATGTACAGTTTGCACGGCAACAAGGATCCCTTCTGCAGCTTGCTGCTGAACCACAGTCACATTGCTCTCCTCTTTCTACTATCTTATTCCCACAGTATTCACGTTTGTCGGTGTAGAAACTGCCAGGTGCTGGTGGTTGACGAAGGCACGAAGCACCATTTACAAGCAACTCAAAGAACTCCTTGTAACTGCACTCACTGAACGCATCGGTTTCAGAATTGTTTTCATACATAATGCATGTCTTGCGTCTGCATTTACATTCCGGTGTATCATGGGTCATCCCAAGATTATGGCCCAGCTCATGGACAAATGTGACAAAAACTCCAGACAACTTTCTCTCCGTGAGGGAAATAACAGCCGATGACCAGTGGCTATCACACACTGTCCCTATAAATGCCAGTCCCAGGTGGCTTCCAAACCACTGCAATGCAAATAAGTGAGCAACATCGTGGTACATACGAGGGTAGAGGTTTTTCTTTCTCCAGTTGTTAAAGTCACTAAGTACGTGGGGAATAGAGTGACTAATATTTATAAAGTTATTTTCAGTCCAGATCTCTAGTCCTATAAGAAACAGCCGGACAGAAAGCTGCTTGTACATAGTGTCCCCAACATTGATGATTTGCATGACGTCCTTCAAGACTTCGGCTTTGCTCCTGCCTGACTTCACAAACCGCACGTGGTCCACGACCACTACTATCTTCACATACCTGATGTGTGTCCACCAGTCCTTCAGCCCTTCGTTCTCCTCCTCTGCCTTGGCAGCCTTGAACCACGGCAGCACAGCCTTTTGTTGCTGCAGCACCTCCGGCGTCAGTCCGCAGCCGGGTCCCTCGGGGCTCTTGGGCTCCTCCATGCGGTAGAGAATGTGCCGAAAGGCCGGATCATTGGGGACGGGCTCGATCTGGTAGGTATCATCCTCCACCCAGAGCACGCCTTGCAGGCCCCTGCTGCAGGTGCTGAGGGCCACCAGGGAGCCGGGGCTGCCCAGCACGTCGCCCTGGTAGAAGCAGTTGTCACGCACGAAGGGGTGCTCCTCCCGGCGGGCCCCGTCCCGGCCGTAGGTGACCAGAGTGAAAGGGCGGGACACCAGGCCCCTCCTGGGCTGCAGGCGCAGCACCCGCGGCCGCCCCGCCACGTTGAGCCAGTAGGAAAGGGCCGGGGCGTCGTGGCCGGCCCGGGGGCTGAGCTGCCGCGGCACCGTCACCCANCGGGCCGGGCCGGGGCCGGCGGGGCAGCGGCGCCCGCTCCCCGGGAAACGGCACCTGCGGCCGCGGCGCATCGCCGAGCACTGCCCGGGCGCCGCCAGACAGCCCACCCTGCTCTTTGAGCCGGGACACAGGCTATCGTGAGACGGAACAGGTAAATTAGCCTCCCACAAACACGCTCCCAGCTTTTAATAATATTCGTTTCAAATTAACGGGTACTTCTCCTTCTGAGCAGACATAATGAGGACAGCCACCAGTTCGGCTTCACAATCCTTGTCACAGATGTTTGTGTTGAGCAAAGGGATCATTTGGGTAGACGACAAGTGGGAAAATACGTTTTAAAATCTCCAAAGGTTGGCTTTTTCTTTTTTGCTGTTTTTATTACAGGATAATTTGTGAGAGGACATCAGAAACAGGCTATTTCAGCCCAAGAGAATATCTGGAAAGGCTTAAGAGTCTGAAATGAATAAGTACAGAAATAGTCCCTGTGGTGACTTTAGCATGTCCCTTACTATAGCTACTACAGCATGCACACTCCCCAAGAAAAAAGGTAGAACGAGGGGGGAATTCACTTCCACTACATTCTATAATAGAGATGCAAACTAACAATACCAAGTATAAAAGCCTCAAGCCTATCTACACCACAGCTGCTACATACCTACAACAATGCACCTTAATTACAGACAGCACTTATACAGCAGCCATTTTCCCACATCATGTCCTTTCTAAAGACTTGTGATTTCATAGCATTGGAAAGAGAACACTTACAGGTACATCTACCACTTGGCTACCACCCCCGTTTTGGTACAGCTCCAGCAAGGCAGAACTGTAAGACAGGGATGTGGACTGTGGTAAGGCAGGATGTCCTGCACATCGCAGCTATACACACTGGGGTTTTGGCACATAGTGCTGGGATTCAACATAGCCAGAGCTGTTACCTTTTGGGAACTCTTCACAGCTTTCTTTTCAGCACCACAAGCACGTTTGGGATGAAGTCCAACCTGCTATGGCCCTTATCTTTCTCAGCAGTAGGAGGTGCACCCTTCTACCGTCCCATATGGATCTCAGGAATCCTGCCTTTTCTCACCAACTTCTGTGTGCTGACCATCACCCTGGCACAGGCAGCAACACTTAATGTTTCAAACTACCAGAGATAGACCCTGCCCCTCAGGAGGCTGGGCAAGAAAGAAGCAGCTGGCAGAATGCTCAGAGGCTCCTTCTGCTGTCTCATACCCCAGGGTCCTGCGTGGGCTGGTACCTTACACCGGGCACGTGGCAGCCTAACAGCTTTAGGTTACCAACTATTGTCCAAAGGTGCTTCAGATTCTGTGGTTGGTACCTTGCTCATTCCTTACAAGCATGCCAGCATTAGCATACACCTTGGAATACACTGCCTCAGATTAAAGGAATGAACACAGGATGCCTGCTTCTATTAGGATCCATTTAGGAAGATCTTTCTAGATAGCCATCCAAACTCCTGACCTATTTTAGCCTTATATTTATTTTCTTATTAGTTTTAAAATTACAGAAACTATTTCTTGTGAAGTCTTTTATGTGCAGCTAGTTGTTGAATGCTTGTCCACTACTTTCAGTTTTACATTTCATTACTGTGAATTATGTCAGATTAAGTCTCTTGAAATAAATATAACCCAGACCACAGTAATGGGAAAATCCTGTTAACATAAAAATCCTGTTTTATGTCATAAATCTCTCTCTCAAAAAACATTAACTTCTGTAATAAACTATCAGCTTAACCATTAAGTAAAACCAGTGTCCAAGAATATCCGGAAACTGAGACCATTCTGACATCTAACTACATGGATTTATCAAATCTTTTATCATTATCCCAAGCACACTAGAGGCACAGCAATTTGTAGCAGGTAACCTACCTTTCCCCCCTCAAAATAGAACACAATATATTCCCATGTCCAAGGGAAGAAGAAAAAAAAAAGCTGCCAGAACATACGGTGTATTTGCTGCTACCGAAGTATACATTGAACAAAGGCATTCCAGCAGCCAGGAGTTTTATTTGCCAAGAATTCCAATTCCTTTCTATATATAAAAGTCTTTTTACATAAGAAATCTAGACACAAAGGATGCAAGTTTGTAAAGATTTCAGGAGGCTACTGAACATGTCCATGTAAAAACCATTCTCAGAAGCCAGCATTCAAAATAAGATGAAGACTGAAAACACCTCCTTCGAGGCAGCTCACATCCTGACATTAACATTTGCATTTGAGGTTTCTACAGAAAAAGCTGTGACAGGCATCTCAGTCCCTGAATTGTCAGTCTCAGTGGAAGAGCTTAAATATAAAGAAAAGGGAGCAAGAATCTTCTGTTTTCCAGGTACTGACTAATCCAGATGTGTAATAGCTTCTCCCTTCACTGGAGTCTCATTCGTTTCTCAGGTGGTCCTTTAGCACCCGCACTCTGAGCATTCTTCACAGCCTCTTTTTCCTCTGGCTTGACAGCTTCAGGGGCTGGTTCTGGCTCCTTCTTGATTTGATCCACTAAAGATGTAACAGCAAAAGAAAGTTAAACCTCAGATTTTCATTCCTAAAACACTCTTCAGAATATTTAGAAAAGATTGTTAATGTCACAAGGGCAACATTAATTTCAAAGTTGTAAGAATAATAAGCAGAGAATAAATTCATACTCATATCGATTAAAAGGTGGAAGAGATTGAAGTGATACAGTTCATGCCTTTCCTGTTTGGAGGTTGCCTATAATCAAACTCTTCACTCTCATCCATTACTTTGCACAATTAGGTTATGCCAGAATTCCAAACCACCTCACAGTAGCAGCAGCAAAAGGTTACATGGCAATGGAAAGATACTACATACAGAGTCTATTTTTTAAGTCTTGTGAGAATATTACAGTTTTACCTGGGACAGGCTTTTCTCCAGGCTTTTGCTGTGGGGGAAGAAAAAAAACCAATGTATCAGTGGAACCAAAGTTGTAGTTCTCAACCCTTCCTGACGTTAATTTAGGAAGAAAACACAAGCAATGCTCTCTTGTAAGAGGTGAAGGTAAAATGGGTCACTAAATACACTTTAAGTTAACATTTTATAACATCCAGTTTTTCCTCTGACAACTGAAAACCACTGAAGACAAAAATATGCAGTTAGCCAGTCTTTCCCAGGACTGGCTGAGAAGCACTTTTGTGAGATGCTGTAAACATAATTTCCTTTGCTCCCAAGCAGAAGACCTGGTGGAACAAATGGCTACCAAAGACAATCAGAGGTAACCACAACAAACTTCACAGAATGCCAAGAATTTCCATGCTAACTAACGAGTCTCCAGAACAATGGAGTAACTAAAACAAAATACTGTGATGGCTTGATTGGGTTCGCAAAGCAGGAAACTGGAAGCAGCAGCAACATCTGATAGCTGAGATCAGACCCTATGTGATCAGATAAGAAAGGTGTATAATAAAATTCACTCTCATAGTTTTGCCAGAGTCTTAATGACTCCAGTGATTACAAAGGGAGATCCTACACTCTAATATGAGCCTTCCATGTCAAGTTTATTGTCTAATTCCTGTTACTGTTGCAGAAGTACACAAAATTCCCACTCAGTTTCAGCCATTTAAATACTTAGGACTGTCTTTTAAGTTCTAAGTTACAGTAAAACTGCAGCTTTTGAGTGCCATACCTGAACAAATCTGGGTGGAAACTTTTGTCTTAGGTCTAAAAGCAAGGCATCTACTCGTTGTCTTTGGAAAATTGAGCTGGGTTCTTCTTTCTTCTTGGCTTTTGGTTTAGTTTTCTCTGCAAGTCACAGAAATATTAGAGAAGGATGTATTAAAATTCATTTTCTCCTCGCAGCTCTCTCTTGTATGAGAAGTTGGTATTTGTCTCTCCTCTGAACCTCACCTGCATTTTCTTACTGACATACATTTGGGGTTTTTTTTGTGGAAGGCACATTAAGGATGATTCTTACCTCCTGACAAACTGGTTTGGCTTCTGAAAATGTGTTTTGGTCCCCAGTGGGTTGGAGAATTCCCCACTTTGTTGACACATAGTTCATTATTTTCATCTCCCACCCACGTCTCAATGTTCATTCCCACCAGCACAGAAGGGCAAGATTCCTTTCACCTGGTAGAGAGCCCTAACTTACCCTTCAGACACTTCATCTCACCTCTCCACCATCACTGTGCATTGCCTCAAGCTTTTCTCTACCCTCCTTTCCTCTCCCAAAGTATGCAGGAGAAACTAGCAATCATACCACGTTCTTCTTGATCTTTGAAATGCCACCAGTAGCCCTTGGATGGGTGATAGCGACAGTAGGACATCGCTTCTTCAAAAGCAGACTGAATTCCATGCACTGCAGTGAGCTTTCAGAACGAGAATGGAAGGCAGGGTTCAGAACTCGGGGAGAAAACACAGCATATATTTTGAAAGAAAGTATTTCAATATTAGTATTCTATTTTCATTTTTGTTCTGGGAAGGGAACTTGGAACATCCAGTTTTGGACTGAGAATGTAATTTCTTTAACAAGTTCTCACAAGACTCTTCTGAAGTGCTTTTCTAAACTGACAGAGAAAAACTTGCAAAAGCAATAGTTTACAAGAACAAAAGCAGTCAAAACAAACTTGAGCATCCAATTTAAGAAGAAATACCACATCAACTTAAAAACATAAGCCTCATTTAAAAATAAATATTACATTAGCTTAACATTAAAGTTCTAGAGCAAGCTTCACTGATTATGTATTTAATTACTATTTCATATGTATTTGTCAAATAATTTTTTAAAATTTTGATTTTTCAAATTTCATGCTGTTCTGCCAACTGTGTAGCTTCAGTTATTCTGATCCTTTACCCTCACACAATGTATCCTAGTTTTGGGGAAAAACTGCACTCTCACAAGACCTTCCATTTTCTTGTGGGATACACACAATATTAACCACTGTGTTTTGTTTTAAGTTACTGCACCCTTACTACACCAGATCTTTCCTCAAAATAGTGAAGGAGAGATTTAAACAGGCTGGGGGACAACCAAAAGTAAAAACGTATATAAACTAGTATACATCAAATGCACAGAACACTTACAACTCTGGAGTTAATGACAGACCCTAAGTCAGGTGCTTGATAAATCACTCCAGCAATAATATAGTAGTCAGCCAATGGCATAACTGTGGGAAAGAAAAGGAGAAAAACAAGGCATCAATTTAAATCTCTGGCTGAAGACTATGTATTTGGTGCTGAATTTCAGTTGTAGCAGTAGAAATTGCAATATTTCTCTCATCACAAAATTTCTCATTAATCTTTTCCTTCAAGGTGCTTTATTTGCAGCTTAGGCACAGACTGATAAGGAGAGAAAAACCAATGTCTGCTTTACAGATAGAAGAGCATCAGCTTTAAAGTCATATCCTACTGCAAGCAAATGATTTGCCTCACAGAACTGGGGTTTTCAGAGAGTAAACTAGAGCTACTACTAGTCAAGTGAACTGCTCTGAAAGTAATTCCACTAGCCCTGGCTACCAGTAGAAACCCACAATAATATGAGATCTCATTCTTCTGGACTCAGCTTTCTCTAACTTCCACATTCTCCTCAGCTAGATTTCCCAGACCCAGTGAATTAAGCACACACAGAGCATGTGTTAAATTAATAACGTTCTGCCAAAAGAAGACCATCTTCCAAAGGCATTTGCTAAATCAGATTTGGAAGCTCTACTGACCAATCAAAAATTCTTGTTCATTAGAGCTGCAGTGCAGAGGAACATTACAGCTGCCTCTGTAACTCTGCCCAACACTGTTCAATTGAGAAACCATAGCAATGCTCTCAGTTTCACATTCCTAAGGACATTACCTGTGCACACATGTGTTCCAGTTCCTCCATCTCTACTAACAATTCATCCAGTCCTTGCATTTTATGAAGCTTGGACACCTGCCTAAACTAGCAGTCCCAGACAGCTGGGTGGATATCACAGCCAGTACCCACTTCTCAAAAGAAAAAGTATGCTTAGCACTTCTTTAGAAATGGAGCAAGATACAGAACAGCAATTTTACTGTCTCACAGCTCTGTACCAGGGCCTACTCTACTAGACAGACAGTTCTCCTTAATCATTGATCTAAATATTTTTCTAATATCAATTCAAACAAAAAAGTTCTCTTTAGAATTTCAAATATAAATACATCTGTTCAAAAAACCCACAGAAGTCCTAAGACAGGCCTGCATCAGTTGTATTTGAGTATTCCACACTAGCTATGAACTCATTAAATTTCTGTTTTACATCCCCGTTCCCATGTCTCAAATACACTCATCTTTGTACCCTGATGAAATAAAACGCATGATAACATCTGAGCTACGGAACTATGCAACTCAATCAAGGTACCTAGCACAATCTTCACAGTCACAGTGGGAAAAATGTTACCAAACAAGTCTCAGTTAAGTTCCACCAAACATATATCTGCCTTACAGCATAAGTCTGAACACATATACTGTGGTAGCTCCAACTCCAGTCTCAATCTGAAAAGCGTCAAAACCAGAAATTAAGGGCTGTGTGACAATTCCGTACTCACTTTTAGATGCTATGTTCAAAATCTCAAAGAAATAATTCAAACAACTAAAGAATCAACCAAACGTTTTCTCAATTTGGAACTGCTATGTAAATCGACCATTATCTGATATAAGCAAATAAGAAACATAACAAGACAAGGCAAAGTCCTGTATAAGACCAAAATGTATATACAGAACATAAATGCCAAAAAAAAGAAGAAATAACTAGCACTAACCTTGCCTTTCTTTCCTACAAAGCTTATTCTGAAATAAACTAAATTATTTTATATGAACATGCAGTAAACAGCTAAGACGGTCCAATAACTATTGAAATGTGGTTACATATTTGATTAATCACACAAACACAAACAAATTCAAGGTTAAAAAGGAATAATGAACCCAGTTGCATCCAGATGGGGAAAAAAAACCTAAGGCATTTGATTTAAAAACTGGAAAGTGACACTGTATGAAGGAGTGGTGCTGTTATCACAAGGCTCCATCACAACAAGAAATGGACCCTAACAGCCTCACAGATAAATACGACATGGAATGAATGCTATTAGCAATTTCCTGTAGAAAAATGTAGCACAGGGCAGCACTTTCTCGTTTGCTGTTCCCATTTCCCCACAAGATGGCACTCCCTGCTGTCAGCACACTGCAGGGAACTGCTGGAGAAAGCATCTCTCCACCACAAGGCCTCATACCCTCCCAGTTAGACTGGAGATGAAGACAGAAAAGGGGAAGCAGAAGTGCTCAGACACAAAATAGGAACTGATAAAAACAACTGACTGATTCGGCTTCTGAACAGGGCCAAGAAGTCAATGACTGTACCTTGTGTTGGAGATTGCCTTTGCTGCTTTCGGATGATGAAGAGAATGGGCTCTTGAGCATGAAGAAGGATGTACTCCACTCCAACCATCTGGCTGAAAAAGAAGCAACCAGAGTAAGTATCTTTCTCGAAGTAAAATCTGTAGGATGTGAAGAGTGACCAAAGGACCTAGCAATAAAGCAATGAAGTTCTGATGCTTTGAAAGCTCTTCTTTATAATGTGCAGTAAATAAAGGCAAAGGATTTCCTGAGCTAGCAATCAAACCCTATGTGCACAGACAAAGGGAGTTACAACAACCTAACACAACACAAGTAGAACACATTAGCAACAGATAAATAGCAAGAGAGACAACAATCTATCAGCATGGAGATATCATTTAAATGCAGCAACAAAGAACTGGTGTATGATGTGACCATCTGTGTGTCTGATGTAAAAGCCTCTCTGCAACCACATCTGAGCACAAATTACTTCACCAATGGACCTGTAGCTCTCCTTGAAAACTCCCTGTCATATTGTGGAGTCTTTAAATAGTTCTCGAACAACTCACTTGTGCTCAGCATAGCAGATGGGGAACTGCAAAGAAAGTTAACTTGCACACACAATCTCAGTACACAACCATATGTGATCAGTTTATTTACAACACTCACTACTCTTATTATCCATACTAAAAAGCCAGCTCTTCAGAGGAATTATGTACTAATTATGGCACACAGCCAGCAGTATATGGAAACACAAACTATTTATGAATTCCAAGTATCCCCTAACATAAACCCTATTCACCGCAGAAAAAAACATTTAACTACATTACATTATTCAGGTTCTGTTGAGCAGGGAGGATGAGAGAAGGCAGCTTTTCTATTTCAGAGAAATATCTAAAGGGTGATTTACTGGAATCTCAAAAGATACACAGAATCCTTCATGCTTAACACCTCCTTGAGATGGCATAAGAAATAGAAAACATCCAAATATAGAAAAAGCTGGGCTCCCTGGAAAGTGGTGGGACTAAAAAGCACAGGACAGAACGAGCTTTCCAACATGCTTCCATCCAATCACCAAAGCCTCTGAACGGAATGCACAGGAACCAGTTGCAAATTACAACTTACTTCAAATGGTCCAGAGTCATCCGCTGCATTTTGACGACTTCATTGTTACATGTTCGATCATAGAAAGGGTTACTTCGCTCTGAGAAATAGTCCAACACACTCCCATTGTTTAATATTGGAATCCAGGAGCTGTCAACCCAGGAAATTCCCAACAGATTATCTGGGAAAATAAATCTACATTGAGTACCAAAGCAGTCAAAAACACTACAAATACATCCAAGAGTAAACCGCCACCAGTTAACAATTATAGCAGAGAAAGGAGATGGAACACAAACACACCACTTAAAATTAAAGAAGTATTTAGTAGAGTTCAAATAATAATTGATAACCTTTAACCTTCTGCAGGTCTCTTAACAGTATAC